>JACEVL010001239.1:290000-335358 GCA_020284085.1 Aporrectodea caliginosa | reverse complement strand
ATGAGATCCGCCACCTAAAAAAGGAGACCCGCCATCCAAAATCAGCTTCACAGTGCGTTTCAATATTCACTAAAATCATAGGAAACTACTTAGCCTACGTGTTTACTTAAGTCACCCGCTCTCTTTCCCTCTCTGTCTGTCTGTCTGCCTCTCCGTCGACTTCAAATTAATGTTTTATATTCGCTGACAGCGGGTATCGTGTTTCTGATTCCCGCTGTCTCTGTACACAGTGTAGGCCTACAAGGATGTCACAGTAGTTTTCTTCATTAAATTCCATTAATGACTCATTTGCGGAAGACTTAGCTGGAATCGGTGTATAAATCTGAATTAGGTTAGTAGGCCTATGTCCTTTGATTAGTTATAGTCATCGCGCCTCTATATAATGCTACCACTGTTACCGTCACTCCGTCAGAAGTAGCACAACGAAAGCGGAAAGATTTCTTTGCACGCAAAAGGCCCTGCAAGAGGTGAGTTTTGTGTTTTGCGGTTAGCAAGGAATTGAGGCGCAACCCAATTCTGTGATGAACTGATTATGAGTTAGATGAAGTCCAGGTGCCAGGCAACCTAAGGCGCCAAAGTCGCAGATGCTGACAAAAGTTTTGCGTTGTGGCGCCGAGGTGCGAGTATGCTCACAGAACGTTTTTGGTTACATTAATACAATAAAAAGTATAAATTGCACGCTAAATTTTAAAAGTGATTCATCATCATCATAATCCGATCCTTACGCCAACCATTTGGCGACCATGGGTACGCATAAATGATCGCCATTCTCCGTATGCAAGCAGCAGTAAATATAGGCCCATATGCATAGCAACCAGGCCACCATGTGTACATAATTGTGAACAGTCATCAGATCTTGGACCTTGTGTATTTTCACATTTTCTAAGTAATTTCTAAATCTAACATACTTTGTGGGATACTAGGATGATAATGTACTCTTGGAGGCCCCGTTGCGGCTGGGGCCAGGGAAGCTTACGACGCTCCGCCAGAGTGACCAGATCCTAATAGCCACAAATCGTTGGGGCTCGCGCCTTGTCCAGAAATTTCATAATCTAAAGTTGGCAACCCTAGTTAGACAGCGTCGAGCCTTTTCAGTTGTGGGTCTCTCCATCTGGAAATGGAATGGCCTCCCACTAGACGCGATTGATGCCTAGGTTCAACCATAGAGATGTATAATATAATAGTTAAGCCAGATGTATAATATAATAGTTAAGCCAGTTATTCTAAATTTTTTGACAATGCTATTTGTGTAAACTATACTCAACTGTCATCCCTCTGCTAACATGGTACACGGGTATCCCTAACTTAGCGGGACTTCAGTCCCTTCTGGGAACCCGATTGTTTCCCTCAAACGTTAATTAGATAATCATGTGATCTGTCTGTTTTAATTTCCAAACTTATGATTGTTGATTATGTTTATTCTGGATCACTACTTGTAAACTATTCTATGGAAACAATAAAAGGATTGATTGATTGATTGAATATATAAATATATCACTAGAGCCCGCATCTACCATCTATGGTGAAGCCGTGACCCTTAAGCTAGGCAAGCTAGGCATAGAGATGTATAATATAAATCGACGTCATCATCGACGTGAAATGCCTGGCCAACTGCCATGGCCACGTCACCAGTTATGTTAATGAGCGCTGGCTAAATTGTGTAGTGTGTGGATGTAGCAACTTATTAAAGCCCGAAAACGTGGCCGTTAGAATATTATTTAATGGATAAGTTGTTATTTTGTGTCTTTTGATTTTTTAAGGCGTAATCTTCGAAAAGAAATTAAAGTCTCGCTTAACCCTTGAACGGTAACCTGGGGGTAATTTCTACCCCCAGACTGTTATAACTGCTGCTATTAAAGGAAGTACTAGAAATTTTTACAATCGCTTTGGTGACTTTTCCTGACATTGACCATGCTTCAAATTATGTAAAAAACATTGTGCATACTGTCACCATATTTAACATATTTTCAATATGGCGGCGAAAAACGAGATGTTATGAAGAAAAATAATTGCATAATACTATTTCAAGCAAAGGAGAATCTGAAATTCGTTAGTCCACATCCAAACAAATAACATAATGCTATCTATAAACCTATAACATACGAAATAAAAGCTTAGGTAATGTTATCTTTTATGTACACTACATGTCAGCAACCATAAATGTAACAGCATGCCTTTCATCTTCTACTGACTGTCTTCTAAGACGTCTTCAATTGTAGGCCTACATCTCTTACATATTAGCTTCTTGTCAGCATGCTGCTGACAAACAAATTGTTCACATTCAGTGCATTGGTTTTGTGGCGTTTTTGCCAGGGACCACCCTCGGTTTTTGGGACCACCCTCGGTTTTTGGGACCACCCTCGGTTTTTGGGACCACCCTCGGTTTTTGGGACCACCCTCGGTTTTTGGACACCCCCGTGGTTGCTGCACCTGGGCTGTGGTCTTCTGCCTTGGTCGCCGCCTTAGGCTTGGTTCCTAGGCTTGGTTCCCGTAGGCTTGGTTCCTTAGGCTTGGTTCCTTAGGCTTAGGCTTGGTTCCTTAGGCTTGGTTCCTTAGGCTTGGTTCCTTAGGCTTGGTTCCTTAGGCTTGGTTCCTTAGGCTTGGTTCCCGTAGGCTTGGTTCCTGTAGGCTTGGTTCTTAGGCTTGGTTCCTAGGCTTGGTTCCTTGCTAGGCTTGGTTCCTTAGGCTTGGTTCCTGTAGGCTTGGTTCCTTGGGCTTGGTTCTGTAGGCTTGGTTCCTAGGCTTGGTTCCTTGCTAGGCTTGGTTCCTAGGCTTGGTTCCTTGGTAGGCCTGGTGTCCAGCCCTTGGGCTGGGTATATATAGAGGGCGCTCTTGTGTAGAGTTTTAGGTAGAGAGGTAAAGAGTTGTATGTTGTGGATCTGAAGCTTGATTACTCGTCTTCTCATGGTGTGTGAATAAAGATCGTCTTCGAACTCTGGTGTTTGATTCCTTCGGTGGGTGACATTGCTCGTCGACTGGCAGATGCTGAAGTCCTTCGATAGACGACGGAGGCCTTACTTACGCTCCCATCCTGAGCGACACGCGCCTTACATTCGCCTCCTGAGACAGTCACCCCAGGTGTTGTCACATTGGTACCAGAGCCAGTGGGGTTTTGACGGAGATTCCTGCCGCCGACGACGCTAGAGTCAACCGAAGATGTTTCCGGGAGACGACGACGATACGATAGCCTACCCGATGCCAGGTCTGATCCGCACGCCTGCCGAGACGTCGACGCCAGCCGCGAGGAGAGAGACGATGGAGATGCCGCCGGACCGAAGCCGCCTGTTGGCCGAGATCGACTTCGATGACCCAGGGCAGGTGAGATCGAGCTTCCGCGAAGACAGGGAAGAAGAGATGACCGTGAAGCCGGAGAGAACGAGCTTCCGAGGAAAGACGGGCGAATCGACGACGGAAAAGACGAAATTGAAACCGAATTTCCGCGAAGAGACTGAAAGACCGAACGCACCGGGGACTTCGACGCCGAATCTGCTGGAAGATGTCAGTGACTTGCTGCGAAGCCGCCCGACGCCGATGAAACCAGGAAAGTTCGATGGGACGGGCTCGTTGGAGTCATTCCTGGTGCAGTTCGAGGTCTGCGCAAGGCACAACAAGTGGACGGCCGCGGACCGGGTCGACTACTTGCGATGTTCGCTGGAGAAGGCCGCTACACAGCTTCTCTGGGACTTCGGCGCTCAACCGAGCGTAAGTTACGAAGAATTGGTCGAACGCCTTCGGCAGAGATACGGGACGGAAGGCCAGGCAGAAACCTTCCGCGCCCAGCTGTACTACCGCCGTCAACGCCCGGAAGAAAACCTGAGCGACCTGCTGCATGAGATCCGACGACTGGTGGTCTTGGCCTACCCGGTGCCTTCCAACGAGACGACGCAGATCATCGCGAAGGATGCCTTCCTGGAAGCGATGAGAGACCGGGAGCTCTCGCTCAAAGTACGCGAGCGAGAACCGAAGAACCTGGACGAGGCATACCGGACCGCACTGCGTCTGGAGGCCTATCAACGGACGAACGATGCCGATGATCGCCGCAGACAGCCAAACCGAGTGCGAGGGACGCAAGAAACCGATCTGAGCGCCCAGCTTCAGGCTCAGATGGACCGCTTCTTGAATACTCAGCGAGATGAGCAGCGGAAATGGCAGCAAGAAATGGAGAAAAGAATGGACGAGCAATTCCGCGTGCTTCGCCGAAGCCCTCCGACGACCGACGAACCGAGTCATGAAATCCGACCTGAGCGAGACCGCCCAGGCCCTCCGGAGAATCAGCGACGCGAAATGACCTGCTTCAACTGCGGACGAGCCGGTCACATGGCCCGTAACTGCCGACGAGATCGCCGATACCAGAATCGCCAGAATCGCCAGACCGCGACGACCGAGCCCGATGCTTCGACGCCACCGGACCAGGTGGTGATGAACCATACGACGCGCCCAAGAATGCCGGACCGTGCTACGAACAACGCAGTCTACATCCGCGGTGAGATCAACGGACGACCGCAGCTATGCCTGATCGACACTGGATCGGAAGTCAGCCTGGTGCCTTCATCTACTGTCGACGGGTTAGAACTTCGCTCTTGCAATCGCGTTTTGATGGCTGCTAATGGGTCCGATATAAATGTCCTGGGTGAGGTGCGGGTGCCCATTAAGATTACGAACGGGTTTTATATTCATACTTCCTTTCTGGTTTCTGATCAAATTTCTGAGCCCATGTTAGGTATGGACTGGCTGAGAGAACATCGCTGCCGCTTAGGCTTTGGTATGGGATCCTTATTTGTAGGACGCAGGCGTATTTCCCTGGTTAGGGGTAATGGATCTATTTGGTGCCGGCGCGTGATCGTCGCCGAGGAGGTGTTGGTTTCCCCTAAGTCCCAGAGGGATGTACCGGTGAAGACCATGTACGGTAATTTAACGACCGTAGCGCCAGCCTGGATGACGGAGGCTAAGGAAATCCAACCCGGGGTCCATCTCGCCCGCGTAGTTGTCGGTGACTACGCAGATGCTCGGGTAAGGGTGGTGAATTTGAGCGAAGACCCAGTCCGGTTGTCCAAGGATCGCCCCTTAGGAGAGTTGCACCCGGTAGAGGTAGAATTGTGCGAGACCAACCGCAAAGACGCGGTCGGCCAAGCTTCGACAACTGATAAATTGTTAGCGGATTTGCCCGTAGAAGTGCCGCCTGAGATACGGGAGAGGATTAGGCGCTTTGCTTGTAAAATATAATGATGTATTTTCCGCGAGTGATAGGGACATAGGCAGAACGTCTGTAAGCACGCATAGAATTGAGACGGGAGATGCGCGCCCAGTGAGACAGCCGTTAAGACGACAGCCGCTGCCGCATAGGGCTACGGTCGATGCGCAGCTGGACAGTATGTTAGCTGACGGGATCATCGAACCTGCCGTAAGTGAGTGGGCTGCGAATGTGGTGTTGGCCCGTAAGAAGGACGGCTCACTAAGGTTTTGTATCGACTATCGGCAATTGAACGATCGGACCAAGAAGGACTCATACCCGCTGCCCAGGATTGATGAATGTTTGGACGCGCTTGCAGGAGGTAGCTGGTTTAGTACGCTAGACCTAAGGAGCGGATACCATCAAGTCGCGATGGACCCGAAAGACGCAGATAAGACCGCGTTTGTTACGCGCAGGGGAATATTCAGGTGGAAGGTGATGCCATTCGGGCTTTGCAATGCGCCCGCCACTTTTCAGCGCCTAATGGATATAGTTTTATCAGGTTTAAACTTCGAGATTTGCCTGGTCTACTTGGATGACGTTATTATTTTTGGGAAGACGCCGGAAGAGCATTTAGACCGGTTGGAGCAAGTATTCCAGAGGTTGAGGGGCGCTAATCTGAAGTTGAAGCCGAGCAAGTGCCAGCTGCTGCGCCGGAACGTATGCTTTCTGGGTCACATCGTGACACCGGACGGAGTGGCGATGGATCCCTCCAAGATTACCGATGTAGTAGAGTGGCCAGTCCCCCAGAAGCTGAGAGATGTAAGGGCGTTCCTAGGGCTCTGCTCTTATTACCGACGATTTGTGAAGGACTTTTCTACGGTAGCCGCTCCGCTGTTTGCCCTTACTAAGAAGGGGAGAATGTTTACCTGGGATGAGGCTTGCCAGGACACGTTCGATTGCTTGAAGGCTGCTTTGACATCCGCACCGATTCTCGCGCTGCCAAGGGATGATGAGACGTATGTGCTTGATTGCGACGCTTGCGATGTAGGGATAGGAGCGGTGCTTTCCCAGAGGGTAGACGGGGAAGAACGAGTGATAGCGTACGGGAGCCGCCTCTTGTCGGCCGCTGAGAGAAATTACTGTGTGACCCGTAAAGAACTGCTAGCTATTGTCTATTTCGCGAAGCTGTACAGGCAATATTTGCTAGGGCGTCCGTTTGTTCTGCGGACGGACCACGCTGCTTTGCAATGGCTACAGCGTACGCCGGAGCCAATCGGTCAGCAGGGGCGATGGCTCGAACGCCTCGCTGAATTTGAGTTTGAGATACTGCACCGCCCGGGCCGGAAACACGGGAATGCGGACGCGCTCTCGCGTCGCCCGTGCCGCCAATGTGGCTGGGAAGAAGGAGAGGTAGTGGCCGCGGTGACTGAAGTGCCTGGTCCGCCCTTAGCGGGCGCTGATGCTGAACCGTCAGCATCGATGGAGAACGCACAGCGCGACGACCCGGATTTGAGCATAGTGCGAGGTTGGTTGGGAGAAGGAGCTGAGGCGCCCGATCTTGTGGAAATCTTACAGGAGAGTGAGGCCGTAAAGGTTTATTGGTTCCAGAGAGACCGGCTGTGCCTACGGGAGGAGGTGATTTACCGACGGACGCCTGAAGGGGTAGACCAAGTTGTTGTGCCTAGGAGTAAGAGGGAGGAGTTTATGAGGTTGGCCCATACGGGATTGACGGGCGGCCATTTAGGCGTTCGCCGAACGCGTTGGCAGGTAAGGCGCCGGGCGTACTGGGTGGGATGGTCCGGGGACGTGAAGCGGTTTTGTCAGCGATGTTCTCCCTGTAACCAGTATCGCCGGGGTCTTCCTCCTAGACAGGGTGCCCTCCAACCATTGCCTTGTGGGGAGCCGTGGGAGCGGCTTAGCATAGACATAACTGGTCCCCATCCTAGAAGTAGGCGTGGTCATGTGTATATTCTGACCGTAATGGATGGATTTACGAAGTATGTGGAGGCCATTCCAATGGCAAACCAAGAGGCTACTTCAGTAGCACGGGCCCTTGTAGAGACCGTAATTGTAAGGTATGGGGCGCCCCTTCAGATCTTAACGGATCAAGGAACTAACTTCGAGGGAAACCTATTTCGGGAACTTTGTCGCTTGCTGGGAATTGATAAGGTAAGGACGTCCAGCTACCACCTTAGTTGTAATGGGTTGATAGAGAGGTTTCACCGGACCATGAATGCCATGCTGGGGAAAGTCATTAGCAGCCATCAGCGCGATTGGGACGAGGTTCTACCCCATGTCCTCGCCGCCTACCGGGCTTCGCTGCATGAGGCTACGGGCTTTACGCCGAATTATTTGATGTTCGGACGGGAGACCAGGGCTCCTATCGATCTGGTCTATGGCAGGCCACCGGATGACGACCACCGAGCTGGCACCTACTCCAGCTACGTCCAGGACTTCGCCGAGCGGGTGGAGAGCGCCTACCGCTTGGTGAGAGGAGCACCTGCGAGTCTCCGCGGAACGGCGCAAGAAGAAATACGACCTCAAGGTGCGACCAGCCGCGTTCGCCCCGGGCGACCGCGTCTGGTATTACACGCCGCGACGATACCAGGGCCGGAGTCCGAAATGGGCCCGAATGTATACCGGTCCCTACTACGTGATGGAGAAGACTGGGCCGGTGAACTATCGACTCCGAAAGACGCGGAACTCCAAGCCATTCGTCGCGCACATTGACAAGCTGCGACCCAGCTTCGAGGAGAACTTCGAAGAGACGGGCGAAGCTGCCGCTACGATTTCTGGTGCGCCCGGCCCGAGAGCCGCGACGCCTCCCATCTCCGAGGTTGACGCCTCGGATCGACGACCGAAGCGGACGGTACGCGTACCGGCCCGCTACCGCTAGAGACTCCCGATGTCTGCGTGTCTTCGAGTGACAGCCGACGATCGATGGTGTGCGCCTTCGCCGCGTGTTCCTGTCTGACACCCCTCGTCGGCCCGGACTCTGATGCGTTTTCCCTCCAGATCCTTTTTGTCTGTGGATGCGTGAAGCCCTCCGTCCTTGACGTTGAGAGACCATGGCTTTTCCCCCTTTTTTCCGCCAGACCCTTTTGTCTGTGAGTCCGTTGGGCCCTCCGTCTTTGACGTCGAGAGACTATGGCTATTTTCTTGTTAGTCTATGATTGCTTGTCGCCGAGAAACGGCTTTTGATTGTTTTTGTTTTGTGTTTGGCCCGTTGGCCTTTGCGTGATTTTCTGTACGAGTTTTTCTGGGCCGTTGGCCACGATTTATCTATGATAATTTCAGTTTAGAGACTTTGATGGTCGCATAGACCGCCCCTCTTAGTTAGCCGGACAATGGCTGCGATACTTTGCGGAACTTTGACTGTGTAGGCGAGCCTTTAGCCTTGATGTTTTAGGGGCCTTAGACTTTGTTTGGCCCGTTGGCCACATTGTTATTATGATGTCTTTTTGATGCGGGTGCCCGGTAGATATGGGGGCATATCTATCGTAGTGGGAGGAGGATGTGGCGTTTTTGCCAGGGACCACCCTCGGTTTTTGGGACCACCCTCGGTTTTTGGGACCACCCTCGGTTTTTGGGACCACCCTCGGTTTTTGGGACCACCCTCGGTTTTTGGACACCCCCGTGGTTGCTGCACCTGGGCTGTGGTCTTCTGCCTTGGTCGCCGCCTTAGGCTTGGTTCCTAGGCTTGGCTCCCGTAGGCTTGGTTCCTTAGGCTTGGTTCCTTGCTAGCCTTGGTTCTGTAGGCTTGGCTCCCGTAGGCTTGGTTCCTTAGGCTTGGTTCCTTAGGCTTGGCTCCCGTAGGCTTGGTTCCAGGTAGGCTTGGTTCTTGGTTCTGTAGGCTTGGTTCCTTAGGCTTGGTTCCCGTAGGCTTGGTTCCTTAGGCTTGGTTCCTTAGGCTTGGTTCCTTAGGCTTGGTTCCTTAGGCTTGGTTCTGTAGGCTTGGTTCCTAGGCTTGGTTCCTTGCTAGGCTTGGTTCCTAGGCTTGGTTCCTTGGTAGGCCTGGTGTCCAGCCCTTGGCGTCCTGCTGGGTATATATAGAGGGCGCTCTTGTGTAGAGTTTTAGGTAGAGAGGTAAAGAGTTGTATGTTGTGGATCTGAAGCTTGATTACTCGTCTTCTCATGGTGTGTGAATAAAGATCGTCTTCGAACTCTGGTGTTTGATTCCTTCGGTGGGTGACATTGCTCGTCGACTGGCAGATGCTGAAGTCCTTCGATAGACGACGGAGGCCTTACTTACGCTCCCATCCTGAGCGACACGCGCCTTACATTCGCCTCCTGAGACAGTCACCCCAGGTGTTGTCACAGTTTTCAACTTTTATATCTTTTTTTCTGGGGCACGCATGACATCGACCACGCTTTCTCGACTTCTGCGACTCCGGTTTGAGTAACACGGGATGCACCCCAATAGACAACATTGCACGAGCAACAGACGGCTGATGTGATATTGTTGGCACATTGGGTCTGGGTCTTGCAGCCATGACCAGAAAAAATTGTAGTAGTAATAGTTATGCTAAATGGTAACAGTAACACAAACACATTCAATAAACATGAAATATTAGCAAAACCGACTGTTGGTTTTATTATAACGACGCAATGACGTCATTATAGTAATGACGTCAGTCATCTGCATAGAATATCCGTGTTAAATACAAAGAATATTATCAAACTATGATGTACTGTATCGTTGTAATTAGAAAAATTCGTTCCTACTTCACAAACAACAGTAGTTACCCCCGGGGGTAGAAAACACCCCCAGGTTACCGAGGACCGGTGTAAAAAAAAGGTTACCGTTCAAGGGTTAAGCTTGACTGCGTCCATGAATTTCAACCAATCAAAACGCGTCATTTCAATTTCCATTAACTGCGGAACTCTCTTTAAGGTGTTACTATATCTATGATTGTGACTTCAAAAATGTGCAAAGGGAATATGCGTCATGTTCCCTCTAGCGTTAATAAAATATATCTCACTGGGTTCAACTCGCCTGCTTTTTATAAGTCCCTCAAATCACACCTTTTCTTAGCTGTGGCTGGGCTGGGATATCAGTAGCGGCGCCAGGATTTCAGGTTGGGTGGGGGCTAAAACCCCAATTCCTTCCCTTTCTCCCCTCCTCTCTGGCATTGGCAGTGATTTCCCACTTTTGTTTTGGGGGCTGAGCCGCCGATAGGGGGGGGCTTCAGCCCACCCTAGCCCCGTGCTGGCACCGCCACTGGCCATGGCTGGGAGCGCCTCTGAGTAGATCTCTTGAAGAGGCGCCATATAAATTCTCGAAATGAATGTAATTATTATGCGATTCGGTTGCTTTGTTACAAACGTAGGCCTACGTCATCGCGATGTTGCCATAGAAACATCTTAAGACACAACGCGGAGACGTGGGCGACTGAGCGACGTTTAACATCAAAATTCATCTTGAAACACCAGTAAGTTCGATTATTTATTATAACTAATGTTAACTTATAAAATTTGAGAAATATATAGTTACTACTATTAACACTTACTACTATATCTACTACAACAAACAAGTTAAGTATAGGGGGCAAGCAGTTAGTATCGGGGTGTGTAAGTTTACGGGCGTCGGACGGCATCTTTTGGCATGCTGCGCGGAGGGTACGATGTTTTCTAGAGACGACACTATCCATTGCCTTCTAGATACTAGTATCTAGAAGGCAATGCACTATCCCTAGATACTAGTATCTAGAAGGCAATGCACTATCTAACCCTGACCCTAAGTTATGGTCCATAACCGACCCTCACGACGCGTAACCTTACCCTAACCGACTCTCACGACGCCTAAAATGGCGGGAGAAAATACACGCACCCCGACACTAAATGCTTGCCCTTGAAGCGAACATGTCTTTTCCGGTAAAGTCGCAGTTTACGGCTAAATTATTCTATGTCTTCAATGCCGCTCTTGACGTTGGTAGATAAGAAGTCTACCTTTGTGCATCTTAACTATCATCAATCCAGCTTCCATTTCATAAAGAAATTTTTCATCAATCCAACTTCCATTTAATTGGAAAAATTACTTTTATCAATCCAACTTCTATTTGACGAAAAAATATTTTTCATCAATGCAACTTTTATTTAGGCAAAGATATATTCTCATGGATCCCTTCTAATTACGGAAACAATTATTTTCATCAATCCCGCTTCTATTGAATCGAAAACTTAATTTCATCCATCCAGCTTCTATTTACGGGAAAAATTATTTCGATCAATCAACTTCAATTTTGAACACAGGGAATGTTTTCATCAATCCCACTTCCATTTAGAGAAACAATATATGTAATCAATCCAGCTTCCATTTTAAAGTGATAATATCAAATAATTTAGCAACGTAAACTGCGACTTTACCTCTTTTCCTTCGCCCATGATCTTAACTTCGCTAAACACGACAGTGTCTTCTAATTAAACTCTCCTCGCCTATTTAAAGGCGCTGGATGCAGTCACCTATAATGGAGAGGCGCTGTATGCTGTCGCCTATGGAGAAGCGCTGTATGCTGTCGCCTATGGAGAAGCGCTGTATGCTGTCGCCTATGGAGAAGCGCTGTATGCTGTCGCCTATGGAGAAGCGCTGTATGCTGTCGCCTATGGAGAGCGCTGTATGCTGTCGCCCATGGAGAGGCGCTGCATGCAGTTGCCTATGGAAAGGTTCTGGATGATGTCGCCTATGGAGAGGCGCTGTATGCTGTCGCCCATGGAGAGGCGCTGCATGCAGTTGCCTATGGAAAGGTTCTGGATGATGTCGCCTATGGAGAGCTCTGGATGATGTCGCCTATGGAATGGCTCTGGATGATGTCGCCTATGGAGAGGCTCTGGATGAAGTCGATTATGGAGAGGTGCTGTATGCTGTCGCCCATGGAGAGGCGCTGCATGCAGTTGCCTATGGAAAGGTTCTAGATTATGTCGCCTATGGAGAGGCTCTGGATGATGTCGCCTATGGAACGGCTCTGGATGATGTCGCCTATGGAAAGGCTCTGTATGATGTCGCCTATGGAGAGGCGCTGTATGCTGTCGCCTATGGAGAGGCGCTGCATGCAGTTGCCTATGGAAAGGCTCTGGATGATGTCGCCTATGGAGAGGCTCTGGATGATGTCGCCTATGGAGAGGCTCTGGATGATGTCGCCTATGGAGAAGCTCTGGATGAAGTCGATTATGGAGAGGCGCTGCATGCAGTTGCCTATGGAAAGGTTCTGGATGATGTCGCCTATGGAGAGGCTCTGGATGATGTCGCCTATGGAGAGGCTCTGGATGATGTCGCCTATGGAGAGGCGCTGGATGATGTCGCCTATGGAATGGCTCTGGATGATGTCGCCTATGGAGAGGCTCTGGATGAAGTCGATTATGGAGAGGCGCTGGATGATGTCGCCTATGGAGAGGCGCTGCATGCATGTCGCCTATGGAGAGGCTCTGGATGAAGTCGCCTATGGAGAGGCTCTGTATGATGTCGCCTATGGAGAGGCGCTGCATGCAGTTGCCTATGGAAAGGCTCTGGATGATGTCGCCTATGGAGAGGCTCTGGATGATGTCGCCTATGGAATGGCTCTGGATGATGTCGCCTATGGAGAGGCTCTGGATGAAGTCGCCTATGGAGAGGCGCTGTATGTTGTCGCCTATGGAAAGGTTCTGGATTGCATGTCGCCTATGGAGAGGCTCTGGATGATGTCGCCTATGGAAAGGCTCTTGATGATGTCGCCTATGGAGAGGCTCTGGATGAAGTCGCCTATGGAGGGCGCTGTATGCTGTCGCCTATGGAGAGGCGCTGCATGCAGTTGCCTATGGAAAGGTTCTAGATGATGTCGCCTATGGAGAGGCTCTGGATGATGTCGCCTATGGAAAGGCTCTGGATGATGTCGCCTATGGAGAGGCTCTGGATGATGTCGCCTATGGAAAGGCTCTGTATGCTGTCGCCCATGGAGAGGCGCTGCATGCAGTTGCCTATGGAAAGGCTCTGGATGATGTCGCATATGGAAATTCTCTTGATGATGTCGCCTATGGAGAGGTGCTTTATGTTGTCGCCTATGGAAAGGTTCTAGATGATGTCGCCTATGGAGAGGCTCTGGATGATGTCGCCTATGGAGAGGCTCTGGATGATGTCGCCTATGGAGAGGCTCTGTATGCTGTCGCCCATGGAGAGGCGCTGCATGCAGTTGCCTATGGAAAGGCTCTGGATGATGTCGCATATGGAAATTCTCTTGATGATGTCGCCTATGGAGAGGCTCTGGATGTTGTCGCCTATGGAAAGGTTCTAGATGATGTCGCCTATGGAGAGGTGCTGTATGCTGTCGCCTATGGAAAGGCTCTGGATGATGTCGCCTCTGGAGAGGTGCTGTATGCTGTAACCTATAGAAAAGCTCTGGATAATGTCGCCAATGGCGAGGCTCTGGATCATGTCGGCTATGGAGAGGTATAATTATGTATGTACATGTATGTCTGTATTTCCAACAGCCCAGATAATCTGGGCAAACTGTTTCCCATGGCCCTAAATATACAGCCAGAAAGTGGGAAGAATAGTTCCCGGCGCCCATGAAAGATATAGCATAATAAATTTCAAACAATCAATCAATCAATCAATCAATTTCGTTTATCCTCGGTATGAAGCTGACAGGTAGGCACTGATGGGCAAAATATTTTTCAAAAGTATTTTGAAAATACAAAATACTTTTCAAAAGTATTTTGAAAATACTTTTACAAAATACTTTTCAAAAGTATTTTGAAAATACAAAATAAAATAGTATTTTGAAAATACTTCTGAAAATAGTTTTTCAAAATACTTTTGAGAAATCAACATTTTGTACTGTTATCGCTACTCACTAGTGTGTACACAAGGACCTTTTATACACTTAGATTCCTTGGTGTGTACATTTACATTGCATTAGTGTACTTGATAGTGATCAATAGTTTCTTATGACTTGAAGCATTTGTAAAACTGTAATTAGTAACTTCTTATTGCACTGGTGCCTAATGCACGAGGCATAAATCGATGACGCACTAAAGCCAAACTGTAATCAGATCAATATCCAGATCAGTCCGTTAGACAGAGAGGCAGCCTATGATGGAGAAGCAATTTTAAGGAGGTAACTTTTAATTGAGAAGGAAATGACACAAGCGACCCAGCAGAGTGCATAGACACTTCCAAAAAGTAGGTCCAGCAACCAAAAAAGCTCGTTCACCAAGGACAGTTCTCGATTTAGATATGACCAGACAATGATAATCAGATGACCTTGTTAAATAACAATTAAATTCGTAAAGACTTGGAGACCCGGCACCTCTGGATGAGCAATTTAACCACTGCTCTGCCCCTCGTTTATATATATATGCATGTATAATTGTATATGCATGTGGAAATAATATAAGCACGTGTACATTTACATAATTTTAAGGTCCCCTGTGTAGGCACACGGACCTAGATTCAAATAGGCTATCTTTAGCAAATCACCAGTTCACCACCTTGAGGCGACCAGGAACTGCGCGCCCAGAAGTGCATTGGACATAATTATAATGTAATCATTGTAAAATTGTAATATAATTAGTAATTAGTAATTTATATAGCGCCGCTCACAGCTGTGGCCATTCAGTAGCGCTCCCAGTGCGAGAACCCCGACAGAAGAAATAGGTTTTAAGTAGAGAGAGAGAGACGAAGACAATGATCCAGAAAGGAAAGTCTCACGCAGAGTGAAGGGAAGGGCATTCCATAAAGAGGGCCCAATGATGGCAAAGTATCGAGTTTGAGCAATCGTGGTCTTTACGCCTTAACCAATGTTGCTACCTGAACCAGTATAATTATACAGTCCTGCGCTCACTCCAAAAGTGTCAATCTCACGTGATGGAAATGGCCCTTCCTTTCTTAAAATAGGCGATTATCGCGCTTATATGTATTATATATATATATATTTATATATATATATATTATATACATATTGTAACGTTAAACGGGGTTTCACGTCTCAGGATGCGAGTGTAAGGCGCGTGTCGCTCAGGATGGGAGCGTTAGTCCGGCCTCCGTCGTCTATCGAAGGACTTCAGCATCTGCCAGTCGACGAGCTGTAGCGGTCAATGTCACCCACCGAAGGAATCAAACACCAGAGTTCAATAGACGATCTTTATTCACACCACTTCAGATCCACAACATACAAGCCTCACAACAAAGACCTCAGAACACACCTACTACACAAGAGCGCCCTCTATATATACCCAGCTGGGGCAGGGGTAGGACTCCAGAACCAAGGCTAGGTTGCCAAGCCTAGCAGGTTGCCAAGCCTAAGTCGCCAAGCCTAGGGAGTTGCCAAGCCTAGGTTGCCAAGCCTAGAAGTTGCCAAGCCTAGGGGTTGCCAAGCCTAGAAGTTGCCAAGCCTAAGGTCGCCAAGCCTATCAGGAACCAAGCCTAGGAGTTGCCAAGCCTAGGGGTTGCCAAGCCTATCAGGAACCAAGCCCACGGGTTGCCAAGCCTAAGGTCGCCAAGCCTATCAGGTCGCCAAGCCTACGGGTTGCCAAGCCTAAGGTCGCCAAGCCTATGGAGTTGCCAAGCCTAGGGGTTGCCAAGCCTAGGCCAATACACCACGGGCAAAGAACCAAGCCGGCCGCAGCCCAAGGAGGGTGGTCCAAAACGGGGAGACCCAGAAAACCGAGGGTGGTCCCAAAAACCGTAGGGTGGACCCAAAAACCGGAGGGTGGTCCCTGGCAAAAACGCCACATCCTCCTCCCACCACGATAGATATGCCCCCATATCTACCGGGCACCCGCATGGCAATCATTGAACAACAGTGTGGCCAACGGGCCGAACAAAGTCCAAGGCTAACAAAAAGACCAAGGCTCGCATACTAAAGTCCTGCAACAAATAAACGGCTAAGTCCTAGCTCCTGTCCAGCGAACTAAGGGCGTTCTTCGCGACCGGTAAAGTCTCTACAATTAAAAAGTCCAATCGCAGTGGCCAACGGCCCAGAAAACTCGCTAGACAATTAAACACAGAGGCCAACGGGCCAACAATCAAAAACAAATCAAAAGCAATCAACAATTAAAGCCGTTTCTCGGCGACACAAAACAATTAAACAATCACACAATCGAACAAGGGGGAAAGCCGAGGTCTCTCTACGTCTAAGACGGAGGGCTTAACACATCCCCAGACAAAAGGCGTCTGGGGGAAGGAAGGGGAAAGGTAGCCATAGTCTCTCTACGTCAGGGACGGAGGGCTCAACGCATCCCCAGACAAAAGGCGTCTGGGGGAAGGAAGGGGACCGAGTCAGAGTCCGGGCCGACGAGGGGTGCCAGGCAGCAGCACGCGGCGAAGGCGCAAAACATCGTCATCGTCTGTCGCTCGAAGACACGCAGACATCGGCAGCCTCTAGCGGTAGCGGGCCGGTAGGCGAACCGTCCGCTTCGGTCGTCGTTCCAAGGCGTCAACCTCGGAGATGGGAGGCGTCGCGGCTCTCTGGCCAGGCGCGTCAGAGATCGGAGCGGCAGCCCCGCCCGTCTCGTCGAAGTTCTCATCGAAGCTGGGTCGCAGCTTGTCGATGTGCGCGACAAATGGCTTGGAGTTCCGCGTCTTTCGGAGTCGAGAGGCGACGAGTAAAACAACCTCAACAAACACATTTTCATGGCTGCTGTTTACCCTCCCCACTAAGGTCCGTGGAAATTGCCCTATCGACCTATTCCCATGAGGGGGAAAGATAAATGCCCTCGACTTAATTACCTCTGGAAGTCGGAAAACTTTCCCACACTCAACAAGACCACCCATGATTATTAACACAAATAGGAACAACCTGTCAATCACTCGCCAATAGTTTAGGTCACCTTTTAATGGTCTGTCTTTCTTGCATGCTTTCCTTACGGCAGTTCCAATTACCTCTTCAGCCGTTTTATTATCCGACTGCACCTCGACTGTAACCCTATGCGGCGGCTGTCTCACTGGGCGCGCATCTCCCGTCTCAATTCTATGCGTGCTTACCGACGTTCTGCCTATGTCCCTATCGCTCGCGGAAAATACATCGTTATATTTTACAAGCAAAGCGCCTAATCTCTCCCGTATCTCAGGCGGCACTTCTACGGGCAAATCCGCTAACAATTTATCTGTAGCCGAAGCTTGGCCGACCGCGTCCTCACGGTTGGTCTCGCACAATTCTACCTCTACCGGGTGCAACTCTCCTAAGGGGCGATCCTTGGACAACCGGACTGGGTCTTCGCTCAAATTCACCACCCTTACCCGAGCATTTGCGTAGTCACCGACAACTACGCGGGCCAGATGGACCCCGGGTTGGATTTCCTTAGCCTCCGTCATCCAGGCTGGCGCTACGGTCGTTAAATTACCGTACATGGTCTTCACCGGTACATCCCTCTGGGACTTAGGGGAAACCAACACCTCCTCGGCGACGATCACGCGCCGGCACCAAATAGATCCATTACCCCTAACCAGGGAAATACGCCTGCGTCCCACAAATAAAGATCCCATACCAAAGCCTAAGCGGCAGCGATGTTCTCTCAGCCAGTCCATACCTAACATGGGCTCAGAAATTTGATCAGAAACCAGAAAGGAAGTATGAATATAAAACCCGTTCGTAATCTTAATGGGCACCCGCACCTCACCCAGGACATTTATATCGGACCCATTAGCAGCCATCAAAACGCGATTGCAAGAGCGAAGTTCTAACCCGTCGACAGTAGATGAAGGCACCAGGCTGACTTCCGATCCAGTGTCGATCAGGCATAGCTGCGGTCGTCCGTTGATCTCACCGCGGATGTAGACTGCGTTGTTCGTAGCACGGTCCGGCATTCTTGGGCGCGTCGTATGGTTCATGACCACCTGGTCCGGTGGCGTCGAAGGATCGGGCTCGGTCGTCGCGGTCTGGCGATTCTGGTATCGGCGATCTCGTCGGCAGTTACGGGCCATGTGACCGGCTCGTCCGCAGTTGAAGCAGGTCATTTCGCGTCGCTGATTCTCCGGAGGGCCTGGGCGGTCTCGCTCAGGTCGGATTTCATGACTCGGTTCGTCGGTCGTCGGAGGGCTTCGGCGAAGCACGCGGAATTGCTCGTCCATTCTTTTCTCCATTTCTTGCTGCCATTTCCGCTGCTCATCTCGCTGGGTGTTCAGGAAGCGGTCCATCTGAGCCTGAAGCTGGGCGCTCAGATCGGTTTCTTGCGTCCCTCGCACTCGGTTTGGCTGTCTGCGGCGATCATCGGCGTCGTTCGTCCGTTGATAGGCCTCCAGACGCAGTGCGGTCCGGTATGCCTCGTCCAGGTTCTTCGGTTCTCGCTCGCGTACTTTGAGCGAGAGCTCCCGGTCTCTCATCGCTTCCAGGAAGGCATCCTTCGCGATGATCTGCGTCGTCTCGTTGGAAGGCACCGGGTAGGCTAAGACAACCAGTCGTCGGATCTCATGCAGCAGGTCGCTGAGGTTCTCTTCCGGGCGTTGACGGCGGTAGTACAGCTGGGCGCGGAAGGTTTCTGCCTGGCCTTCCGTCCCGTATCTCTGCCGAAGGCGTTCGACCAATTCTTCGTAACTTACGCTCGGTTGAGCGCCGAAGTCCCAGAGAAGTTGCGTAGCGGCCTTCTCCAGCGAACATCGCAAGTAGTCGACCCGGTCCGCGGCCGTCCACTTGTTGTGCCTTGCGCAGACCTCGAACTGCACTAGGAATGACTCCAACGAGCCCGTCCCATCGAACTTGCCTGGTTTCATCGGCGTCGAGCGGCTTCGCAACAAGTCACTGACATTTCCCAGCAGATTCGGCGTCGAAGTCCCCGGTTCGTTCGGTCTTTCAGTCTCTTCGCGGAAATTCGGTTTCAATTTCGTCTTTTCCGTCGTCGATTCGCCCGTCTTTCCTCGGAAGCTCGTTCTCTCTGATTTCACGGTCATCTCTTCTTCCCTGTCTTCGCGGAAGCTCGATCTCACCTGCCCTGGGTCATCGAAGTCGATCTCGGTCAACAGGCGGCTTCGGTCCGGTTGCGTAACCATCGCGGCCATCCGTCTCGCAGCTGGCGTAGAAATCTTGGACGGCAGAGCCGCGTAGGAAACGGTGTCGTCCTCGTCATCGTCTCCCTGGAACATCTTCGGTTGACTCAGCGTCGTCGGCGGCAGGAACTCTCCGACAAAACCCCACTGGCTCTGGTACCAATGTAACGTTAAACGGGGTTTCACGTCTCAGGATGCGAGTGTAAGGCGCGTGTCGCTCAGGATGGGAGCGTTAGTCCGGCCTCCGTCGTCTATCGAAGGACTTCAGCATCTGCCAGTCGACGAGCTGTAGCGGTCAATGTCACCCACCGAAGGAATCAAACACCAGAGTTCAATAGACGATCTTTATTCACACCACTTCAGATCCACAACATACAAGCCTCACAACAAAGACCTCAGAACACACCTACTACACAAGAGCGCCCTCTATATATACCCAGCTGGGGCAGGGGTAGGACTCCAGAACCAAGGCTAGGTTGCCAAGCCTAGCAGGTTGCCAAGCCTAAGTCGCCAAGCCTAGGGAGTTGCCAAGCCTAGGTTGCCAAGCCTAGAAGTTGCCAAGCCTAGGGGTTGCCAAGCCTAGAAGTTGCCAAGCCTAAAAGTTGCCAAGCCTATCAGGAACCAAGCCTAGGAGTTGCCAAGCCTAGGGGTTGCCAAGCCTATCAGGAACCAAGCCCACGGGTTGCCAAGCCTAAGGTCGCCAAGCCTATGGAGTTGCCAAGCCTACGGGTTGCCAAGCCTAAGGTCGCCAAGCCTAGAAGTTGCCAAGCCTAGGGGTTGCCAAGTCTAGGCCAATACACCACGGGCAAAGAACAAAGCCGGCCGCAGCCCAAGGAGGGTGGTCCAAAACGGGGAGACCCAGAAAACCGAGGGTGGTCCCAAAAACCGTAGGGTGGACCCAAAAACCGGAGGGTGGTCCCTGGCAAAAACGCCACAATATATAGGCCCTATATATATAAATCAGGTAGGCTATAGGCCTATAGGTGACATCATTTGATCTGGTAGGCCTACCTAAAGCCACAGTCATTATAGCCTGCGTCGCAGCGTCGGTCGTGTGCTCAGTTTAATCTAGCGCCGGTTTTTAAGCTGGTCTCCTGACGCAGAAAGTGGCTTTTGTGGGCGTATTTACATTACATTACATTACGCATGGTTAAGACTGTATGGGCTAGATGCCTATAATCAGGCCCGCCGAGGGGGGGCAGGGGGGGGCAAATGCCCAGGGCCCGGCGACTTTTAGGGGCCCGAGCCGGGCCACAATCAACTTATGATATTTATTATAATAAGATATACAAAGTTTATGATGTATATACAAAGTTTATAATGTTAAGCCTTATAAAATAGAACGTAACGAGGGGGCCCGGGAGGGCGGAAAATGCGGCTTGTGACAATTTTCCTTCTGACAATTTCACGAAAAAGCAAAAAAAAAAAAAAAAAAAAAGTCATCAGAAATTTGTGTGTGGAAGTAAGAAAAAAATTCAGTTTGTTCAAAAAAAGTTAGGGGCCCGTGATTGCTCTGCCTAGGGGCCCGGAATTTCTGTCGGTGGGCCTGCCTATAATCCTTATGCAGACTGTTTTATATTGCCGAACCTATTCGGTAGATGTCACTATTTGCAACACATACAGTGACATCTACCGAATAGGTTCAACAATATAAAACGAATAAACCTACCCATATTCCGTTCAAAAAATTAGCCTAGGACTAAATTAAATTGTCACTTGTCAGTGAAAGAAGACTGTAACTGTTGTCAGTATAGCTAGCTAATTCGATTTCTTGTTACACAGTAACAGCGCTAATTTTATATCAGTGGCCGGGCCAGTGGCATCTAAGTCCATGCTTTGTAAAAAAGACGATTTTCATGCTTTTCCAGTTCGAAATATATCGCGCCGTAACTAACGACCTGTTTTCTGTACGGTTCATTTGGATCACAAATGAGCCATCTCTTGAGACTTTCAAATCACAGCTCATTACCTAAGGGGCCACGCACCTGGGAAATGCCTGACCAATGTTCGCACCCCTACAAAAGTATAATCTATAGGGCCAACACTTTGAGCTATCGCTATTTTTATTTTTCGTCAGATGGTGTTGGCGTAACGAAGCCTTATTAACATTTGATTGACGCTTTTGGCGCCATCTGGCGATTGCTAGGAATCAACAGAACTCAAGGTGTCATCATCATAAGAGATAGCGTAAACAATGCGTGAAGAAACGAATGTCCTCTAAAAGAAAGGATCTTAATGCTAGAAATTGCTATTTGTTTGAATAAAGAAGCAAGTCATTAGGAGAAGTGAAGTTCTCTCAGTATCCGATGTACAACGTGCTTTAAAACTACTGTGCTATGGCTCTGGTTTACTGACCTTATTTCTCCATATATGACCGTAAATACCGTAAGTCGGGCGTTTGTTTACATATGTGGCCTTGATTACAGGTAAGAATTACGACTTATTTTACTGTTACAATTGACGTTGATGTAGCACTGTATTATTAAAGCAAGCCAAAGCTATGTTCTGTTGGCGTCGTGGAGCGATTGTAGTATAAACTGGACATTATATGCATCTTTTTATAGACCACACCCTGAATAATTATCTTCAAAACAATTAGGTGTTATCTGTAGAGAAATTTCCGCTTCAGATTGCCTCTATTTGTCATGCCCATTCAAGATCATTTGAACAGATCTTTTGGATTTTCTCTCTGAAGGTTGCAGTTGAGATTAATGAAATAAATGGATAAATGCATGTTGTAATATCGGATGACTCACCAGCTATTTTTAAATCATTGTATTAACTACAAAAGCAGCCACTACTGTGTAGATTTCAATTGTTCATTGGACTGAAAAACCGTGGCTGCAGTTCCCAGACTTCAGTTTGAGTTCCTAGGTAGTGTCCTCATATATTTGTGTGGTGGGCCACTCTTGTATACTGCAATGTAGATCAAGAAAACACAGTCTGATTAAATTAAGCTGTCCTTATTCACTAATTTTAACTCTCTCCAAGACTTTAAACCATTCATCTTTGTAAAGTTGTCACCCTGATCTACCTGGGTGACTGGATGGGCTTATCACACTCTCTCTTATCCCAAATTCGCTAAGCACCCGAAGTTGTCTAACTAATCCATACAGGGGCATCTATCCCCCTAAGTCACTGGAGCAACTACCCCTCCGCTCCCCTTCCCATGGTACGACATTGAAAAAAAAAATTGAATTTTCCCCACTTAATTTCACAATGAGGTCTTCCCCTCCCCATTTCTTGGATGCAGCATTTGCTCCAAGGTTTACGCTGGTGTAGACACACCTGAATCCATATCCCATATTATGACCAATTCTGCCAGTTCTGCAATCCTTCACTACTCATGACCTTCAGCAAACATCAGCTGACTCAATGTACCATTCTTCAGGCTATCATTTCAACACTGAAGGTCAGTCTATTGAAGGAATTTTCTAAGAGCCTTCTAATTCACTACATTCTCTTTCTCTCAACCTAAATAGATACTACCATAACAGCTTTTCTGTTGCATTCTCTGTCTACCCTCCTGACAAACAGAGTTTTTTCTTTGTATGCTATTAATGAACAGCACCTCTCAGCTTATACAAGAGCACAGTGCTCTTGTATAAGCTGGTGTCCTGCACTTGGCTTTATGCTTTATAATTTTCTTAGCTCATGATTACAAGTGCGATTATGATCGTTTTCTTCTTTTGTGTGTATTTTTTGCTGTAGTTCCTAGACGTATATGCAGCGGAATTACCGGTAGTCTTCATATTCAGAAGATGGCTATGAGACGATCGGAAAGTTTTCCAGCAAGACCAAATCGACTGACCAGACAGTCCACTACTAAACTAGGTCGATGGCCAACCATCAAAAGGTAGTTGGGACTCAAGTAAATTTATTAGACAAAGTCTTTGTTTTTTTCGTTTTTCTAAGCTTCCTATCCTGTCCCTTTCATTGTTGCTTTATTCTTGCTTGCTTTCATTTTAGACATCATGTTACTTCCTACTCTGCCCTCTTTGGCTGATTATAATCAGCCAAAGAGGGCAGAGTAGGTAATTAACAGTGTACCTAAGTTTGGTCATGTATCCAGTTTCATGTGGGAGGAATTGCACTGTTTACCTATACAGTTACAGTTACAGTTAATACGCTATGTAAGCTGTGTAAGCTTTTATTGCCTATATCATTCCATCCGAATGTCCAGTTTCTGTTTGAAAGTGGTCAAGCTTGTTGCAGTTACTATTTCTTGTGGTAGCTAGTTCCAGTGATACACAATTCTTTGGCTGAAGGAGAACTTCTATTGTCATACATGCTTATGGTACAGTTTCATATTATGTCCTCTGAGATTTCCACTTCTTGCCTTCCTGAAGAAAGTTTTTTCATCTATATTTTTGAGACCATGAAGAATTGTGTAGGTCTCAATAAGAATCAAAGCTCGAGTGCGTACCATACGTATTCTATTTTTTGAAGGTACGTACGTTTTTTAACGTACCCTATTTTTAGGGTACGTAAACAATACAAAAATACGTTAACCACATCATTATTCATTATCAGATTTTCAGATTATACATTGGCTATGGGCGCCAAGTAAACCATAAATAAAATTTTCGTGTATGATACGTACCATACGCGTATTCTATTTTTTATGAAAGGTACGTACGTATTTTTAACGTATTCTATTTTAGGAGTACGCGTACCCTCGAGCTCTGATAAGAATTTTGTATGTCTAAAAAGACATTGAGTTTTAGATCGTGATGCTTATGCATAATTTTCTAGAGGCCTCTGCTCCTCCTTATGTGAAGCAGCTTTGCATCTCAACCTCTTCCATCTCTGGTTGCAGATTTCTTTGCTCCGCTAAGCATGGTGACTTGATTTTTCCACCAGCCCAAGCGTTTATTCATGGTCCAGCATAGAAGTTATGCATGGTTAGCCTGGAATAATTTACCCAACAATCTGCAACATGAACTTCTCGGTTTCTCTTTGCCTCTTTTCCACAAGCACTTGAAAACTTTTCTGTTCGATTATGGTTTTGTGTTGTTAAGTTGTGCTTGCTCTGATCAGTTTGCTGTAAGTGCGGCCAGTGATATTTCAGTTAAATGAAATAGAAACTGAAAAGAAAATTATGAATTTCCATTTAACGGAGACTGAGACTAAAATGGAAATTATTTGCAAAATGGCAACGAAATAGAAACAGAAATTAAAATGTGGAAACAAAATAAAAATAAAAACAATAATTAATATCCGAACTGATATTGTTGAAAATACGTTAAAAACTTCTTTGTTCCTTTTGGACTTTTAGTTGGACTAAATTGCTGCCAATGCAACTCTCGGTATTTAGGCGGACCATTTATTCTTGTTATTATTCGATATTTGGTGACTTCGGGTCATCCAAATTTGTGTTGTCTGTTAGCTTTAGTTAGGTTGCGGGGTTAAGAATTTTTCTAGTAAGAATGAGCTTATCTGGACTAAGTTATTACCTGGACGTAAGCGCGAAAGCGAAGTGTGGCAGTATTTTGTATATGATGTCAAAACGAGTTCACATTTAGTGAAAGTTGGATGAACTTTGGTCAGATGCTAACAATAAACCATGTGAGCTGCAGCTTGTGGGAAAGAAGTCGACTAATCTGAAGGTAAATATGTTAAATAATATAAATCACTGTTGTTATTCACGGGACTGTCATGCACGATGTTTGCTAAAGTTCCGACATATAAACTTCCTAACTTCCTACTTACTTATCATTGTGGTCTGTGTTTTTTGCCGACTCGTGGCGAGATGTCATCATGCAACATATGAAATTATGGGGAAATGGCTGTCAAGGGTCAACACTACTTCAGTGCAAACCATGGCACATTCAACTACACTACAGTCAAACAAGAATAGCGCAGAGCATTTCTGAATGTTTGAGGATGCAAAAAGCTTTTGAATTAAAATTCATGGTTTACTGGGAATTGTTGTAGCTGCAGCGTTACTCATCAATTTGTAACACATTAAACAATGACAGAACAGTGCTTCTATTAGTTAACGTCTGAAACTGAAACTGTGATTATTTACAAAACTGAAATATCACAGTTTGAAACATAGTTATATATATATATAACTTTCTGTCAAAAACTGAGAATTAAAAAATTGAGTTTTTATCACATTTTGGCCATTATCTCGTTAGTGTGTTTTGGTGACATGGGTCACATATTTTGAAGCTTCAGTCTGTTCTTAATGCCACTGCCTGTCTTATTGAAGGTGTCCCCAGGTTTGGCCATATAGCTTCCTTTTGCAGGATACTTTGCATTGGCTCCCCATCCAGTATTATTGTATTCAGTTTGAGATCCCGACCCTTGTGTGCAATTGTTTTGTTGGGTCTGCTTCATCATTGGTCGGCTGCCCATAGACTTCTGACTGTCCCTCGTATGCATACTGCTACAGCTCAGTCCTGAAGCTTTGCCTATGTTTGACCCAGTGGCGTAACAAAGGGTTTCAGCGCCCGGGGGCAAGGGCTGATGACTGCCCCTTTTAATTCTCTTGTTGACTTTTAATCATTCTTGTCATAGTACTATGTTCCACCAAAAGCTTATTTTGTGCCTCTCTGGTGCTGCGCCTACGCAACGGGTTTGACCCACCAGTTGGAATTGCCTTTCTCTAGAGCTGCAGCTCTAGCTCCTTTGTTTGTTTCTTCCACAGTTTCGCAAGTGCCTGAAGTTTGTATCAGATGCCAGTGATTTTAGTGGCTCAGGTTGGGAGTGCCACTGATAAGTTTTTCTTGAAGTGGTGATTCAGAAATGTCAGATTACAATTGCAATTACAGAACCACAATTACCACATGCCATAGTGCTTTCTTTTGAGAGTATAATTGCTTTGTGATGTTGTACATAGAAATGTGGCAGATGGTTTGGCCGAGTTTTTTGGGATTGCAATTGATCCTCGTGAGGACAACGAAAGACTCCTGCAGAAATGGAAAGAAAGATCTCAGCAAATGTATGCAAACAATGTCGTCTTTGGAAGTCAGAAGACACAGCCACCTCCATATCAGCCATCGTATTCGCCTGGCGACACCAGTCCTATGGAAGTATACGAGGGAGGTACTGCCACATCTCAGGGACGTGATCAGGCAGACTCTGGCTACCATGCCTCCACCTATCCTCGAAGCCGAATTGCCAGACCACAAAGGTTTGCGTTGGACTTTAGTATTACAATTTAATCAAGTACCTTGCTACCTTAACGGCAATTAATTAAAAAAGTTGTATGGCATCACTTGAAGAGATACTAATATGGTACTAATAAGATAGGCTACTAATAAGATACTAATAAGATGTTGTGAGATACTAATAAGACACTAATCAGATACTATGATGCTAATGAGATACTAATAAGGTACTAATAAGATACTAATAAGATGTTTGTAAGATTCTAATAAGTGACTAATCAGATACTAAGATGCTATTAAGATACTAAGACTGAGATACTAATAAGGTACTAGCAAGATATTAGGATACTAATAAGAAACTACTAAAAAATACTAATAAGATTATATTTGGATACTTATAAAATACTGATGAGAGGTGCTGTTTATGATTGCCTAAACGATGCTAAGGTTCATTAGCAGCAAAGAGTTCATCAGTACACATGTTTAGAGTTCCTAGATTGTGTGGTGTTGAGGAGTTAATAATGAAAGTATTAGCGTTTTTGTTTACCATGCTAATAAAAAAGAGTTCATTGTTTAGCTTTCGTTCTCTGAGTCGTTTGCGTCCAATGCCAGTGAAGACTTACCGACCTGCTAAGCAAGAGTCTGTGGCGAGGATGGCTTACGATGGAATTCTTTATATGACAGGCAGCCGGGTGAGTGTTGAGAACAATAACTCTGCAAAATATAATTGTAGACTGCAAAATGAAAGCTAATTGTAATTATTAATTAATTATTATTTAAGAGAAACTAATCAGTCGTGCATCATACACTGACCTAAATAAAGCTAAATGTCATTAAAGTGAAAGTTCATCATTAACAAGATTAGATAACAGATGAGTCACCAATGATGAGCTCCCACAAGCACGTTCAACCAACCATTCAATTCCTATCCACTGTTGGCTGATGATGCCATAGTCCAGTGCTTCCCAAAGTGGTGGTCCGCGGACCGGCACCGGTCCGCAAGTTCTTACTTGCCGGTCTACAAAGTGAGTCAAGAAACTGGTCAAATTGTCTCGGAATCAAGAAATGACTATGTTATGTTATGAAAAGTCATAACAAAAGGACTTATTAGGATAGCATTTAAAGGGCAGAAGAGTCAGATAATTGGCTAAAATTGCATTTAAATGAATTTTTGAGGAATTTAAGTGATCGAAAACGAAACAGAGAAATAATTAATTAATTTGTCACCGGTCCTCCTGCAGTGGAAAAATTCCTGCCGGTCTGTGACACTAAAAGTTAATTCCTGCCGGTCCGTGACACTGAAAAGTTTGGGAAGCACTGCCATAGTCAGAGTTCCTGGGCTATATTGCATCAAGGATGATGAATGATGATAGGTAATGTGATTCGTCCCCTTATGGGCATCTGGGCAGTTGACTACTTAGTGATTTTAAATGAACACTCTTCAGTTTTTTTTAAATATTACCTGAATCCATTTTTATATCTGTTGGCAAAAGCTATTTATCTGTTGGCTTTTGTCAGTTTCTCTTTAACCCTTGGGCTACCAAAGGGGGGTGGTTACCACCCCCTACGTTTTTATGCATAATTTTTTTCCATATGGAATATAATTTTTTGCATTTTAGGTAGCTGTAGCAGATTCATTGGTGCACATTTTGAGGTAAACATCATGGTGGTAGCCCACGCCATTCAAAGTTTATACCTGATATACCCGAGGCACCAGGGAGGGGGGGATACCACCCCCTTAGTTTTCGACTATAGCTTATTGACTATTCTTCCTAGAAGAGAAACAATTATACCATTCTTTAGAGGGAATGCAGGGCTTCATTTGCATACCTACATCTTTGTCTTATGAAAACCGGAAGTGATCAAAATAAATAATAATACGCGTAATATGCGTGAAAAATGGCTGAATGGAAGCACTCCCCTTAGTTTTTGTCTGTAGCGTATTCATTTGTCTTCCTGGAAGAGAAACAAAGATACCATTCTTTAGAGGGAATGTAGGGCTTCATTTTCATACCTACATCTTTGTCTTTTGAATACCGGAAGTGATCAAAATAAATAATAATACGCGTAATCTGTGTGAAAATGGCTGAATACAGCATTACAACGTAAACCGATATATATGTATGGATATATATGTATGGATGTACATTTATACTATATAAACATGTGTAGGGATGATTGTGTGTATCTTTTATACATAGATTAGTTTCAAAACACACATAATCTTATATTTGTTTATCCAAAAGTACAAAATGTACGCAATAATATAAAATATTGCTAATTAATGGGTTCCGTTGTTAAAAGTGATGTAATTTCGAGGTGCATTCACATAATGTACAACTAAATATACCATTCTGTGCAGAAATGAATGCTGAATCCATTGCTATATTACAAGTTATGATATGTAAAACCAAACACGAAATCCAGGGGGGGTGGTAACCACCCCCCCCTTGTTAGCCGATGTCACAAAAAAAGCTTGGTAGCCCTAGGTTAAGCCTTCAGATTTTGCAGGAAGACTTTTGTGTTGTGTGTTTCAGCATCCAAAGCCAGAAACAGTTTCTCTGTATAGACAACGAAGCTTCAAGCCCAGCCATCTGGTATTAGAAATCACATTGCTTGACAATGCATATTAAAATTACTCTGATGATTGTTGCTACTTTTTTTGTTCTGTAATAATGTATCATTGTAATCTCCAGATTTATTCAGTGCTCTGAGAAGCAAAAGTCACAGGAACAAGCTTACGATATATAAAGAAAGACACTCCGTGAAATCAGAATCTGTCAGTGTGGTGTTTGGAAACACATCAGAATGTCACTGACACAGTTGTAACTGATATGGCAGCCAATCAAAGCTTTTGCTTGGTTTTAGTCGGTGATGGATGTTGTACTGGAAGTTCATGCTAGGAATTTTTACTTCTCAAAATGTCAAAGACTACAAATGGACTGGGCCACCAAAAGGCCTTCATCTAGATACCTAGTAATATGATGTTGGTATTGGTATTGGCATTTCCACTGAATGTTGTTTGGAAACTTCTTTATCAGAGACATATACTCTGGCCGACCATGAATATTCCATCTGTAGGACGTGCTACTCTGAACTGAGGCTCATGAGTCATATGAAAAAGCCTTATCTTTCTTTTTCTTTGTTTTTTTTCTTCTGTATCTTTGCTGCTACTCTGGTGCACTACTTTTGACTACTGTGCATCTGATCTAGACAGATGCAACACCTTCTATGTCACACTTCCTCTCTTATTGATTCAATTGCTGCAGTTTGTTCTTAACTCTGCTGCTCTTCTACTGGCTAATCTTCTGACTATAGGCAGTGAATGAGGAATGATTTCCATTGGTTGCAAATGCTTTTGTAACTGTACAATAAAATTATGCACTTGTTTTCAGAGAGCATTATGTTTGCTAGTTGATTGCCTACCTAATTATGTAATATTATTGTGTATTGATTTTCTGACTACGATTGTGAAATTCTTAGAGCAATTATGTTGTCTAAGATGTCTTTAGGTAGAGTTAAAAGTGGTTCCACAGCACTGCCTCGATATGAACGTTTCTTTGATGTGCCTGTACCGACCAGTCAAAATCTGCCAGTGCGGTCCAAGACGCTTCCTTCAGGTGCTCGGGCCAAGCGCAAGAAGCGTACAAGGGAGAAAGCATCACCGGAAGATGATGAGCCTGATTTTGTTTCTCAGTTGTTTCGAGAATCAGTGGAGAGACGAAAGAAGGTGGAGAGGAAGTAAGGATTTTTGTGAATTAAAAGAATTGGTTCAGTGTTTGCCATGTAGATTCAGCTGTTCGTTCCTCCATTCAAAATGTACATTGTACAGTCGGTAAAACTTGCTATTATATAGAATTGGTTTCTAAACTGACCTGATTGTGACAAATAGCTGCCAGATCAAAGATAATTGACAGAAGGACAGTTAAACTCTGGCTGGTTTAAGATTAGGGTTCATAATTAAGGTGTTTTGTACCTTGGTGGGCTTGATAACTCTCAAACATCTGTGTGCAGCAAGGTTTTGAATCCATGACTGCTGGTTTTGCATTCTAGCACTAACTGTTAGACTACCAATGACCTTTAAATGGGACCTCGTTATTCTGATGCACTTGATATCACTCACAAAGACATTGCCATAATGAGAGTCCAGTTTATTTTTGTTATAATATTGCAATATAAATTATGTAGTGTGATATAGAAGTTTTGACTGCGATATTGCTGCCATTTCAGGTACCATCTGTACGTCTAAGATTTGCTTTGAATCACCTCTGGATGTTTTGCAGTGTTGGAGGATGAAAAATCACTGATAAATTTTACAGTTAGAAATAATACATGTAGATAATGAATGATGGATGATTTGGTAATAATCTTAATTGAGAGCATTATTATTTCAGGGTTTCCCAGCATGGCCTTGTTATTGAAGTGCCAGCCGCCACCGAAGTGCCTCCACCATCAGCAGCTGAAGAACGAGAGAATCTAGGCGCTGGGATGAAGAGAATTGCTGGTGCCATTTTGGATGAAGTCCTCGATAACACGGATCGTAAGGTTGGGGTTGGGTTCATTGGTCGTCTGCTCAACTGGGACCAAAGGACGTCGCAGATTGATGACAGCGTCAAGGAACAGATTGACAGAATAGCTTCCAATGAGCACAGGTTATTGTTTTTGAAGGATGCCCTGCAATGCTATCTGCTCGAATGATCATGTCTCTACTCTGACCACCTGCCCTCATATGTTGAGAATACGAAAATGAAGTCGCTAACACTTCATACCTTGCGGGATCCAGATGTCGTTAAGACCATTTATCCAATTCGTGTAAATCCGAATAGATTTTTTTTGGGGGTGGGGGTCTGGTTTCGCTGACAGCCTTGCAACTAATGTCATGACTTTGTAACTCTTTCCAATATATTAAATTAATATTATGATCATCACTATTTATAAGAGAGACAAAAACTTATAAGCAATACCCGGTAGTTAAATATCTTTTAAACTTGTCACAACACATATTGATGTTTGATGTTATCTTCTGTTTCAATGTTTACAAAATCAAATTAATTAAGATAAAATAGTAATTACATGCTTGCAAATTTTTGACCAAGTCAACGTAGCATCTAACAAATCAAGTTCATTTTTAAGCTATAAATGTTTAGTTCAGAGTGGCTGAAATGAGCTCCATATGGCAACATTATACTCCAAAAAGCGTTGGCGGGTCTGGTTTCGCTGACAGCCTTGCAACTAATGTCATGACTTTGTAACTCTTTCCAATATATTAAATTAATATTATGATCATCACTATTTATTAGGTCTACTCAAATTCTTTAAATTATATTTAACTTACCTACTAAACCTCTCTGCAGATAAAATAGTAATTACATGTTTGCAAATTTTGACCAAGTCAACGTAACAACTAACAAGTTCATTTTAAGCTATAAATGTTTAGTTCAGAGTGGCTGAAATGAGCTCCATATGGCAACATTATACTCCAAAAGCGTTGGCGGCTGGGGCTCCGCCCCAGACCCCGCTGGGGGAGCTTACGACGCTCCCCAGACCCCCTAATCGTGGGCAGCTTCGCGCCTTCGGCGCTCGCAGTGCCTCGCAAGTTAATTTCATTTTCGTGGACCCCCCCACAACTAAAAACCCAGTGCCGCCCCTGGATAAGAAAATTGAGTCGCTAACACTTCATACCTTGCGGGATCCAAACTCCCATTTTCAAGCTAAATTAAAACTTGTTGATGCCATTGATAACACATTCTCTGTGACTCCAACACACATCCAACACACATCTGCTATTTTCAGTTCTTCTCTCTACCACATCTGAGTATTTCGTCAAATCAGGCTTCTTCCGTCTGATGACCTTGCAAGCACAGTTGCTTGTGCACTTGTTGGTTTTTGATTAAAATGTCGGAATGCAATGCTGTATGATATATCCTCTTACTTGACAAGAGCTCCAGGTGGTTCAAAATCCCTTTCTAAGGTTCATATATTTTCTCATTACAGAATGCATTAGATTGTATTTGTGAACTTCACTTACTTTCACTGGTTTCCTGCTGAATTGTGCATTAAGTTTAAAATTTGTGTGCTTAATCTTTAAGGCCCAGAATACCAGTCTTCTATTCTATCATATCTCTAGATCACTTTCTATCATTCTGGCCATTTTCTCATGTTTCATAGGATTTCTTCTGGCTACACTTTTAATTTATCAAGGCAAAATTTTATGTTTCAAGCAGTTTTCAGATAATTTAGGTACTTTTTAAGGCCCATGGATCTATCCTAATACAACCCCACAATAAGCCCCATAATTGATGTTTTCATAATATTATTTATTCATGTGTTAACTGAAAATTGTGCAGTCAGATTGTGCTAATGGAAGGAATAACTGTTATTTTAGGCCATTTTTCACGTACTGGGTGACCCTCGTGCAGATTATCTGTTTCATTGTTGCTGTTTCTGTCTATGGAATATCTACTGTTGGAGTTTCTGAGACCAAAGTTGAAGCAGAAGTGAGTTTTTGCTGGGTCTATGTTTTTTAGTTTTCTAAGGTCTTGTTACTACTGAAGCCAACTACTTATTTTATATTTTATTTATTTAGCAACAATTGACAAACTTCACTTTTAATGGTAGATGGTCAATGCCTCTTTAAGAAACCATGGCTCATTTTTGTCACAGTAGATGGCACATAGATCTTGTGTTCTGCAAGTGGCCATTGTTAAAGGCATCTTATGCGAAATATGAAAATTTAAATTTTCTATATGTCTGTAAAAGTGAAATATTTGTATGAATAAATTGACACGTCAGAGAAATGAAAGGAACTTGAAAGGAAACCAGTGCAGTTGGATTGAATAAATTTTAAGACAGTCATGGGCCAGTGTGAGCTTTTAATCTCTTAATTTAATAAGATGAAATTTTGGTCACTTGTGGTTCATTCATGTTAATGGTTCAAAAGCTGCTTTGAGCAACTTAAAATTATTTCTGCTAGCTATTGATGTTTGAAAATGATTTGTTTTCTTAGGTGCTGACAAAAAGTTTATCGATCGAGAGAGTTTTCTACATCGAAGAGGATAACATGTGGATTGGGCCGAGACAGGTGCATTGGCAACCTCACTTTTAGAAGCTGTCTGATCAGCTTTTGATTTCTCTAGGGTAGAACTTGACCTTTCTGAAAGAAACCTTTAGAAGCATATAAAATGTACTCAGTAGGTGACAACATAAAACAGATTTTTATTGATTTATTTATTTATTTGTTGCACAGAACAGGTTTTCAGTTACAATCATGAAATAGCAAGTACAGTGCAACAGGAGCAAAGAAAAGCTAATAGCTCATACTAAGCTTGACCCCTCTTTCTTGATTATTATTCATAAATGTATTTGAAACTTAATTAGGACTTAAGTATGACTTAATCAATATTAAAAGTAGTAACAAAATAAAAACAATAACAGCAGTACAGCACTACAATAATACCAATATCAAAAATGAGGTAATAATATACTTAATAAAAAATTTCAAAGCTAACATATTAAATGCAAATTATGATTTAGATAAAGACAGGTGAGCATATCAGTATATTGACCAATAGCTACACATCAACATTAGAATACAAAAAGCAAAATTTGTTTTTTTTTCTTGAAAATGTAGACTATTTATTGCTAGCATGCTGCTGTACAGCCTTGGACATTACTGTTGAATTAATTTAAGTTCCCTAGTAGCAGAAATAGAAGATGATTTTGTAAATGAAAATAGACTTACCTAAATATTCTCAGCATGTCTTGCTATCTGCAGCAAGAAAAACTTCCTCAGGTGGTAGTGAACTAAAAAAATCTGTTGATTAGCGCAGAAAGAGTTTACAGTTTTTGTGGTGCTTAACATTTAGGCCGATCTGATTCACCTTGGTGCCCGATACTCGCCTTGTATGCGCAAGGACACGAACGTTGAGGTGGCGTTGTTGCAGGACAGGCAACAAGAAAATGCATCAGCCTGTTGCATTCTGAATGATGGATCTGGTTGCTACCAATCGGACCAGAAGTCATGTTCTGTAAGAATTTCCACCATTTGGACCATCTACTGACTGTCTTTGGTTAAGTTGAAGCCCTCATAATCTTTGCAAGTGTTGAACTGAGTGATGCAATTGTTAGTTAGTTAGTTAGTTAGTTAGTGAACTAGGCATTAATATTTGTGAAGATATTCTTAGGTAGTTGTCTGGATGGTTAATATAGATCACCTCAGATTCGCATTTCTTTGTGACCTTGTGCACGTTAAAATTTATTGTGATAATGATGATATAGCACCTTTTAACTTTAATTTAACTTTTAATTGAAAATGTGTTGCCTCTGCTAGCCTAAACCATGTTAAAGTTCATTTAGAACAGTGTTCATCAGCAGACAAACAGTGCTCAGATAATTAGAAGAGTCACCATTGGCAGGCTCCTGCTCACATGAGGAGTCCTACCAACGGATTGTTGTAAACATCATATTCAGTTTGTTGATGCATATAGTTATCTTGAACAAAGGTCCACTAGTTTAGAATTTCTTAAATTCCCACAATAGCCACTGAGAATACAGTATTTATTCCTCTAAATCATTTTGAGCATTAAGACAGAGTTTTCATGAGTCTGATAGATTCTGCATGGTAGGAGAATCAAGCTACAGGAAACGGAGCAAGGTATGGGGCAGGTTGCAAAATGCCAATGTTTGTCTTTGATTCTGTAGAAAACTCTGGCCACTTGGCTGAAGTGGAATGGTTCAAGTGATTCTCAGTTTCGTTTGTCTGGTTCTGTCTGTGGACAGGATCCAAGGTAGGACAGACATTTGGAAGAGTTTTAGTACAGTTAATATATTCTTCTGCTGCAGTTTTCTTTTATTCATAGATGAACCACCATAAAGCTGGAAATGGTTTACCTTTATTCATAGATGAACTATGATTGTACTCAATGGATGCATGAACGCTGAATGCATGAAATGGTGTAACTGAAAATCCAGTTCACTTAGATGCTTAAATCATGATGATGATGATTGTAACAGTGATCAGTAATAACAATACAGTGTAGCACTGGGCATCTGTATTGACCAGAGATGGAGTGTGAAAAGTTCGCTTTGTAGCGTGAAACAGAAGTAGCACTAATCTTGCTGGAAATGCTATAACAATAGCTAATATAAGACTTGGTTGATGCAGTTTAACCGCAGTGCTTTAAATAAGTGCTAAACTAAAATGCTCCAGTCTTTCTTGCTCTATTATGTACATTTAATCTTCTCACGTTAAAGGCACTTATATTCTGAAGTAGACTTTCCTCTACAACTGTACCGGGTAGGTTGCATAAATGCTTTAATATAATTTATTTGCTAGGTTCTGCTTGAATCCGCAATCTCTTTCGCCATTTGAGTGGCCGGATGACATCACCAGTTGGCCAGTAAGTGTTTACAGGAGATGAGCCTAATCTCTCATTTCATGTGTAATTATCGTTAAATCTGTTCAAGGCTTCGTTCAGTTTGTTGTGTTATAAGCTTAATCTTTCATTTAAATATCTTGCTGTTGCATGTTTAAAATAGTGTCAAAAATTAGCACGCCCTCCTCCTTTATCCAGGCTTTGGATTGGCACTGTCAGAAAGCGAACAGTCAGAGTTATTTAAAATATACTTAAATACCAGTTGCTTAAAAATAGTGTCAACAATGACCAATTATTACTTGCCTTTGTAAAGTATCATGACGGTTGTCTGTTGGTGCATGGTTAGATCATGCTAGACTCCATGTAATGACCCTTGGCAAGTTGTTCGTGCATAATACAATTAATACATACATATAATAGTATTCCAGTGAAATTATATAGTGCTCATCAAGAACTGTTATTGCTAGGATTAGTGACTATATATTGTCGAGTACCTTCCAACTCAGCCCACCATTACTTCTAGGTCAGTAATTGGGTCGCTGTAGTTATATTTGCATAAATTTGCATAAATATACACCAGCCGAAAGATCCTTCACAACCTTCAACAACGCTTCTGAAGAATATCTATATTGGCTTGGCACGTAACAAGTGTGTTGCCGTTAATCTTACCTTTTTTACGTTTATCGTCACCGCTTGTCTGTGCATGACAGGTCTGTCGCGTGTCGTCTGAGCTTAACAAAAACGAAGAGAACCGCTACAATCGTCACGTGTTGTGTCCGGTCGTTGGACGGCCGTGTTGTGTCGGCATCAAAGGCGAGTGCATCGTCACGACAAGGGAACACTGCACCTTCCTGCGTGGATTCTTCCACGAAGAAGTCTTCCTCTGCTCTCAGGTGGCATTCCGTTGATCTGTTGTTACGTATATGCGTCGGTTTCTAAGATGGAATCATCATTGAATTTGTGACCAACTTTGTTAGGTAGACAAAGTAAGAACACGAAAGAAGTCTGCATGTTATCTTTGTGTAATCTATTCATATCATCTGCATTTGGCAGATTAGGATATGAGGAAATTGTTAATCAGTGTGAGTGAAACCTTAATTCAGCAATCTCCTGCCCACACGTTTTGTCTCTGTCTACATGTATGTTACCTACCCGTGTGGATTGTGGCTTTCGTTGGCTTTTGATCCTTATACTGTATTAAAAACAACACAATTATCTGGAATAAGCCTGGCCATGTGCCATGTTCATTCCAATTCAGTTAACACTTTACTTTCATTAACTCATTTAATGTGCATGTGTGGAAAGTGCATGCTTCAGACTAATTAATTATATTTTATACCATCTGCTGACACAAGTCCGTTTGTTTTGTCATATCTGGATGAATGCAACATCTAGATATGTTAGTAAATGCAGGTTGAGGTTAACTTTTATTGCAAGGTCCTTTGCTGTTTCCTTTGCTAGATTTCATGCATGACTGAGATCTGTGGCATGATTGCATTCTACAAACCTGATCAACCGGATCAGTTTTACAGGCTCTGGACGTCGCTTTTCATTCATGCAGGGTCTGGTTTGGTTCTAAATCTCTTTTGCAAGCACTTACTGATTTTACTAAAAAAATTCTTTTCGGGATTATCGTCATTACAAATTAATTTAATTCCAAGTTGTTTCAGATTTTGCAGGATAAGGTGATCTTCAAAAGCTTTAGGACATCAGTTTTGTTCATTTGCGTCTTGCTCCTTCTCTGCCTTTTTTATGCAGCAACTAATTGTTGCCGTAAATGTCATGGCACCCATTCAGAAAGGCAAGCGGTTGTGAAGGCTCTCACCAAATCAATTCATTGAAAAATGAGCAGGGTCATTGAGGACATACATGTATACAGTCGCTATGGTAAAACATCTACAAATAATTTTGTTTATTTATTATTTGTGCCTGTTTCACTGGATATACCATGTCTTCATCCAGTGTCCTTCTTTTCCATTTTCTTTCTCTCTGTGAGCTTCTTCCATCTGCTTATTTGAAAAGCTACAAAAATGTCACTTTTGCAGCGTATTTTAGTAACAGGTGCTTAACTGTTTACAGGTGGCTGGTGGCAGTAGTAAATGTCTCTTGTCGTGAATGCTCTTGACAGTTTTACCATAATGCATTCAAGATGCCGTTGCTTGTAGTTGACCAGTTTTATATTTATTTCAGGATCTTCCAGTTGTTGTTGTCGATTCTCTTCCAAGTGTTTATCATGCGAGACCTGGAGAAGCTGGCCGGCTGGTTGCGCATCTGTATCATCTACGTAGTCAGTGGAATTGGAGGAAGCCTGGCTAGTGCCATCTTCATTCCGTACCACGTGGAAGTCAGTTAACAGTCTGCACTTTAATGTTTTGTTTCATAAGTTGTTTTTTATTTTTGTTTTGCTTCGATCATTGACATTGTTTTTTGCTGATCTTTGATGTTTTTCTCTTTCATCACATGAGAATTATTTGTTTTTAGAGAGAATATATGAGTAGTTTAGAGTAATATGCACGGTCACACGATGTCATTATAATGTCTGCCATGATGTGGGCAATATACCTATCAGTAATGCTGTCATGGCACAATGTTTCTTATGTAACAAGGTTAGAGACTAATAGGGCAATAGAATTTCAGCCACAAAACGACATGTTGCAGTTGAAGTTTGCCTGAAAGAGAGGTATGGAATGGTAAGGGTAGTGATTTGGTGCAGATAAAAAAAAGACAAATCCAACGCATTGAGACATATTGTGTAGTTACTGGATCACCAGGATTTAGTACCCATACTTTTCAATTCTGTTTTCAGTGTATGTATTTGGTGCCTATTTAACATAACTGCCAGTACTCAGAAGTACTCATAGCACAGAAGAACACTGATAAACAATGTCGCTGTAATTAGCTTTTCCAAGATGAGTGATGTGTTACTACACAACCCTGACACTAATTGAAAAGCAGCTTGTTTTGCCATAGGACATGTAGCTACAAAAGTTACAGGTCCTAATCTGTGAAGCTGTAACCTTATTTCATGCAATAATTTGATTTTTTCAGGCTGGTCCGTCTGGTTCCCAGTTTGGTCTTCTTGCTTGCCTCTTCGTCGATGTCATCCACAACTGGCGTCTGATTTCAAATCCCGGCTGGGCGCTCGGCAAGCTGACGATCATCACTGTGATTCTGTTTGTGCTTGGTTTTCTGCCAATGATCGACAATTATGCACACGTCTTTGGCTTCCTCTTCGGCTTTATGCTGTCCTTTGCTCTTCTGCCGTACGTGACATTTGGACTGGTAGAAGAGAGAGGAAAGATCATCGGGATCGTCGTATGTCTAGTTGTCTGCATCTGTCTACTCAACGTACTTGTCGTTCTCTTCTATGTTTCTCCCATCTACAGCTGTACTGGATGCCAGTTTTTCAACTGCATTCCTTTCACGAACAAGTTTTGTCGCAGCATGGAAGTCAGAATCGTACGAGGTGAAGATTTCTCAACTTGAAATTATTAATGTATTTTTGTTCCGCTGTTGTTCAGCTTCCATGACACTCGAATGGTAGATGTTAATTGTTATTTGGCAAGGTTTGGAGCAGCAAAACGTTTTCCAACCATTTTAAAAGACTGTCTGAATGAATCATGTTCTTAGGTGTTCTTATGGATGCAAATGGGAAACGAATTCTTCTGTACAGTATTAGAGTCTTGGGCATCAACTTAACTCTGGAACCCTTTTAGGGAATTTCTGCTGTATTAAATGCTGCTATTAACGTGAATCTCTGTACCGATGTAAAAGTGAATGTAGTATCTTGGAACTATATGCTGACCATTTTCTCAGAGAATTCCAAGGTTGTTTTACTCGTTTATCATTTGCTCTTTTATCATTATCGTTCTGTTTGACTCAAATTTAATTTAACCATTTTTGTGTAATGTTTTTATCAGAAAATTATTATCTTGTTCGCTTGTTAAGTGAAATAGGGTAGCATTGCTTTGCTGCACAGGAGTTACTTTGTGTTCAAGTTAACCATAAGATTTTTACCTTTAGCAAAACTGATTTTGACCCACATGAAGAGTGTTATATTCATTATATTATGTTGCACATTTGGGTAAACTCAATGGATTTGTGTATACTGTAATGCTCAGTCTTCAAGTAATTGCTTCATGTGGGTCTTGAAGATAGTATTGATGACCAAGAGACTTACATTGTCGAAATTAAGCATTTATTATTATTACCTTATGATATATGTTGAACCAACTGAAACACTTGGCTCACTGTAAAACCACACTAAAATCTTAGGGTAAAGCTCCTTGGAGCACAGCATTTAGGAAAATTTGGAATAGCAACAAGCATGGCACAATAGGCGCAGGAGTAGGCCTACCAATGAACACAAAGACCATGAAATACAGTTAACAAATTTATCACTTGTGAAATTGAGTAACAATTTCATGTGGTCTCTAAATGCAAGTTAATTTAAGGTATCTATGGTTTAACTTTTTGAAACACTGAAGGTTGTGGTAAACTTGGATTGCAATTTTATTTACTGTTTCCTCTTGCATGAAACATTAGCATTATTATGTTTACCGGTGATTTAATTTAACGAAAATAACTATAATATAATGCTGTTATCAAAGAAGCATTATCTTGTTAATCATGTGACATTGTGGTGCTGCGGTTGTGAGTTCTTTGGATGAACATTTTTATTTGTTTAAGAGATTTACATAATTATACAGGGTTAACACACAAATCTGTTAGTTGTGCAAAAATTACTCAGCCATGTCTGTCCTGCTGTGAACTTTATTTTTAATAATAATGTCTAACATTTGTACAGTTGAAAGTGATATTGTCTAGAAATCTATTTTATGGATGATTGTTTTCAGCCACGATTACCTTTGTCTGTTGTTATTATTATTTATGTCGTTACTGTTTTAATGGTTGTTATTTTTCACTGTTTTTGTGTTTTAATGTCTTTACCGTCTGTGCTTTCTTTTGTTTCCTTGAATGATTGACTGACACATATGTTTTACGCTTAGATAACGTTTTATTATCTGAAACTAGCAAATGGTAAGCTGTTTTGTAGGTTCGTGCTTTGATTGGTCTAGTTTGATTCTGCTTTGTTTTGGTTATTTAGGGCATTTTCTTGCTTGGGGGAAGTGATGTGGTTCTCTTTGAATTGTGTTCTTTCAGACTGTCACTATGCAAATTAATTTCGGTTCTACTAGTTTTTTAAGATGACTATGCAAATTTGAAGATAACTGAACACTTACTACTTTTGAAGATAATTTGAAGATAATTGAACATTTACTACTTTTATTTAAATTTTTAGTAAAATCTCTCAGTGAGTTGCTGCAGGTAAAACAGTTATTTAATATATTATGCATACACTTTCACATGAAATAAATGAAATAAACGTGTCCTTGTAGGCTTATACATTTCATTGTGCAAAGACTGATGGAAGTCTTTTGGGAGTTCTGTGAAATGAACGACCAAAAGACCTCTGATAGCTTGCTCATTCTTCACCTGTCGACACCTGTCAACTCTCGATTCTTCCTCTTTCCATTTCTGTTAGAACATTTCATTCACAACATGACTTAGCTCATTAGACTGTCATATCTTGATTCCCCCGTTGTGCCAATCAGGTAAACATGATGCTAAGGCGGTGAATAAGCTGGTCTCCTTAACGCAGCTTTTGTGTGGTTCTGAGAGATTGAGAAATATTTACATTTACAGTACATTTACATTACATTTATGTAGCATCATGTTTACCTGATGTCCTGGATTTTGACCTGTAACTGAAATTGACTCAAAATACTCAACTTTTGTGCATTTGATTAGGCTCAGTGCCAATGAATTCTCTATTTTCCTTGATTCAGCTTTTGCGTGATGCTGAGAATTTAGCCGACTTACACCAAATTACATGCCAGTACTTTGGCTGAGCTTCAGTGCCGATTAAGTATATGCATACTTTCCATGGCATCATACTGATACTGATACTGCCTCTGCCGAGTCTCTCTTGAAAAGGAGCTCTATAAATCTGTTATTACAATCACAAATAATAGTTGTCTTTCACGGTTAGATATCTTTAAAATATTCATATGTAGAAGTGAACATAGTAGTTACATGGTGTAAATATTATTATAAAACTAAAGTAGCCTATCATCTTTAATAGCCTATGTTGTCACCAGAGCAAATGAGCAATTTGGTCAGAAAGACAGCCAGACAGATAGACAGACGGAAAGACGGACATAATATTTACACTGATAAAATATTGTAGTGAAATTTCTGGCATAAAGTAGGTTGTGTGATGAAACTGAGAATTTCGGTCACCTGGGATAATAGACAGAGTTGAGAGAGAGAAGATGTTTCTGGGCACAAGAGAATATAACGTAGAGAATTTACAGCGGATAACACAGCACACGATGTGATATATAAATTGTCTAAAGATGTTCTTTCGTGAGGCGTTCTTATCGCCGTCTACCTATCATGGATGCTTTAGCACACAGCTTTATGTAGCGCCTTCGTAGTTTTACTTCAGTCCCCAGAGGGCAAAAGTTCATCCGATTCGAAGGTGAAACCAGTCACCAGATGGTTTCCTCATCCGCCAGAGGTCCTTCCACCGAGAAGCGTCATCTAGAGGGCTGTATCAAAGACGAGGTCGTCTCCGCTTTCTGCGTCCGGTGACGTCATGGCCACGCCTTCCGTCCCTTTGCCACCGATCGGACGATGATCCTGATTGGTCAGGTGACCCGTTGCCGCGGCAACGACGTTCTTCATTCGTAGACGGAAAGGGGCCTGTGTGGGTGGCGCAGGGTGTGGTTCCCGACTTGAACCCGGACCGGAAGTTGCCGGTTGCGCCGCCGCCGCCGCTGCGCACCATCCGCACGCCGTTTCCGCTTCCGGTCTGCGCGAGGAAGAGGAGGGAGCAATGCCGCCGTCGTCGGTCGGTGGCCCTGCTTGGGGTGGAGGGCGGCTGCGGGCGTAGGTGGGAGGACATCGATCCCCTTGGGCAGGAAGGAGGGCGGCGGTGTGTGTGGCCGCCGGTGGTGGTGGTCTCTGGAGAGTGGCAGGGCGTGAGCGGTAAGTGGGAGGCGGTGTCGTCGGGATGCCGAGGTACTCCATGCTGTGGATGGTGGCGGCGGCCAACTGGAGCTGAGCCAAGAGCACCTGATGCTGGTAATCCTGCGCTGAGGCGCTGTAGGTCGGAGGCGGACAACGGTTGTGAAACTCGGGATACAGCACTCCTGCAGAGCAGACAGCAACAACCATTGTAATACCCAATGCAACATGATTGTGGCAATATATTTTTTACGTATATTTAAATTTTCCTATTCGAATTTGCGGGCTTGCACTAGGGGCGTAGCCAGAAATAAATTTCGGAGGTGTATAAAGTTTGCTGGGGTTTCCAATTGTAAATTGTCGTATTTTTCTACATTTTTAGTTTTTTATGATAATATTGGATTTATTTGAGGTGCTTGAACCCGTAAACCAGCCCCTAAATACGGCCGTGGAGGAATACAGTGGTTGGCTAGCTGGACTGTCTTTCGAAAGGTCTAGAACTTCTGGCAGAGATGGCAGTGGGCTTTAATACTCCTTTAGCTGGGCGTTATGAGCAGGGAGGCCATAACCGTTATTTCGGATATCAATTGGGGAAAAACTAAGAGCCATTTGATCAAATACTGTCAACAGCAGCTGCAGAGAGGAGTTGGGGTCGGAGGTTGCTGAATCTGTTACCTACATCGGCAGCCATGTTGTGTCCATTGTCTGAAGCAAACAGAAGATCAGTCGCCAGATCCTGGATCATGGTCTCCTTCGATTAAACCATCTGGTGGTCTACTGTTCATTCATTCATTCATTCATTCATTCATTCATTCATTGATTCATTCATTCATTCATTCATTCATTCATTCATTCATTCTGGGGACTTATATAGCGCCCCTTGCCCTTGGAGAAACCGACTGAGGGGCGCTCCCAGTCCAGCCACGGCTAAAGAAAAAAGACTTGAGTGATTTACAAAACCAAGTTTGATTGGTCAGAGGTAACGAGCGCAGCTCCGACGGGAAGTCATTCCAGTCTCCAGATGGATGGGGGACCTGCAACCGAGAAAGCGCGGCGTTGAGCTGAACACTAACCTATGCAGCTCTATAGACTGTGCTGCTAGTAGGCTACTCGTCTACATTTTCGAGACATGGTCCACCCAGAGGTCCTAAACAAGAAACTCAACACGTTGGATATAATGGTGCGTCATGCAGACGGATCCTCTGGATCTCCTACTTCGACCAGGTGAGCAGCATCGCGATCAGATAACGTATGACCTATTCCAGAAAACTGGGCCGACCACAGAAGTTCGGACCAAAGGAGCAACCAGGCCACCCCTTCCAGCACAGCCAGACAATCCAGACATGGTTGAAACCAAGACACACAACTCCATGAGATAAGATAGAGCACAGCCTTAGGCAATTATACGCTTAGCATTAATATCCGAAATTCAGTCCATTTGTGCGTCATCAACCAGTGTTGGGCTTGCATTGTAGCATGTTTGGACACGATAGCATCAGTAAGCAGCTTTCTTAATCTCAGAGGAGTATCGAATCCGCATGTTTCGCGTTGCAAGGCGGGCGCTGAAACCAATTAGCTAAATCATAGAGGACGAAAGTTTCAGTACTGAGCAGATAATTATTCAGGTAATTATTCAGAGACAGATTTAACTATCCGCCACGTCAGGCCAATTTTTGGAATGTAGCGATTAAGAATCGGACACGTAGGCTATAATTATTTTTATAGCAAGCAATTACTATCGAAAACAATTACTTATAAAAAATGAACAAAACCTTATAAATTTAAGAATTTCAGGTGACTGAATGTAAGAAAATGAAAATCCAGTATTTGTCCAGTACTGTAGGCCTAAGTACCAGGGCCGTAAATCTGTTTCGAAATGTGGGAGGGAAAATCTGTTTCAATATGTGGGGAACTGGAGATGGAAAGCTGCCTCTTCGAAAGTGTGTATACATACATACTTCACTTAAGAAGCCCATATAACAGCACTGCGTAAGAATTGTAATTACTTAATGCATTGAGCAAAACAATAAGTTAAACTTCCACTAGCGGGTAATGACTGATTCCCACTACTGAGTAATTGTTCAGTTATACACTAGATTAGTGTTAAAAGTTGTTTTATTTGTTTGCACTTCTGCATATAGGTTCAGACTGCCATAATATTTGACACGTCTTAAAAATTGTGGGAAGGAATTCGTTCACGTTACCTCCCCAAGCTTAAAAGTGGGGAGGGAATTCCCACCCTTCCCTCCCAGGATTTACGGCCCTGCTAAGTACTTATTCACTGGGTTGATTTTAGTTAAGAAAAACGCTACACATTAGGTTGAAATCATTAAGGTAGGTCTAATGGTGAGTTGTGAATCCGGGGACTTCATATTAATTTTGTCGAATTTTTTACACAAAAATGTTAGTTACCTACAAATGGAAAAATCTCCAGTTTCTGGGTACAAAGCCCCAGACTCCCAGTAAGGTACTCCTTTTTACTCCGCTGGAAGTCCATCGGATTCTCTGCCTTACCCTTCCCCCAACCTCGTAACGGTAGCGGCGCCACTGAGTTCTTCACATTATGTTTTATGATCAGACATGTATATCATGGTATGATAATTATGGCGTGGTATGTAATGATACGATACATCATTTGATATGGTGGGGTAAATTCAATAGATACGATCGCTTTAGAAACGCGTCTACATTTTGCATACATCTCATG
>JACEVL010001239.1:162500-285000 GCA_020284085.1 Aporrectodea caliginosa | reverse complement strand
CATTCACATTTATTCCAGTGACGTCGTTTTACTTATACTGCATAATACTGTCCTGTTGCAGTTCGATAAATAGAATTCTACAGCTTGTTTGTTTCTAGTACTATGATTATTCTGTGATTTTGTAGACGCTGCTGTGCAAGTCATAGTGAAAACAATTTTACCTTGACGGTCATTTCCGTTCACTGCTGATAAATATCGCATTTGACTCCGGTAAAAGGTCCCCGGTCGAAAAAGTTTCAGGAGTTTGACCTCGGACAATTGGTTCAAAGACTCTTGATTTAGGGCAGGCAACGTTACACAGCATTTTTGCATATAAAAAGGCCGTCATAATAACTTTAAGGTGAAGAGAGTAAAGAACAGGAAAACTGAGAGAGCAAATCGAAACAGTGATCAATTAAATAGGCGGGGGAAAGAGGAAACGAGTTACAGACCCCATTGGCTAAGAAGGGTCATTAGAAACATTGGTGACTCAAAACCAGCTTCAAATTTCGAATAGTTTCGCGGTGTAAGAAAGGCATATTTTTCATACGGTATAATATTCGTGACGAGGAAAATAGTCTTTGGATCCTCAGATGCAGTCTAAAATCTAAATATCAGAAAGGCTGCCAGAATGTTCCACCATACAAAACCTTGATCTATGTTAGAGTTAATGCTATGTAATGCAAAAAATGCAATGGAAATCTGTAGGCATAAGTTTAATATGTAGTTTATGTATGTATGTGTGTATGCATGTATATATGTATGTGTGTATGCATGTATGTTTGTATGTGTGTATGTATGTATGCGTGCATGTATGTATAGGCACGTAGCGAGATGTATAAATTCAAGAGGAGGCAACTTCACAGACCATTGGCAAAATCCTGGTCATTTAACTAGTTAACTAGTTAATCAGAAGTTCCATTATATACAAAGCAGCCTACAAGAGGAGGCAACTGCCTCGAACTCGTGCCTCAAGATGTAGCCACGCGCCATGTGTATGTATGTATGTATGTGTGTGTGTGTGTGTATAACTATGTATGTATCTATGTATGTATGTATGTATGTATGTATGTATGTATGTATGTATGTATGTATGTATGTATGTATGCGTGTATGTATGTATGTGCAGTTGCTTTTTATAGCTAACCTATGAAGACGACGGAGTGTAGTAGGTAGCTGCCTGAGGCTGACGTCATCTGTAGAGCCCCCAGAACGACCCCAGCGACGATGCACCCCATTCCGAGCAGCCCGAAGGAGACGAGCAGCCACCGGAACGTCGTCATGGCAACGAGACATCGGATGCAGAGCTGTCTCGAGCAGCATCCCTTCCTTTCGGCGCTGCTGTTGAGTTGCGCCACTATAGACAGAGGGCGAGACGCCTGACCCCCTGCCCCGCCGCCCCCGCCCCCTGACCTCGCAACCCCTCCGTGACCCCTGGCACCCTCAGCGGGACGGGGACTGGGAGGAGGCGGTTGAGCGTCGTAGGGAGGGGGCACGCGGTGCGAGTTCAGAAGGTCGGGTAACGCCGGGGTCGGAGCGGCCCAGTTGCTAGGCAACGGCCGTACGCCGCCAATCGCGTTTTCACCTGGCACAGGTGCGATGTCAGGTCGGTTGGCAGGTGTCCTTAGTGCCTGCTCATCGGCCGCCGCCGCCGCCGCCAGTCTTTGATTATCGACTGCTTCTCCAGGTATTCCCCATCCTCCGCCTCCGCCTCCTCTTCCTCCTCCTCCTGCTGCCCTTCCTGCTCCACCTCTTCCCCAGCCTTCTCCTCCTCCTCCAGCTCGTCCACCGCCTCCTCCTCCTCCTCCTCCTGCCCACCCCTCCATCCCCGTTTCCGTAAATCCTTCCGCCGAGTCCCTCTCCCGGATTCATCTGGTTGCGGAAGTTGCAGAGAGAACATCCTCCTCCGGACGCCTCTCCCGCTCCCCTTCCTCTCTGACCCTCTGCCCGGGCGCCGTTCGTCAGTCGAAGGGCAAAGGGAGGGCCACTCCCAGCTGAGACCGTCCTTCGCTCCAAGGCTTCGTCTCCTCGCCGCCTCGGCACCGAACCGTTCACGGGGACGTGTATGCTAAGGCCAACAGCTGCCGGGGCCGACGACCGATTCCTAGGACAAGTGGCCTCGACAACGTCCGGCACGTCCCTCGCTCCTTCCCTCCATCCATCTCGGCCTCCTTCCCTCCATCTCTCCCGATCAAACGGCTCCCGAAGACTAACCGCCTGTCCTTGAAACGACATGGTCATCGAGTGACAGAGTCTGTGATTCGAGAGATCTACTGCGAACCGAGAAGAAGAGTCTTCGACGTCGTTTCAAGGCCGACTTCTACGAACTTTAACCGACTCCTCCGTCGCATCTCCCACGACTTCTATAGCGCCACGATCCTAGCAGACGACGATCGTCTAAGTCGATGGCGCTTCAAATCCCATATCAGAACGATGACGACGACGTGTCCAAAGAAGGAACGTAAGACGATGATTCGTGCGGACAAAGACGGTTCTCGTTCGATTATAATACGGCTGTTGCTTGCCTGGAACTACCCTTGCCTACTGCTGCTGCTGCTGCTGCTGCTGCTGCTGCTGCTGCTGTGGATGGCGGTCGTTCGTCGTGCTACTGAAGCTGGTGGTGTCAGTGGCTCTGGTGGCAGCGTGGCTGAGGCGCTGGCGACGTTCGGCCTGAATCATCTGGCTCCTGGATCAATACTTCTTCTTCCGTCGTCATCGTCCTAGTTCTGTGTAGGCTGTCGTCCGGTCACTCGCCCTGTTCGTTCGTTCGTTCGTTCGTTCGTTCGGTCGTTCGTTCGGGTGTTGTCTGCTCCTGGAGTCATCGAATGAGAGCGAATCGTCTGATTATAAATTATCCGTCTTGTTAGTCGTCGTCGTCATCGTCGTCGTCAGCACCGCTCGAACAAGGGAAGGCATTCAGCCCGGATCCACCACTCACTATCCTTTCCGTCATTCCCTACCTCGCTCCCTCATCTCTCTCTCTTTCACTCCCTCACTTTCTATCTCTCCCCTCACTCCGTAACCTCTATCCCTCACTCCCTACGTCTCCCTTATCTCTCTACCTCTCTCTCTCTCTCTCTCTCTCTCTCTCTCTCTCTCTCTCTCTCTCTCTCTCTCTCTCTCTCTCTCTCTCTCTCTCTCTCTCTCTCTCTCTCTCTCTCTCTCTCTCTCACTCACTCACTCACTCACTCACTCACTCACTCACTCGCTCACTCATCACTCATCACTCTCTCACTCCTATTCTCTTCCTCAATCCCTACCTATCTCCTCCACTCCTTACCTCTCTCCTTCACTCCCTACCTCTTCGTCATTCCCTACCTCACTCTCTACCTTTTCCCTCACTCCCTATCTCTCTCAGACTCCCTACCTCCTCTTCTCTTTCCCTCACTCCCTACCTCTCTCCCTCACTCCCTATCTCTCTTCCTCACTCCCTACCTCACTCTTTATCCTTTCCCTCACTCCCTACCTCTCTCCTCACTCCCTATCTCTCTTCCTCACTCCCTACCTAACTCTCTACCCTTTCCCTCACTCCCTACCTCTCTCCCTCACTCCCTATCTTTCTTCCTCACTCCCTACCTCACTCTTTATCCTTTCCCTCACTCCCTACCTCCTCCCTCACTCCCTATCTCTCTCACACTCCTACTATCTTTGTCCTACTCACTCCCTACATTTCCCTCTTCCTCTTCCTCACTTTTTGTAACTCTACTCCCTTCTCTCCCTCACTCCCTATCTCTTCCTCACTCCTTACTAACTCTCTACCCTTTCCTTCACTCCCTACCTCTCTCTCTCTCCCTCACTCCCTCTCCTCTCCCTCTCAATCCGTCATGCTTTAGTCATCGCCTTAACTCCTTGTTTTCGATGGACCCTTTCGTTCCTTGAAATTTTACCCTTCCCTTTTCTATGTGTTCCGCCATTTCTTTTGTCATTTCCTTTCCCATTATTGTCTATTCTTCTTTCCTCTCCTTCTCCTGATATTAGTCCTACTATTTTGTCCTTCTACTGTTCTTCCACATTTCCCTCTTCCTCGTTCACTCTCTGTTCTATCTTTCTTTCTTCTTCCTTCGTGTTCGCTTACTCTTCTGTTCCCCTTCTTGTCTCTCTTTCTTCTTCTTCTCCTCCTTCTCTTCCTCCTTCTCTTCTTCCTCCTCCACTTCTTCTTCCCCTACTTTTCCTCCTCCTTTTCCTCCTTCCCTTTCCCCTTCTCCTCCCTCTTCCTCCTTTTATCATCTTATCCATCTTCTAAGACACGAACTACTGACCGTTAAAGCTTAGCGACGCGCATTGAAGGCCATCCTCCTCCTCCTTCTTCTCTTCCTTCTCTTCCTCCCCATTCTTTTCTTCCTCCTCCACTTCCTCTTCCTCTTCTTTTTCCTCTTCCTACTATTGCTATAATTGCTTCTTTTTCTTCTCCTCCTCTCCTCCTCCTTTTATCATCTTATCCTCATGCCATCTTCTGCGACACGAAGACAGTTAAAGCTTAACGACACCCATTAAAGGCCATTTTCCTCCTCCTTCTCCTCCTCCTCCTCTTCCTCCTTCTCCTCCTTTTCCCCTCCTCCTCCTCTTCTTCCGCCTCTTCCTCTTCCTCCTCTTTTTCCGCCTCCTCCTCCTCCTTTTCTTTCACCCAATATACTTCTGCTTCTGCTGATCCTATTATCTTCCTTCTTCTCCTATTTCTTCTCCCATTCACCTGTCCTTCCGTCTCTTCCCTCTGCTCCTGTCAGGAGACGGGCAGATGGGAACAAATGACCACCCGATGTTTACTGATGATACTTCAGACTAGCCAGTCTTTCCGTCCTTCCGTCCGCCCATCACTCCTTCACTCCTTCAGTCAGTTCATCAGCAGGACTGTCCATCCGTCTCTCCGTATGTCTGTGTGCCTGTCCGTGTGAACCTGTCCCCGTAAACGTTCGCATAATGCACCGCGCCCTGCAGGCGACGACCGTCGTGGCTTCATACCTGTCACCATCGATGGTGAAAGCCTCGTGCAGCTGCTGCAAAGGCGCCCTGCAGCAGGCGACTGCACGAGCCACGGACTGGCCTTGACAGCCACCTACCAACCGACCGACCGACCGACCGACCGACCGATGCCAGGCAGTCAGAGGCTCCTCTGCTGCATATGACCGTCGACGGGCGTTTGCAATGATCGCACGCTGCCTCCCTGGCTATAGGGGGGCTACATGAAGACGGTCGCTTGCCTCTGCTGCACGCGATGTAGGAAGGATAGACTGACGAACCCAGGGCCACTCCTGTTCCAAACACTGATAGATATTTCATAGAGTCTAATGCACTCTAGTATAATACGTCGTCTGCTAATATGTAACCGTGAAATGCAGCTTCCCAGAAGACACAGAAGTGTGTTTAATGGACAGCTGTCTGTACGTACGACTGCTCATATAAGTTTCATTATCACTGCGACAGAAAACAGCAGGACAGAGACAGAGACGTAGCGTCAGAAACAGTGGGACAGAGACAGGTATTATAGATAGAGACAGAAACAGTGCTTGAGAGATATGGAGACATACGGACACACAGAACGACAGACAGAGACAGAGAGAGTACGACAGAGACAATGCGACAGATTTCTAACTCCAAATTTATAAAGCACAGTGCACCAGCTTATTCAGAGGGGTTAAGTGCATAGGGTGCATAATGTAGAATGTGTTTACAAGAATGTTTTAATGGTTGCCGATAGTTGCTGTTCATACATCTTAGTTAGCATGTAAATCTTAATTTTTTAAGATAAGTCCTTGAGGAGAACCTTAAAATAATATTTATGACTTGCAGGCTCTGAAGCATTGTATTTAACGTAAATTGTTGAACTTCTTTGGAGCAATGCTGTGTAGTACGTGCAATATGATACCCATCATATCGCAAACACACGAGTGTTACAAATGCTACGTATACGTGCTTATCACGACTAGTACAGGAAAAAGATTAAGCCCTTTAACACTTTAACGACGAGAGTCGGAGAGTGTACTAAAAGCAACTGGGAAGGCAATGCAGCTCGTTGCTAAAGTGTTAAAGGACGGCAGAATGATGACAAAACTCACAAAACAATGAGTTGCAGTGTTTCAGAGTAGAAGGAGACTTACATTGCTGATTGCAAGTATGTCTTAAATGCAGGTCGCTGTGTTCGAGTGTGGAAAGTTCCTAAGGATGAGCTGGGTTTCTATTTTTTCCGGAAACAGTAAGGTTGATGTGTATAACTAATACTGACAAACTTACGACCTTGTTAATGAGCCGCATGCATGGAACAGCTAAGCAAACTCGAGGAGTCGGATAATATCGCAAGTCATTATGTAGCGAGAAGGTCGTGAATGTTAATGATGACCAAGGATGGGCAAATTACTTGGAAAAATGTAATTGAATTACAAATTACTTTGGGATATAAAATGTAATTTCAAATTACAAAATACATGGAAAATGCAATTGAATTACAAAATAACAAATTACAAATTCCACAATTTCAAGTAATTTCAATAACATAATTTCAATTACTGCCCATCCCTGATGATGACTCAGTAGACGATTCTGAATTTAATTTCAACACCAACAGAACCAACACAATCATGTAGAGTCTAATCAACCAGGTGGTCCAGATGATGATACTAACGATGACGTTTTTCAACTTGGTAGAGTCAGACAAGGATGTGTGATCTCGCCAACATTGTTCAACATACTTTCAGAGATGGTCATGAGAGAGGCACTGAGAGGAAACAAAGGAGGCATTCAAGTTGGAGAAAGAAGGATAACAAATCTACGATATGCAGATGACATAGTGTTAATGGCGAGCACAGAAATGGAACTACAGGATCTGGTGACTCGATTGGACAGGGAAGGGCGAAAAAAGGGCTTAGAGATCAACATAGGTAAAACAAAATGTATGGCACTAAATGGGAATCAATGCAACATCAAAGTACAAGACAGTATAATAGAACAAGTGGAAGCCTTCGTGTACTTAGGATCACTCATAACAGAAGACGTGGATTGCAGCAGGGAGATAAGAATAAGAACTGCAAGAGGACTTGGAATAGGAGTAGATCTGATGAAACTGTGGAAAAGCCATAACATAAAAATTAAAACAAAGATTAAATTAATGAGGACACTTATATGGCCAGTGATGATGTATGGCTGCGAGAGCTGGACAATCAAAAAGAGGGATGAGGAGAGAATAAAAGCATTTGAAATTAAATGCATACGAAAAATACTGGGTATATCATGGATAGCGAAAAAAAATGCATGGGTGTTAGAGACGGCGGGAGTGGAAAGGAATTTACTGGAATCAATCAAAAGAAGAAAGATGTCTTACTTTGGGCATATAATGAGGAAACAAGGTGAATGTCTAGAGAAAGAAATTATGCAAGGAACAGTACCGGGAGCAAGAGCAAGAGGGAAACCAAGGAAGAGATGGATGGACAATGTGGGCGAATGGTTGGAATTATCAACGGAAAGGTTGCTGCGAGAAACCGAGGACAGGAGAGGATGGAGAAGGATCGTCTACAATACGACCAACCCTCGTATGGAGGACGGTTGAAGAGAGAGAGAGAGAGAGAGAGAGAGAGAGAGAGAGAGAGAGAGAGAGAGAGAGAGAGAGAGAGAGAGAGAGAGAGAGAGAGAGAGAGAGAGAGAGAGAGAGAGAGAGAGAGAGAGAGAGTAATCAATTTCTGATGAACCATGAATCGAACATTATAGTCAAGAGACTTCGTCGTAGACTGCCAACATTAGCTGAAGCCTGTTATCGCCATGGTAATCGTAATCTCCAATCTTATAAAGCGCCAATCGAAAGCCAAGCACAGGGCACCAGCTTATTCACGAGCGCTGCGTCGAGTCGGAGGGGTTGTCCAAAGGGTAGTGTGAAGGAGGTCCGGGTCCGGTTTCTAGAGGGTCAGAGGGGCAGGGTGGATGTTGAGGTGGGCGTCGTTCAGGTCGAGAATTGGAAGGTGGAGGATCAGGTGAGTCGGGGTAAGAGTTTCAGACAGGGCAGCTGCTGCGATAGCTTCTGCGGTGCTACAGGATTTCGGTGCTATATGCGACGTTGATTTGTCGACTGTAATGTAACGCAAAAACGTTAGACGTGAACTATTAAAGAAACACAACGACCTGCAAGCGTAGATGATTTTCGTGGATTATTTTGTTATGGTTGAAAAGGTAAAACTCTACAGATTGCCAAAGAAGGAAATAAGTAGACCTATTATCGACGAGTTGTAACCGAGGAACACTTATCGTTGGTGAAGGAACCAGGCTCGACATTGGGACATGTTTCACCCAAATTAAAAACAGTATTGTAGAATGATGTGTTGGTAACAGTTTAACTGTAGACCAACTAGTTGCTGCTACAGTAGGTGTGCTGGAACCAATGTGAACACGGAACGAAACAAAGGCGTATAGGTTGCTGGAAGTCGAGTTTCACACACTATTTAAGTGGTTAGTATGTCAGCTTCATGCGAATGAATTACCACTGTGAACTACCATTTAGTCTACACCATCTTGATGAAACAACAAGCGGTACCTGTGCTTTCTCTGGACCAACTGGTAAAGGGCTACTAACGTGTGAACAGTTGCCAGTAGTGTGCTTTGATAAACTTGAATCGAATTTTTCACCAGCAATATTTTAGGGACGCCAGGCCGCGGTAGTTGTATAGAGGCCAGTGCATGTTCGTTGAACTTATCTAAAAACAAGACCATGGAACTTAGAGCCACTCGCGGTGGTTGACAACTGCGAACAGAATATTGCGATTGGCAGTTGCAAACCGTCAGAAAGTCTAGACCTCCAAACTCTGGTCATGTAGACCTATATAAAGTCTAGTTACAAAAATATTTATGCTCCGATGCGGTTTACAATCAAGAGGGACAAAGACAGCTCGTTGCTAAAGTGTAAAGGACGGCAGGATGATGACAAAACAGGGATGAGTTTCAATGTTTCAGAGTAGAAGGAGACTGGCATTGTTGATTGCAAGTGTGTCTTAATGCATGTCGCTGTGTGCCAGCGTGGAAATTTCCTTAAGATGAACTGGAGTTTCTAATTTTATCTGAAAATATAAGAATATTCTTTAATTGACCAATTGCTATCCGCATTTTGGTGTACAGACATGGTAATAAACACACATCATCTATTGAACTGATCAGGACAGTCAAAGGTTATAAAATTATACATATAATTCTTTATCCAATATATCATCCCAATGATGAAAATTTACAGCCATTTGAGTAATTTAAGAATGGGAGTGATATGGCGATGCTTGGGTGTAATGGCGACAGCTCGACAGATGCTTAATTTGAGTGGAGTCGAAGTTAAGGAATAGGGAATTACAGTTATCAAGGTTGGAATGGACAACGAAAAACGTAGGCCTAGCAATAGTGGTCGCAGTTTTAAAGTCAAGCATCGGTCGGATAAGGCAGAGGTCAGGAATATGCGTGAAGCAGATGCTCCATAGGTTGGATATGAGATTAGAGAAGGAGAAAATAATATGGATCAAAGGTAATACCAAGATTGTGCAGTGTAGTCAGAGGTGAAAGCGAGATGTGAGGAGTCAGTGGATAGGTGTGGGTGTGTATGTGGAAGGGTCGTGTATTTTCTTCATCTGATCTCGGAGGCCAAGGATGATATATTTTGTTTTGCAGACTTGAGGCTTGAGGACATCCGTCTAGAGATTAGATTGACCACATCGAGTAATTGAGGAATGAAGGAGGAGGAGGAGGAGAAGAGTCGAGGGAGGGACACGAAGAGTAGATAAACAGATCGATAAAAGAGACTGAGATTGCGGACACAGTGCTACAGCGATATTGGCATAGAACTAAACCGAGACACATCGAGACATAAACAACTACTGAAACGGTACGACAGGGACAGAGACAGGGACAGAGACAGGGACAGAGACAGGGACAGAGACAGGCACAGAGACAGGCACAGAGACACGGACAGGCACAGAGACAGGGACAGAGGTAGAGACAGAGACAGAGACAGAGACAGAGACAGGGACAGAGACAGGGACAGAGACAGGGACAGAGACAGGGACAGAGACAGGCACAGAGACAGGCACAGAGACACGGACAGGCACAGAGACAGGGACAGAGGTAGAGACAGAGACAGAGACAGAGACAGAGACAGGGACAGAGACAGGGACAGAGACAGGGACAGAGACAGGGACAGAGACAGGGACAGAGACAGGCACAGAGACAGGGACAGAGACAGGGACAGAGACAGGGACAGAGACAGGGACAGAGACAGAGACAGAGACAGAGACAGAGACAGGGACAGAGACAGAGACAGAGACAGAGACAGAGACAGGGACAGAGACAGGGACAGAGACAGGGACAGAGACAGGGACAGAGACAGGGACAGAGACAGGGACAGAGACATGGACAGAGACAGGGACAGAGACAGGGACAGAGACAGGCACAGAGACACGGACAGGCACAGAGACAGGGACAGAGGTAGAGACAGAGACAGAGACAGGGACAGAGACAGGGAGAGAGAGAGACAGGGACAGAGACAGAGACAGGGACAGGGACAGAGACAGAGACAGGGACAGAGACAGGGACAGAGACAGGGACAGAGACAGGGACAGAGACAGGGACTGAGACAGGGACAGAGACAGGGACAGAGACAGGGACAGAGACAGGTACAGAGACAGGGACAGAGACAGGCACAGAGACACGGACAGGCACAGAGACAGGGACAGGGACAGAGGTAGAGACAGAGACAGAGACAGAGACAGAGACAGAGACAGGAGACAGAGACAGGGACAGAGACAGAGACAGGGACAGAGACAGAGACAGGGACAGAGACAGGGACAGAGACAGGGACAGAGACAGGGACAGAGACAAGGGCAGAGACAGGGACAGAGACAGGGACAGGGACAGCGACATAGACAGGGACAGAGACCGGGACAGGGACAGGGACAGGGACAGGGACAGGGACAGGGACAGAGACAGAGACAGGGACAGGGACAGAGACAGGGACAGAGACAGGGACAGGGACAGGGACAGAGACAGGGACAGGGACAGAGATAGGGACAGAGACAGGGACAGGGACAGGGACAGAGACAGGGACAGAGACAGGGATAATACGATGTAGGCTGAAACCGCGATCGATACAGGGGTAAAGACAGAGGCAAATACTGCCTGACACTGCAATAAACAGACACGCAGACATACAGGCAGAAGACAAACAGACAGAATACAGTAGAAGGCCATACCAACAATACTCTGGAAGATGACGATGCAGAGAAGGTGGGAAAGAGGATGAGAGAAAAGAGAGAGGAGAGAGAGAGAGAGAGAGAGAGAGAGAGAGAGAGAGAGAGAGAGAGAGAGAGAGAGAGAGAGAGAGAGAGAGAGAGATACGGAGAGAGAGATACGGAGAGAGAGATACGGAGAGAGAGATACGGAGCGAGAGAGAGAAAGAGAGAGAGAGAGAGAGACATACAGACAGACAGAGACAACAACAGAGACAGAAATAGACAGAGACAGAGAAACAGAGACAGACAGTGAGACAAACAGTGAAACAGACAGAGAGAAGGTTTGTGCATGAATTGTTGTGTTATTGCAACGCTGCTTAAATGGTCCAACGTGTGCTTTGCTATAATAGTATAGCCTGCAATCGCTGGCGATTTCCTGGATCCGTTGAGACCAGAAAGTAGACGGCTACAATCTTCTTATTTCTTTCAATACTCTACATTTATGCTGAGCGATAATTTATCGCCGTTATTAACATCACAATAGAAAAGGTTTGCGGCTGAAATTTCGCCAGGAAAAACATTTCTGCTCAAGTTCAACGCTGTACCAACGTCTGTGCCTTGGGGAAGGAAGGCGTAGGCCTATTAATCTAGGCCCGCATCTGTCTTATTTATTTATGGTAGGCCTATAGCTGCAGACATGCTGTTACATGCACATATGCATTCGTTATCCAACAGGTGTGCCCACTCTGCGCCGATCACGTGTCCATGAACTAAAATAAGAACTGCTCTGCGTTCGAATGATATGTTATAGAGATCATATTTTTGTTTGTATTGATCAAATTGGACTAGATGTGCCTAAATCCCCTGCAAATATCAATCACAATTTCTAAGGTATACGTAGGCCTACGGTAGGTTACGACTGGAATATTATATGGTCTGCATTAATTATTAGATGTCTGAGCAGTTTAGTAGCTGTTAGCAGTTAACACTACAGATTTTATTGTCATTACACTGTAAGGTTAGGTCTAGGCATATTTAACAGGATGGACACATATGATATGCATATTAGGCATATTAGGTGCTTGGTCTGTAGGCACATTATAGGCCTTAGACGTAGACATAATAGGTTTTAGGTTTAGGCATGCTTAATAGGTCTTAAAAGCAGTGATGGGCACTAAACTAATTTTAAAAAGTTAAACTTTAACTGTTTTTCAACTAAAATAAAATAGCTTAACTAAAGTTGGAAATTGCTTTTATAAATAAGTTAACTAAATTAAAACTAGTTAGTAAAACTTCATCCAACTTTTTAACAAACTTTTATCACAAACATTTTCACAATAACAGAGGTTAAGTGAACTAAAATAATGCATAGCGTCAATGACAATTTCACTTTCAAACTATGTAATGTGTACTAGACTAATAGTCCTAGTACAGTTCTTCCAGAAAATTACGAAGAAAGTTGCTAATGCAAACGATGATGCATCGTGCAGTGCAATGCAGTTTACTTGACTTGAGCAATAAAACCAGTTACTCATGACAATCATTGCGGTAGAAAAAAATTTGCTGATTTTGTTAGTTAAACTTTTAGTTAATAACTAAAAAATATTAGTTAAACTATGGTTTTACCTAAGCTATTCTTTTCTAGTCAAACTTTATCCTTAAATGAAATTTTTTAGTTTAACTAAAACTTTTCAACTTTTTAGTTAACTTTTGCCCACCACTGCTTTAAAGCTATATCTACATCTGTTTAAGAGGATATTTGTTAGGCTGGTCATGTCAATTGTTACGTGGTCCTATGCTTTCCTTATCGCACCTTCATAGTTCGCATGATCCAGATCTGGCCACAGGGATAACGCGTACATACGTTGTCGCTGGCTTTATAAAAGTAATGCTGTCCGGTCTCTTTGTGCTGTGAAGATAATTATGATGGTCAGCAGATGTTACGTGTTGGATATCGAGAAACTTTCGACTTAAGTGCCGAAGTCACTCATCCAAGACGACCGCGAAACCTCTTCTCGTGGAACCAAGACGCGACACCGGGATTCAGCCATGCGAGACCAGAAAACGAACGGCACATTTCTTAGAGTTTAGGGGCACGCGTTTCAAGCCACTGCACTTGGCAACCGTAATCAGACCTTGCTGCAATGAAAGACAAGTTGGCCACCGTTGCATGGAAGCGAGACCCTTCGAGGGTGAAAGATGGGAGGTGGGGGTGCCGCGGCCGTTGCTAGGCACCGTTCCCCGAATCGTCGGCCTGAAGGGGTAGATATGGGGGTGGGGGCGCCGCATCCGTTGCTAGGCACCGTCTCCCGAATCGTCGGCCTGGAGGGGTAGATCGTCGTCCGTTATGATTCTCGAATGGGTCGGTTTGTTGCGGAAGTTGTCCCAGAGGGCGGCCACTATGTCTGCGACGACCAGTTCCGTCGAGTTCTTCGCAACGAGCTTAAGGACGAAGACCCCGTCCTGTCTCAGATAGACCTCGACGAACTGTTTCGTCAGCCTCATCTCGTGCTCGTCGTGTCCGCCACGATCCAGCTTGCCCATGATCTTCAGCTGCTTGCGGACGTAACGATTGCGTCGATAGCGGAACCGGATGTTCCATATCCAGGTGGCGAGTCCGATGACGTTGAGGAGTGCCAGAGCGAAGAACCAGAACCAGAGGACGAGGTAGATCTTCTCGTTGAAGAGGTTGATGGGAAGGACGCACTGGACGGTGTGGCGGTGGATGTTTCCCATCTGACGGATCTCAAAGTCGCACAAGGTCACTCGAGGGAATCGACGGACGGGCAACATGTGGTCCGTTCCGGAGAGGAAGTCGGCCACCACCTGGAAACCGTACAGGTGGTACTCCGGTCCGAGGAACTGGCTGATTAGGAAGAGCTGGAAGAGAACGTTGCTAAGGAAGATGAGCTTGACGAACAGATAGAGAGTGATCAGATAGTTGCCGAATCGGTTGCCGCAGGTGAGGCAGAGACACTTGGTAAGGACGGTCTTGATCGTCGAGCAACATCCTCCGCGGTAGTCCCTCTGGTAGGCGAGGTAGTGGTCCAGATGTCGGATCATGTACTTGATCGTCTTCTCCCTCCGCTCCGGATACAGAGCGTTCTGGATCGTTTCCGCCGCTTCCACGAGGTTGTTCACGTTAATCCCTGACCGATCGTTGAGGACCCTCCAGAAGAGACACGGTACGTAGAAGAGGATGGCCTGGGCGAGCAGTACCACCGGGACCCACTGGTAGTAGCCGAGGTAGCTCTTAAGACCTCCAGGCTGACCAGGAACGGCGTTCGGATCGACCAGATAGTAGGTGTTCGTTACCCAGCACATCTTGTCGGCGAATGCCTCGTGGCTTCCGGTGAAGTAGGCTGGACACCAACAGTGGATCGGAGTTCCCACGTACTGCGTCGTCGTGACGAGTACGGTGAAGATGACGAGGACGATGACGGTGTAACGGTGGTTCAGTCGATCTACTAGGTCGTCGTCGTTTCGTGAGCTGCCCTTGGCCACGTTCGAGACCGCGCTGAATATGCTGTCCAGCATCGTTTAATTTATGGCGCGATTCGTGAACAGGAAGCCAGTGAAAGACAGATGGTTCATCGAAGAGCTTTTAAAAGCACGTAAACACGTCTTGCTCACAATACTCTTTGATTTTGTCTACGTTTTTCTTTCTTTGAATAAAGGATTTTCACTGTAGGCTAATCCTTCAGACTAAATTATCCAACTTTAGAACCAACTCCACAATTCAGTGTTTTAAACTCCTAAACATGACGCTCGGGCTATATACTATAACTACGTGCTACTGAGCCTAGTTTAAAAGATTGGAAGATGAAAAATTTTAAAGCTAAATATTTATTAGCTAGGTGACTTAGTGGAATGTATTCTCAAACCCTGATTCTTTGTGAATCAGTGACCAGTAGCCTATCTCCTTTCTCAAAACGATAGGCCTATATGTGGCTGAGAAGGCCTAATTATAACTCGACTGTCCCAACTGGGAAATGGCCTATTTTTGTGGATATTTCGATCACATCGTCTTCATTTATGAATGTATCTGTCAACTAAATCGTAACGGCACATTATCTGTATGCAGGCCTTGGACATGTATCCTATAGCTCTGACTATAAAGATTTAAAGGCACACAAAACTCAGAAGGAGTGGCATTAACACCTGCGTAATGAGCCACACGACTAAGTTGTTTTACATGTAACTGAACTCCGTGTAAGATTCAAGTCTATTGCCATCTTGACCGAAGGATGCGAGACATCAGTAATCGACACATACAACAGAGCAATTTCACTTTCCCTTCCCTTCAGGGTCTTACATGAAACTCATTGCGTTACGAAACTCTACAGAATAAATGCGAACTATTACGGAAACCGTTCATCTTGGTTCAGCATTGGTTCGCCGTTTCGCGGCTTTGAAACTGCTAAATTTTGAACGGTTGCAAGAACATAGACGGTCGTGTCTCACAGATCCTTAATCGCAGAACAAGATCAGCTGAAGTGGAGACACCTGTCGTCGAACATCCACCAATCCACTCGCTTCCGATCCCAACAGACGGACTCTCATAGGTCCATCCGAAATCTCTGCAGCCTTAGCAAAGTCTCTGATTCCCCTTTAGACAGAACCCTAATCGCCCGTATTACATACCGTCATCGTGCGTGTAAATACTGAATAAAACAAACCAGTATTTAACTGGAAGAATCCGGAACACGGTCCAACAAGACCCGTTGTAAGCTGCTTCGACGCCAAGAACGTTAAATATAACTCCGGTGGATGGCAGTCCTAGACGGACGGACACGCGGCAGCCCCTGCCCGAGCGGCGGAGCAGGCGGCGGCGGCCGACGGCGGACCAGAGGACCCAACGCTGACGGGGTTTCCGAGGGAGGAGCGCTGCTGATAGGTTGCCCGTCGAAATGGTCCAGGTGCGCCGTTGCCGCCGCCTAATCTTTGAATCCGTGGCTTCGACCAATTAGCTTTCAGATGAACGCCACCAAAGTTATCCGCGAGCACGCCGGCAGATCCGAATATTATCCAGAAGTTTATTATCGACGACTGACAAAAATATAGTTGAATAAATCTAGCGGCAGACGGAGCGATGGAAGGAAGGAAGGAGGAAGAACGGAAGGAACGGAATGGAGGAAGGGATGAAGAAAGGAAGGAAGGAATGGAGGAAGGGAGGGAGGAATAAAGGAAGGAAGGAGGTAAGGAAGAAACAGGAAAGAAGGAACATAGGATTCAAGCACAGGTTGGAGGGAGGAAAGAAGGGGAAAGGGGAAAGAAAGGGAGAAAGGATAAGAGGAAGGAAGGAGCATAGGATGGAAGAAAGGTGGGAGAAATTAAAGAAGGAACAGATAAAAGTGGTAACATAGGATGGAAGAAAAGGTGGGAGGGAAGAAAGAAGGAAGGAGAGGAAAAGAACGGAAGGAAGGAGGGAAGGAAGAGAGGATGGAAGCAACAAGTAAGAAGGAAGGAGAAGAGGAAGGAGAAGAAGCAAGATAGGTAGAGGAAGAAGGAACGAAAGAAAGAGAGGAAAGTAGACAGGAAGGCAGGCATGAAGAGAGGAACGATGGAAGGAAAGGTGGAAGAATCGAGGATTGATGATAAACTGTGCCGACGTAATATCATATCCTCGACATTTCTTAGTAAATAGTCATTGAGAGAACACGAGATCTTTGCCTCTAGGCGACGATCGGATGTAAGCGGAGTATGAATAGACCTCCTCCTCCTCCTCCTCCTCCTCCTCCTCCTCCTCCTCCTCCTCCTCCTCCTCCTCCTCCTCCTCCTCCTCCTCCTCCTCCTCCGCCTCCTCCTCGGCCCATGGACCGACCGACCGACCAGTGGCCGTATCGCTCGGCGGTTCTCTCCAACCGAACCCGGCCGAATATAAACGAAACAGAACAATAGAACTCGTTACATACTCGAAACTACACGAAACTCATACATCATACTTATTGCATCATTTGCATCACAACTCGCCTATGGGGGCATGTGTAAAGGAACTATGGAGTATCTGCGCCAGTAACTTGTAGGCATTTCAATAACGCTATTGGAAGTATAGTGGCTGCTGTTAGGTTGATTGGCTGGGACAATGATACCACGAAGAATACCACAGCAACAGTTGCTCGTGGTATCATTGTTCTTGTAAACAGTGGTGTTAGTGTTGATGTTGTTGGTACTGCTGGAGTCTATTTTGCTGGAGCTGGTACTGGTTTTGGTGATGATGGCGTGGATAGTCTACATGTTGTTCTTTGTGCTGTATCGTGTTCACGCATGCCTGCAGGCTATGACCTAAATACCTGGACTATATCGCAAAGAATCAGCCACCATTTTGCGCCAGACTAACAAGCAACCCAGTCTGTCCAGTATTCTCAAGAAGTGTCACCTATTAGGCTGAATCTGAGAGCGCAATAGTTGAACAACTGAAACACCCTTTCCAATTTGAAAAATTTAGTGTTTACGAGATCTGCGACAAAAGTTTGAGTTTCTAATGACTTTTGTTCGAATTCGGCTGCGTAGCCGTCACAGAAGCGAGTCCTTGTCAATTAAACTAACGTTGTCTTGCAAACTACTTAATCGGTTGCTTGAAATTTAGGGATGAGCCGATTAATCGTTCGGTAATCGGTTCGTGCCGGATTTTGCACTAATCGGTATTAATCGGAATCGGCGATCCCAGGCCTTGAAATCCGAATAACAAAAAAATTTGATTAAAAACAATTTCTTCTTTCATTAATACAGAAATAGTAACCCGTTTTGGCGACCTTTTGTGGTAATCGTTAATCTTTAATTATCATTGAGAGTCAGTGTCAATGCTATGATTATTATTCTTTAGTTATTATACAATATACACTACATTTCCTTGGTTTGGCTTTATGGTTTATCTTTATTTATATATATTTCGGCAAATAAAAATGAATATTGCCAATTAATCGGATCGGAATCGGGGAAAAAAGCAGGCCAACTAATCGGAATCGGAAATCGGAAACAGTTCCAATCGGCTCATTGCTATTGAAATTGTTACCATAAAGACTCAGACCATAAACTAGTGTGTTTTCTTACGCAAAGTGTGCAGTTGACATTACCGAGTGAGCAATTGACTTGTCTGGAGTGTGCAATGTGTAGTATGAACAGTCGAGTGATTAGCTCAACTCAGTAACACACCCTGTCATTCTGATACGTATAGTATATAGTAGTCCACCACACTTACAGATTGGAGATACTACCAGTGCCACCAAGGCAGCGCCTTTCTTATCATACTGTACTCTAAGTGCAACTTCACACAGTACTGACAGCTGCATGCTCTCCCACGTACGAAGCCTTGACTTGATCGTCTGTAGTTTCAACAGATGCCTTCCCCTTGTTGATCTGTTTTCAGGTTTTTTCACTCATCACTGTCACAGCCGCCCCAGTATCCACTCCCATGGACACCAGCTTCTTATTAAGCCAAACATTTACACAATCGGATTAACTCGATCCGTTCTTACTGTTTGAACCGTATAAACATCTTTATCAACTTTATCCGAATACTCCTCTTCCTCCAACTGATGAACCTTTTGATGTCTAATAGGGTGGGTCTTTTGCATAGGCATTTATTGCTTTGTTAAGCATCTGGCAGTGAAAAAACTTTCGATTCTACCATACTATCTCATCTTCCTACAGCCAATGGCATATTATGTACTTTGCAGTAAACTATAATTATTGTTTAATTCGAAATGTAGTTAACCATGACTCATGGGCGTATTTAGGGTGCACCATGAGTGGTTTACGGGTTCAAACCCGCAGAAATAAATAATTGCTGAAAAACACTTAACTTTTCAAAAATGACCCCTTACTCTGCGATCATGTCCAATGACCCCCCCCCCACCCCTAATTGTTTCCTGGCTGGACCCTGGCAACGACTCGTGTCCATACTTGTTCCGCCTATGTTCTAGGCGGCACAAGGTATAGTATTGTATTGTATTTGAACACTTGTTATAGCGCCCCAACCAGATTTCCATTCAGAGGCGCTCCCGACTACTGCGCGAACGCTGAATCGCAGTTTCACGCCGAAGCGCATGAGCAATTGCAGTGAAGGACTGCCCAGGGTCCCTACGCAGCGACTTTTGAGGTGGATTCGACACCGCAACCCTCCAGCTGCAAGGCACCGAACATACCCCTACACCACCGCGTCCCAGTTGTATTTTGATGTGTTGTATTGTGTGTTGTATTGTATGGACAATCGTGGCATCCCACGCCAAGTACTTCCCTCCTGCCCCGTCCGGCCTTTTGCCATCGGATCTGAACAGGCCCGCCGGTATCACGAAATAGAGTATCCGTCTTAAGACTATCCGGGGGGATGTATGAATTTATCCCCCCCCCCCGGATGGAATAAACCGGTTTAGAGTATCCGGGGGATAAACCATTCTATCCCCATCGTCATACGCATCACGATAGCCTCGACGAAAATCCAGTCAAAATCACCAAAAACGAAAGTAAATTGATTTCAGGTCGACTTACAAACTAAAGATACGCAATTTAAAAGGTTATGTGTACAATGAATCCAAACAGTACGACTGAATACACTTAGAAACCGTCAAAAATGCAAACTAAACCGAATACTCCATTTCGCTAAGGGGATACTCATGTATGGGGATACTCTATTTCGTGACACCGGCTCCTTTATATTTGGAATATCTGCTCTGAGGAGGGCGCGCCAGATGATGTCGCCTATAGCATGGTGACGTAGGGAGCGTCCCAGGGCCCTCCTACAAACGAGGCCGCGGTGGCCCTTGAGGCCAACCCTAACCCCTCGCCACATTCTTCGCGTTACAAGGACAGGCGTTCTCACCAATCGGCTGCAACGTCCGACAACAGAAGCCTATCATATACATGCACATGCATGAAGCCTGATTTTTTTTCTGTGAACAGCAATAATAGATGAAATTCTGAATATAAACCATGCATAGGTCTATACAAAAGGCTTTCCGTCTGTCAAATTTCCGTGAGATTCCGTGCAATCTTTATGATCTTGAAACTGCGACATGACATTTCCGATAAACGATATAATTTTTATCGGGATTGCATTGGAAATGTCAGCAAATGATCGAGTATCGCAAGGCGTTTCCAACGCCTTCGAGTTTTCCTTATAAAAAGTGACATCTACAGTATACGCTCTATATTTAAACACTTCATATATTATATATATGTAACGCGTTAAAAAATATTGATATAGGGGGCCTATATATTGGCCTATTATACGCAATATTATTCTAGGTTAGAAATATGTCGGCCTGCATAATTCCATGATATTACATGCATATTGTATAGGGTATAGATAAGTATATACATATGCAAGTCGCAGAGATGAATCTCAGCATGCTGTGTTTCAGGGTCATGTATACGTACCTGTTGGCTCAGGCTTAATACACCCCCGCTGCGCCTATCGAGCTATGAGACAGGCTTATAGGTCGTACGAAGAATATGAAGCATGATATATATTATTATGTTTATAAAGTAAAGCAGCCATGGATGTTCCATGTGGAACATATAGGGAAAGCGCTCATTTCCATTTCGTGGGTCCTTGAACCAGCAATGAACACGAATTTCAAGGTCCTGGACACTAGGGGGCCAGTACATCGCAGGACTTCCGTTTGCCTCTGAGCTCATGTTTGTACCAAATTATCGACAGAGAAACGCTTGCACAAACAACTTGCCCAAAGTCGTTACACGATGTCGAACCCACAACTGCATGATCCACGACCAAGTACTGTATTACCGATAGATCACCGTGTCGCACATATATGTATGTAGGCCTATATATATATACGGTGTATATATATGTATATACGGTGTATATATATTTATATATAGGTATGAGATATATAAATCACCTTAATCATCAATTCGTATAAGCGCGAGCAATAGATTAAGTACCTCAGCGAGACGCGCTCGTCAACCTTGTAAGAAGAATTAAGAAGTAGCAGCAGCAGCAGGTTGTTTAGATCATTATATTATCTGGTCCACGAAATGTCTGCAGCCGCTCTCTCCTCCTTCTCATCCCCACTATCCTCCTCCTCTTCCTTATCCTTCTCCTCTCCTTCCTCCGATCCTCTTCCTCAGATGCAGGCCATATGGAAAGCGGCGTATTTTTTTCTGCATGGCTTCCTTTCGACTATATAGGTAGAAAGCCTATGTGTACTGGCTAAGGACATAAATATAAATATACACTCGAACCATCTTCAACCGTCTCAACACACGTGGTAATATCGAATAGCGATTAATAGATAAGCCAAAGGCCAAATATGTTACATGTGTGTGACACATGCGTATACCTATACCTTGGGGTATACCGTCTGCTAAACATGCTGATAGATAGAGTACCTTTCCATATGCTAGCTATTTATTTCTCTCTGTTTGTCTGTGTTTTTATGTGTTTGTCTGTTTGTATGTCTGTTTGTATGTCTGTTTGTATTGCCAATCAAGCCCATCTTTCAAGCCTGCAATCTTACATATCATGCCACTGCATCTTATCTCCTCCGTGTCTTTCTTCTCCATTTCTCCCACTCACTTTTCCGGCTCCCAAACTCTCTGGCTACCTGCCTCTAGCAATAACAGGTGCTACTTCGGACCTGCTTGTATTTTATGAAGACTGGTGAAGGTGAATCGGAGAAGCATCTCCAACATCATCCCCTCTCCACTTCCTTCTCCTCCTGTTCCTCCTCCTTTCTCCTTCTCTTATCCCTCCTCCTCTTCCCCCTCTTTACCTCCTCTTTCTCCTCCTCCTTCTCCTCTTCCTGCCTCTCGGCGTGTGTTCCAAAGCGGGTATCTTTAGTTCAACCTTGTGTTAGTCTCCGTATAGGCCTCCATCATCCTTTTTCTGTTTCCTTCGCTGCCTATTTCCTCACGTTAAACAATTCATGGTTCTTATTTTATGTCATCGACCTATTCTTCTCCTCTACCTCCAGCCTTCGTTCTCCTCACTCCACTACTTAATGCTTTCCTCGTCCTCTTCTCCACTTACATCTCCTATTAGTTCTCCTTCTCCTGTCACTCTTCCTTCTCTTTTTACTCTTTCTTTTATATTTCTTATTCTTCCTTTCCTTTTCCTTTTACTCTTCCTATAGTCCCCTTATTCCTCCTTTTCATTTAACGCTTACTTCTCTTGCTCTTCCTTCTTCTCCTCCCTCTTATACCGTTGCTTCTCAGTTCTTCCTTTCATTGTTTATTCTTCTACGCTTCAACTTCCTCCGCATTGTTTCTTAGTCATCTTCCGCCAATGGGTCAAATTCTATTCCCATCTTGTCCGTCAAATGCAGGCAGTTTTAGCCACCGAACGATGAGAGGATGGAGAGGTCAGAGGATGATCGAGTGGAAGGATGGAGGAGATAAGGACCGAGGAGGAGGAGGAGGATGCCGAGAGGAAGCCGTTGGATGAACCGCCAGACACAATAATGCCTTTCAGTCGCAGTTTACAGAGCGTCAATTCCTTGGATGTTTCGATCTGTTATTCGCTGCTGTCAGTCTTCGCATTCCGAGCATCGTTTCTCATACGACTCTTTGCCAACACATCTCCTCTTTACACGAAAAACGTGACACCAGGAAATCTATTCAGTGTGACGGAAGAATGCATCGAATGCAGTTATGCACAAGTATGTATGTATGTATGTATGTATGTATGTATGTATGTATGTATGCATGTATTTATGTATGTATGTATGCACAAATGTGTATGTATGTATGTATGTATGTATGTATGTATGTATGTATGTATGTATGTATGTATGTATGTATGTATGTATGTATGTATGTATGTATGCATGTATTTATGTATGTATGCACAAGTGTGTATGTATGTATGTATGTATGTATGTATGTATGTATGTATGTATGTATGTATGTATGTATGTATATGTATGTATGTATGTATGTATGTATGTATGTATGTATATATGTATGTATGTATGTATGCATGTACGTATGTATGCATGTATGTATGTATATATGTATGTATGTATGTATTCATATATTTGTGTACGTACATACGTAAGTATGCATTTATGTATGTGTGTATGTATGTAAGCTTCCCGAACTATAGAAGTTGAATTATATCGTATCCTGTATGCTAAATTGAGGTTCGCAATAAATTGGCACTCCAAAAAAGAACATGCTATGTATGTATGTATGTAGCCTATGTATGTAATGTATGTATGTATGTATGTATGTATGTATGTATGTATGTATGTATGTATGTATGTATGTATGGCTGTATGTATGTATGTATGTATGTATGTATTACATGTATGTATGTAAATATGTATGTATGTATGTAGCCTACTGCTGGTTACAGTCGGACACATTTGTTCTGAGGACGTGACATTGTGCACAGTGTTTGTGATATGGACATTTTATACAGATAACATGAGTTATTTCAACTTATTTGCATAGAAGTTACATTGTATACATAATTATGTCTTTACACCTACAGTATGCGAGCAATGTGTTTTCCGCGTGTGCATGTACCATGAGCCTGTCGATGTATACATGCACAGAAACGCCGAACCTCATTAGTAACCCTGCATGGGATTTGTGAGGTTAAACACCTCAACCAGTCGCCATCCCCCTCCCACAGGCCATACATGCTCCCGTGGAATTTCTGATCCATACACAAAACTATTTCTCATATCGCACGGATATTGCCAGTGCATCGAATGGCCGCAGCATTTGGCAAACGAAACCTGTCAAAATTAATGTTTCATCATAAGTCGTTATAGGCCCTCATGCGTGCAGAGCTATAATGCGCTCAGGTTAATGTTGTTGGAATGAATGATTGGTCAAAGCGGAGTCCGATTTCAGATTTAAGTTGAAGCCACAGGTAACATCGGTCGAACGCACATTTCATATAATTTATAGGGCATTTTTTACACGAGATATTCTGTGTAGAAAGGAATAATGCTTTAGGTTCACAGGGTGGCGACAGACGGCTACCTGCAGGCTGCAACCGGATCGTTTGATTCTGAATACTCAGTGAATAGATAAGCCTTGCGGAACCAAGTTCTCGTAATTATCATTAATATAATTTTTTAAAGGTTGTAATGTTTTGTGTAAAATGACCCGTTGGTCTATTGACTCTATTCTTTTACCTAAGTTGACAAATTATTTTATATTTTCCCTTATTAGCTTCCACGTAATCTCCTGGATTGCCCCATTGCTATAGGCTTAAATGTGAACTTCTGAACTTTTTCTTTTTTATACATATTATATAAACTTTATTTCGTCACAAAGCAGGGCGAAAAAATGGAGAAGCTATCATATCCTTGCCTTCAAGACTAATCGCAGGATTATTTCGTTCTGTGAACTGTTTATGATTATTTTACGGTTTTCTATAGTTATGTCCAAGTTTGAGAGAATCAGAATTGACACTAATATTCTATCATTCTCTCATCCGTCACCCATCCATCTATCTACTCATCCATCCACTCATCTATCCATCCAACCATCCGTCCGTCCGTCCATCCATCCGTATATTCTGCCACTCACCAGACTAAACCATCCATCCATCCATCCATCCAATCCATCCACCCACCCACCCACCCACCCACCCACTCACCCATACATCATTCATCCACTCATCTATCCATCCATCCATCCATCCATCCATCCATCCATCCATCCATCCATCCATCCATCCATCCATCCCATCCATCCATCCATCCATCCAATCCATCCATCCGTCCATAAAATCCGTCCATCCATCCATCCATCCATCCATCCATAAAATCATCCAAATCCATCCATCCATCCGTCAAATCCATCCATCCATCCGTCCGTCCATCCATCCATCCATCCATCCATCCACCCACCCATCCATCCATCCATCCACTCACCAACTCATCCATCCATCCACCCATCCATCCTTCCATCTATCCACCCATCCACACAATTCATACAGAGACTCATAAATCTTCAGTCGACAGACCACAACCACTCATGAGGCACAGGAACGACATCGTACGTCACTGATAATTATGACTACGCTACAAACGACGTCGATACACGCATGCACACGCACACACGTATACCATATGGATATGAAATGCGTTTCTTTCCGTATACTACGTATAATGGGAAACTAATGACTGACCATTTCGCAAATACACATTCATAGAGATAATGATAAACGCTCTGTCTCGTTGCAGAACAAAGATTTATGGCCTGACTGTTACATATCGCAGACATGTTGCGCTGTAAAACATTGTATTTCCTGAATAGACCTATAAGTATGCATTCATATATTAGCATGTATACAAGCATATGGAGATATGTATGCGCACATAAACATATCATCATCGTCGTCGACATTATCATCAAAGACTGTACCCGTCTCCCGAACGTTACTGTTTCTACGACTCTGCTAATCGCTTCGGTCTTGCACGCTTTGTGTGTCGAAGTTCTGTGGATAAAATCCGCCTCCACCGTCAGAGGCCATGTGTGATTTGGACGTATAAGAGTGACTGGTCTTTCCAGGTCCTTGGGAAGCGGGAATCGCGTCTCGGAGCGCCTTTGTTTGGGGTTGCTTGCTATCGCCACCGTTCGAAATTTCCAAATATCCGCAGTTTTCAAACGAGCAGGACCGTAGCAAGCTATAATCGAGCCCTGTGCCAAGCGCAAATCTAGCGCCTAACCCTTTCCCAAAGATCAACTTAACCAATAACGACCAAATTTGTTATCTCGAATATAATACAAGCGTTGTCTTTTAAAAGAAACGACGGGCCTATGTTTCTATTGTTATTTAATTTTATTACATTTATTTCATTTGTGATGGACATTTCATATAACAAGATAAAGTTATTAGTTTAATATGTGAAATCGGCGCAATCATTCCGTCTCAAAATTTGTGCCCCTCCTAGAGTTGCGTCCTGTTCCATGGACGCGCTGGAACATCCCTTGCTACGGGCCAGAGGATCTCATCCAACCGACGTACTGAAAAGAATCGAAGCCATACGGTCGTTATAGTGGTCTGTCCCGAATGTGCGTCTGAAAATGTCTGCATTAGTCATCCGCGCAATTATAGGCCTATATATGTGTAAGCCGCGAGAATCGCCTCATGATGGACCACGGCTGGAAGGCATACAGCTTGTACACAGACATGTATACTTGTAAACACGGTCTGAAGTAGGTATAGTATAACTCTGAATAGGTTCGTTAGTAGCAGACGGCTTCTTATGAAAGAGCCTCTTTTTATCCCTCAATCTCCCCCCACCCCATCGAGCCGACAACAACCCCACAATTCATCGTTCTCTGCACTTCCTGCGTAGTGTCCATTGATGGGAGAAGTTTTTACCTTCGCCCCATAATATACCAGCGCTCTGTTAGCAGACGCCGAGTGAGTCATCGATGCTGACGAAGCGCAATTCACTATACGCCGGTCCTTAAGTGGTTTCTTTGTAAGCAAAAAGTCACATGGCGTAAGCGGTCGGTCGTTTTTGTCCAAGGATGGATCGGTGGAAGGAGCATCCAATCCATCGATGCATCGATGGAAAGTGGAGAAGAATAGTGGCTCATGCTTATCTACACGAACGGCAGAATACATTATGACCTTCGACCCCAATTTCTATGCAGGCTGCAACACGTTGTATGGCCACCCACCGTAGTAACTCCTTTTCTCCTTCCCGCTGCTCTTCTCTATCGGCAATCGTAATCGTAATATCGAGATGTCTGGAGTGCTCAAAAATCTTTCCCGCAATCAATCTGTCTTGTTTTGCTGTAATTGTGAATGAGCTGATAAGTAACGCTGTTGTAATTTAGAGAATATAGGGCCTACGATTAATCTAACCATTGCCATGGCGATTATCAATTGATTTTGTGGGGCGCTGAAAAATTTCTGAGATTTATATTCACATTTAGCAATTTTAGCCTACCATTATTCTTGCATAAAACATGATGCATGCCATTGCTCAACTGTAGGCCTATAATAGTAAGTTTGAGTATATTGTACATTGAGCTGATCTGCTGTGGACTTTAATTAATGTTCGCGTGTTTCTGGTCCTTTTTCCATGTTTGTCGTTTGGTTGTTGTTTCTGCCTTATTTGGCGTAATAAAGGTCAGTGGCGGATCCAGGGTTGCTTGCGCGGGGGGGGCAAGGGATCTTTCTGAGGGGCGCCATGTTCTAGCGTAAATATTGTAGGCCTAATTGACTTTAAACAATAGTAGCCTATGTTTGAAATAATGCCATTATGTTTAGTAATGTAGTAGACCATTTAGTATGGTTATACTATTCTAAATAAAACTTTCAAAATGGCAAAAATTTCCAGGACATAATGTCGCAAATTCGTCAAGCATTTATATGAATTGTTTTCTACGAGGCTTCATCAGTGTAAAGCGATAAATAGTTGCTTAGAGTCAATAGCTCCAGTCAGTTCTTTTTCGATTGATATTAATTTTGGCCTAATGCTTGTCTAGACAGATGTTCATTTAATCGTCTTGGTGGATCGCTGGTAACTTTTGATTATTTTCAATCTGCTACAAGTTCTTTCTGCAGTAGCCGACGTAACAGAAAGAGTGAGATATAGGCTACATGCATTTAATACATGTATTAAAATACTAATAGATTAATTAGGGCATTGGTTCGCAGCCTCTTTCAGATCACGGCACCCTTACTAATGAAATGGCAGATTAGTTGCACCCCTGACCTATTCATCTATTTATCATCGAGTTAGTTCTTTATTTTACTGACAAGCAACTTTCCTTGTACTCAACTGAAGGGTTGCGACAATGCGACTATATCTACACTACTTTAACTTAAAAAAATGATTATTAGGCCTATGTTAGTAGTGATAATTTAAGAACATTTTTTACATATAAGGCTGCACAAATGTTATGGTTCTACCATTCTGCCACCCAGTCACGGCAGCCCTTGAGCAGGTTCACAGCACCATTGAGTGCCGCCACAGCCAGGTTGGGTAGCACTGGATTCGGGAGTTATTATCACGTGTCTGTGAGTCTGTGACTGTTCCAATGCAAGTGATTTGATCAGTGGCGTAGCTAGGTACTTTGGCGCACGAGGCAAGTAATGGCAAGAGCGGCAGAGCCGCCAATAGAAATTTCGAATTTTAACGAAACACAGAGTTATTGAAAAGTTAAGCCTGTGTTTTGAGCATTAATTGATTATATGAATATGTGGGTCTTACCAGACTCCGAACTGCTCTATCCTTGATAGCTGAAAAGTCTTTGCGAACTTCAGCAAAATTTAATGAAGCAGCTACTTCATTCTGTCTGATCAAACTGCCGTGGCTTGCTAGATTAAAAGACCTGTTCATCTTAAATTGCTGAGGAATCAGTGCTCCTAAAAAATAGCTGTCCTGAACTCCATAGGTTTTAATACGTTGAATATAGACTAGTATATACTAGTATTATAGTATAGAGATATGTAAAGATGTAGTTCGGAGTTTCTTCTGCGTTATCGTCCCTCTTGCGTTCTCCCTTTTCGCGACCTTCCTCCGCTCCTCTCCTCCTTGATTCTCCACTTCTTCCTCGCATTGCTCCTTCGTATCGCCCCCTCACACGACCCTCCCCGCCTGCGGCCTTGCCTGCCGTACGGTGCCCACCCAGCTCTATATGACTGAGCTGGTTTGCGGCCCTGCTGGGGTCATGTGAAGGCCGGTTCCCTTGTCGTCTGTGTTCGGATGAGCCAGATGGTAGCGGTAGGCGCTGCCTGGGGATGATTCACAGGCGAAAGGGTGGCGATTAGGCGGGTCACCCTTGGCTGTTGAACCAAGGTGTTATATCCAAGATGGCGGCTTGCCCGACACAGTGCATCGAGTGACATTTGTCGTGTTTAGGCTATCATTAAAAGTAAGGGCGCAGATGATAAAATGTCTGTACAAATTTAATTTTGTCGCCCCTTTGTCCACCATTACTACGGGTTTGGTCTTGAGGGGCGCCGGAATACAACCAGGAGGGGCACGGGGGGGGCGGTTCGCCCCCCCGGGCCTATGGCTAAATCCGCCACTGATAAAGGTGTTCATTAGGCCTATTCTGTGGTAGGCCTAATCTTCATCGGCCTATACTCAGCTAAAGTTAGGCCTAGTTAGCCACATTGAAAGAGATCATGCGGATCGCGGTTCGCTTCCCGATGCTGGCTTAATGCTCGACGTGTTTCTTTTTCTTTTCTCATTCTTTGTCTTATTTCAGAGATTTAAATCTCGGGCTAGCACGGTCCGTAGGCCTACTTGGGGACCCTAAATGGTGTGGCGTCGATTCAAACGGGCGAGCGGTGGTGAAGGTTCTCAGTTCTCACCTTATAAATTCATTGAAAAATGAGCATGGTCGAGGTCTTATAGTGACTTATAGGCCTACGATCGTCATAGGCCTACATTAAATACAGACTCACATTTGACGCTTAACAGTCGTTTGTCACGAGCGTACGTAGGCCTATATATTTATTCATTGACTGATCGACTGAATATAATTATCTGCTCTTCGTCTTCAGCCATTGAATATATCAACGACAGGCCATTATTATAGTCGCTGTGCTACTAACAAAATGTCGACACAGGCCTACATTAGGCTACGTGTAAATTCTACTTGAACAAGCAACGGCCTAAGAAAACAAATGGACTTCAAGGCAGCGACATGTTGTGGAACCAGGATGGCCGAGTGGTTAAGGCGTTGGACTTAAGATCCAATGGGCATATGTCCGCGTGGGTTCGAACCCCACTTCTGGTAGACTCTGTTTTAGTGTTAGGCGTACCGTATTTGTACAGCCTAATCAAATATAGCGCCTATTGTTAACGACCTTCTCAGTTAACAGATTTATCAGTTTAGGCTTGATTCGCTTCAAAACGAACCTATGACGTGGCAATTTTAGGTCTTGGCCAATGTAGTATGGCTGAGACAGCTGATATTGACTTTATAATGAACCTGGACTTGCCTGTCTATCGATTCTTTTTTGACTGAGTGCAAGTGAGAAGCTTAGTCCCGCGACTTAGCTTGTTTATGCGAGGTAGAAACCTCGGGATTACGAGTAGGCATATACTACTAAGAAATGCACTATATAATAAGTTTTTATCCTAGGTTGGTCCATCACTGTGGCATCGATTTCTATTATTTTAAGTGGTAATGCCCGCTTTCTGATTAATTTGACTGTCTCTGTCTGTCTATCTATGTTTCTCTGTCTAGGCCTATCTCTGTATCTCTCTGTCTGTCTCTTTCTGTCTCTGTGTGTCTGTCTATCTTCTTCACTCTCTCGCTCTAGTTTTTTTGTCTTTAGGGCGCTTAGCAAATTCATCAATGCATTGCCTAGGCCTAACATTAGTTTCGGTTTTTGCTGACTCTTAAGGCTTTATGTTTTTCCACAAGGTATCACACAAACATCTAAATGTATAATGTAAAAGTAGGCCTACATATTTAAACGATCGTCTAACCTCGACTCTGTCCATTTTCAACGAATTTATGATCTGTTAAGAGCCTTCACCGCCGTTGCTCGCGTTTGAACGAGGGCCAAACTACATTGGACGTCCCGCGTAGGCTACGGATCACGAAATCTGTAATAGGCCTACTTAGAACCGTCTCTGCGGCTACCATCTTACATTTAAAAATTCTTATAAATTTGTTAAGCGCAGAATGACATTAATTTTGATGTGTAAACAGTCGTTTGTCACGTGGGTGCAATGTGTACATTCATTGAATGACTGAATAGGCTATGTATGCCTGTGCGCTTTGTCATAAGCCATTGATGATATCAACGAACTACAGTAGGCCTAGTTGAACTACTGTAGTTCAACTAGTTCCTAGCCCAGTTAGCTGCATAGGTTAGAACGAAGACTGCGTCCCATACTCCTCTATGTAAGAGAGCGTGCGGATCGCGGATCGCTTTCCGAATGTGACTTATTTCAAAGATTTAAATCTCGGGCTAGCACGGTTCGTACGCGGGGTCCTTAAATGGTGTGACGCCCATGAAAACGGGCAGCGATGGTAGGCCTACGTGACATATCTCAAACGATCAATTCATTGAAAAAGATTAGCAGGGTCGAAGCTATACGGTCGCTATATAACATCGAGTATATTTACATTAACATTTACTGATTAAGTGATTATAATTATTGTTGTTGTGGTGCCAACACATTTCTACATACTACTTTACACATAGCAAAGAACCAGCGTACTTGCGGTGCCTAGATACGCATGTAAACATTATGGCGCTGTCACGTTTGATTTCATCAATCAACGTTTGAAAATTAATTTATAATTATGTTTAGCATTGTTTTGTATTTTCGCCAACATAAGCATAAATTACATGATTGAGATACAAAATGGCGAGCAATGGCGGTCAGTATAGTGAAAGATGTCGGGAAAAGTTAAAAGAAGATGCACATGTGTTTAATTATCGTCCGCTGTTGTAATAAGGATAATAATTTGTAACTTCTATTGCGCCGGTGTATAATGCACAAGGCATCAACTGATGGCAGACCAAAACTCAGCTGTAATCAGATCAATATCAGAAGATCAGTCCATAACAGCAGAGAGGAATCCTTTGGTGGATAAGCAATCTCTCTCTCTCTCACGGTATGTTTTAAGTTGAGAACGAAATTATATAAAGCAACTGTGAGAACGTGCAGAGAGAGAGAGAGAGAGAGAGAGAGAGAGAGAGAGAGAGAGAGAGACAGACAGACAGACAGACAGACAGACAGACAGACAGACAGACAGACAGACAGACAGACAGACAGACAGAGACAGACAGACAGACAGAGACACAGAGAGACAGAGACAGAGAGAGACAGAGAGACAGAGAGAGACAGAGAGAGAGAGAGGAGAGGAGAGAGAGAGAGAGAGAGAGAGAGAGAGAGAGAGAGAGAGAGAGAGAGAGAGAGAGAGAGAGAGACAGAGACAGAGACAGAGACAGAGACAGAGACAGAGACAGAGACAGAGACAGAGACAGAGACAGAGACAGAGACAGAGACAGAGACAGAGACAGAGACAGAGACAGAGACAGAGACAGAGACAGAGACAGAGAGACAGAGACAGAGACAGAGACAGAGACAGAGACAGAGACAGAGACAGAGACAGAGACAGAGACAGAGACACAGACACAGACACAGACACAGACACAGACACAGACACAGACACAGACACAGACACAGACACAGACACAGACACAGACACAGACACAGAGAGACACAGAGAGACACAGAGAGACAAGGCAGACAGAGAGACACAGAGAGACACAGAGAGACACAGAGACACAGACACAGACACAGACACAGACACAGACACAGACACAGACACAGACACAGACACAGACAGACACAGACACAGACAGACAGACAGGCAGACAGACAGACAGAGATCCTAAGTTAACTCCAGCAACCGACAAAAGTCATTCACCAAGAACAGTTCTTGATTTAGGTATGACTGTATAACAACATAAAGATAATCAGATGACCTATTTCAATAATGATAAGTATGGGGAATATTAACTTATTTTAAGTATTATGGCTGGCCAGAGTTCAAAGCTTTATAAACTATGAGCCACAATTTGTAAGTGCACACTTATGAAAACAGAAATGTTTGAACCTATGTCTAAGCAATAATGATAATAATAATGACAATACAATGATAATGATAATTATGATTAAGATTTTGATTCTAACTACAAGGAAATCATAATAGAGGGGTGAAGTTTTATAGCTGTTGTTTGTTATTAGCTGCAGTAAAACAAGAACAACAAAAGGTAGCAATAACAAAAGTAATAAATAATGACAATAGCACTAACAATGACAGAAATACCTCTGCAATATTTTTAATAATACTGTTTTAAACGGTTAAAGGAGTTATGAATATATATGCATTACAGTTTTGGATTTTAATGTTTCATTAGCATCCTTGCAACATTAAAGATGTAAAATTTAAACACTTGAATTAGAAATTACATAAAGTCTTGTCTCGATTTGTAATTAAACTTAGAGAATTGGTGTTACATTTTATTGTAGGTGAAAACATGAGATGCATTTCAAAAGCCATGCTGAAAAGAAAAAGTGGAGAATTTGATATAGAATCCATATTTTCTCTTAAATTGTCAGATATGGGTAAGAAAAGATCATTTTTATTCGCTTCAAATAAACTAATTTTTTCTTGGTCATTATCAATTGACAATCATTGTTTCAAGTCATGGCTGTAGGTTATTAATTAGTATTGGTCATAAATGATTGATCTTTAATATGTGTTCTTCAATGTGTGAATGGAATTGCTAGGGGCTCAAACGCTTGCATTTATGCATGTAAGTGTAATGTAATGTAATGTAAATCTTCAAACTTTCTCAGCACCACACAAAAGCTGTGTTAGAGTGACCATCTTACATTCATAGGTGCTGTGTATGTATGGACCGGGTATGTATCTTGACTTTTGTAGAACCCATAAGTAACCGTCAAAAGTGCTGGGAACATGGCTGTCCAAGGGATATGTGTATATTTACATGCCAATGGTGCCATACATCAATCCAATAAAATCCATTTGAATAATGAATGTTTTAATAATAATAATAATTGTTATTGGAAACTTGACAACTATGCAGCAAGATGATAATAAGTTTAACAGGAGTCGAATGTAATTTGATCAATCAATTACTTAACAAATTATTTGTTGACAATAGAAACCTTTAGCTAGACAACTACTTAAAGACATATTTGGCTTGTTTTTAACCAACATCAGCTGGAACTACATTGCTGAATTTTTTAATCTGCAGTGCAGACAGTGAAGTCCATAAGCAGGGCAATTTTTGTGACAGTCTTTATTTTGTGGTTTGTGAAAGGTATTGAAGAACTCGGTTGCATAGGATTGTGTACTGCACTGGAAAGTCTTGACCTTTCCAGGAACAACTTAGCTCAGCTTCTTCCACTCTCTGGTCTCAGCTGCTTAACTCACCTAGATTTGTCTTCCAACAGGATATCAAACCTCGGTAAGTTTTACTGTTCATAGTTAATCGACTGTATGCAGAACAGTTGGTAAGGTAAATTTTACTTGGTAAGGTAAATTTTACTTAACAACTTGAATAAATGGTTGGTTATCTACCAGAATCAGTTGAACTGCTCTGATTCTGAATTTGTTGCCTGCAGTGCAGACACATAGGTGTTGTGTTGTGCTCATGGACTGTCGCTGTATGCAAAACAGTGGGTAAGATAAATTTAGGGAATAGAAGAGAACATTAGATTAGATAATTACAGAACCAAATCTTATTTGCCTCGCTGACTTTGAATCGACTGAGCGCTTGCGAGAGGCTGGTCCCTGTAGCTTACTTTTTTTGGGCACTGACAAAATTCAACGGTTAAGATTATGATTACCGGTATGTGCTTTTGCCAACTGCAGTTCACGGAATTACATTGGCTGTAGAATATTGCAACTGACATAATTGTGCCGTTTGCATATTTAATCAGGGCTACGCTTTCTTACTGTCCATGACTCCAGCCTTCATCACTTATTTGCAATGATTTTACTGGTGAGATCCTTGACCATTGCTGCCTGGTTGACTGTCATCTCATTTAGGTTCCATGTTCCTTTGCAACCTCTAAAATACTTCGTAAGGTAATCTACAACCAAGTTAGCCAGTGTTTCCGTTAACGCCCAAATGGCCGTTTTTACGTCCGTAGGAAACGTCCAAGACGTCCAAATTGTTTGGTGTGATAGCCAAAAGAGATAAGCTACGTCCAAAAAATTTCTAGATCACGGCGTAAATGCATCCTCTTTTTGGACTCTAACGGAAACACTGAAGTTAGCTGTCCCTAGACCTGTATGAAGATATGTAGCTATCTAAGTACTGAAAATCAATGTGTCAGTAACATGGCTTTATAGTTTCTTCAGTGAATAATTACAGATATAGTTTTTCACTTGATTATTACTCAATTTGTTCTGTTCCGTTACAGAAGGACTCCAGACACTGAGCAGTTTGTGCAGCTTGAATGTTGCTGGAAACTTAATACCAGGGTATGTTCATTCTTTAGTAATTTTAGGCCTGTTTGGTTTCTTTTATGCTGTACCTGTCAATAAATATACAGTAGAACTTCGTTATAGCTATAGATTGAAGTTCCATGGACCATCATCAATAGTTCGATATATATCCAAGCTTCAAAATAAGCCGGATGTTCACATCAAGTATATCTGAATGGCACTCCTAAACACTTTGCAATACTAGTGGGTCTTTTGGATTTGCCATTTTCTTTGCATTGCAACATATCTGTTTTGTCACCCACAGACAGTTCCTTTCTCTTTGCAATACCTTTCTTAAAAAAACACACACTCTTGTATTAAAGATCGTAATAAAGACTAAGTACATGTATATTGCACGCGTAGCAGGGTCGGTCTGGTACGTTCTGCCTAACTCTAACTTCTGCTTTGCCAGGGCAGTATTGGCACTGCCAATGATGCCCTGGAAGGATACTGCACTACATTACATTGGAAGACTGAAGCATTCAAATTATTATGTTGTTTCTTAAGACATGTTATTAGCAGCAATAGCAGACACACGTATACCAGGTAGAGCATATTGTGACTGTAGCTGCGATGCACTACGACTTCTCCGTGACCTAGAGAAATTCACTGAACTTCGAATGAAGGATGACGTCCGTGGTCTTACTAATCCAGCCTGTCACCACATCCAGTACAAGTCGCAGGTTCTTTCATTCCTTCCGGACCTCACCGTTCTTGATGGTATGTTAACAGAATGAACGGTTTTACCTCAGCTGCAAATAAATTAACATTTTGGCACCAACTCAATCATTATTATTAATTAAGGTGCAAGGTTTTGGTGAAGCATTCTCATTGAACAGTGGATGAATTGTGTGTATGTGCCAGAGGACTTATATAGCTCATTTTCTAACTTACAAAGGTGCTGGAACCTCACTAAGGCACACATACCAAACCAATGTCAGATAAAGTCCTACTGTTCAATGGCCAAATTCTGTAGTACTGTTGTTGTACATGAGTTTGCACATGATGTTTCCTTTGATGATCCTATTCGTGCACTATTCAGCTGTCTGTGTGTCCCAGCTATTCAAATAGATAGATCATTAGATTAGCTCTTATCAACATGTAGGTGTGTCCCCTATGATCTTTGTACGTATTTGTTGTTTTCATGTTTAGTCTAATTTCAACAACGTATGTAAACTAATGGTAATCTATCTATCTATCTATGAGATTTATATAGCGCCCCTTCAAGGTTACTACTCCCGACCCAGGCCCGGTCAAAAAGGAAGGTCTTAAGTAATTTATAAAAAGAAGAAGAGAAGTCTCGTGAAAGAGAACGCAGGTCAGAGGGGAGACCATTCCAAAGAGAAGGACCCACTATCGAGAATGCCCGACGCTGTCTGGTGGCAGAGCGAGCATGCGGTACCATAAAGTCACCTCTAGAAGCCGAGCGCAGAGATCGGCGACCAGAGCAGACCGAAGTCAATGTGAAGAGCTCCTGGAGATAGGTAGGTGCTCTACCCAGAACACATTGCCAGACAATAGATGAGACTCTATAATTGATGCGCTGCTGGACCGGGAGCCAGTGGAGGACATCGCGCATAAAGGCAGAGATGTGGCCAAACTTAGGTACACCACCAATTAGGCGAGCAGCCGCCCGCAACACGCCTTCCAAAGGATGCAAGCGGATCTGTGGTAGTCCACAGTAGAGCGGTAATGTTCTTTCTGTTTGTCTAAACTCGGCTATTAGCAGATATTTAGCTGTTTAATCCAATAGTAGGGGAGACTGGGGTTGAATGTTACAAATTTCGAATTTCACATGTTTTCGGGTATTTATAACAAGGATAACTGTAATCTTTTTACATCGAACTATAGCCTAATATGTTGGCTATATAATGGAAAAGTAACAAATGGTTTGCATATCAAATACAGCCGAGACCATCAAAATAATGAGCATCGCCGGGTGTTACAACTTACAAGTTACCCCACTAACGGGGTAAGTTGTAACACGAGCAGGGGCATGTTGTAACACTATTGGGAAAAGTTAAAAAAATAAAGTTTGCTTCTTTGCTAAATTGTAATAGAATAATTGTTGTAATTACACCTTAAAAATAATCCACAATGTTAGGCTGGAGCTTATGGGAGGTATGCGGTGGAAAAAACAGCATAGCGATACCACTTTCTTTGCATAGTCGATTGAGTCGATGGAGAGATGTGACGAGTGATTGGCCAAAGCAATAGTGCAGGTTTCTATTTTGAGGTTTTACAATATTTCACTTAGTGATTCAGAAACTGACAAAACTCTTTCCTTCATCCAACCTGACTTATTCGCTGTACCAGCACACACAACTGGTCCAGCGCTAATGAAATGGTCATAAAAATTAACTGTCGGTAAGGTGAATAGATGCATTTCTAATCGCATTCACTGCGAGTGCTATGGTAACTAGCATACTTCGTTCGCCCGAAGTTATCGCACTGATTTGCTTCAGTCCCTTTTCTTCTGCAACTTTTGAAGGCTTCAATACTGTGGTAACTCCGGTTTCGTCCATATTCCAAATGTCATTGCCATCAAATTTAAAAAGATCTATAACTTCTGCTACTTTGTAGTAAAATGATGCAACAGCATTTCTGCTGAAACCAATCGCTCTGGAAATGCTTGCGGCTTCTGGAGTGTGGACAGAAATTGTAGGATTTCTTTTTAGAAATCCAGAGAACCAATCGGAATCTGCCATTTCACAAATACGCCAGTTTTGTGGAAAGCTTTTATTGTATGTCACATCACACTGAAGTGGTAGTTTTCTCACTTCTCTGGATCTCTCAGAATGCCTACTTCGGCATTTGAAATGATTTATCTTTTTCTTCGGCATCCAACCCTCGGTGCAATATCGACTTTGCCGCCATTTCGTGACGGCTTCTTTATAAATCAGTAGGGCTTACAGTGTGAGATGCCTTCTTGCATTATTTCCAGAGGAGTCATATACCTTTCGTACTTTTACGCTTGTGATTCCTCATTCCTTTAAGAAAGACTCTACTCTGCAATAATAAATTAATAATAATAATAAGAGATTGATTCCTCGCCTTCCTAAATTCTCCCATATCTCCTCGTTTATGATAAATTAATTGCACTGGCTTCCTCTCACAGCCCGAATTCAGTTCAAAGTTCTTTTCCTAGTCCTTAAGTCAAAATTGGGCTTTGCTCCTAAATATCTTAGGGATCACATTCGCTCCCCTCTCTCTTCAGTTTCTCATCGACTGCTCCGCTGCTTGGTCAGGCATACCCTTTTTGTTCCACGAGTTAGGACCACTATGGCCCAAACTAGATCTTTTGCCACTATTGGGTCCTCGCAATGGAATGCCCTTCCTTCTCTCTTCTTCTCTAGAGGTTCTCGCACTGGGAGCGCTACGAAATGGCCACTGCTGTGAGCGGCGCTATATAAATTAACAAATACGATACAATGCAATAAATAGGCCTACAATTGTTTTATAAACCCACAATCTTAGGCCTGTCAATAGGGTATAGGCTAATATTAACAGTTAAAATGGATCAGGCTTAAAGATCCACTGGGGCTTGTTGTAACATACATTGGGGCAGGTTGTAACATGTTACAACTAACCCCAGCCGATTTGTTACAACCAACCCCGCTGGTACATGAATCTAGTTTTTATTTCATATCCTTGGAACCCATCAACTTCAGACAATATCGTTCAAACAGACGCTGCTTAGATGACAACTCTTCTCATTAGGGCAATCAGCGAGAATGTAAAACATGAATACAGGGAGCCATGAGAAAAATAAGAAAAAAAGCTGAGATTCACTTTTGTGCACAAAAATCTTGTTTGATTTATAAAAAATATATTTTTAAGAATTCTGCGCAGAAATTTTGTTCACGCTGTTTTTTCGACTTGCTCTACCTTTAGATCAGTATAAGCTGGTTCCCTGCTCTCCAGTAACGGCGCTGCGATGGTTGTTACATTCAACCCGTGTTACTTTCGACCCCGGTCTCCCCTAGTTGCTACTGTGTTTTAACTGTTGCCTTATAAAGATCTTAACCTGTTTCACACCAGAACTTCTCAACTGCAACGTATTGGATGTGCATCGGAAAAATAAACATTCCATTTCTTTCAGCAGGTGGCCCCACTGTATGCACCGTTCTTGATATTCTGCCAATCTATTATTATGACATTGTCTGGGAACTCGGTGTCAACTTTTGACTTATTATAAAGCTGTACCGCATTTGAAATTGTCAATTTGTTTTGTGTGTACAAACATGCATGATATACAAGCACACACACGTGCGCACACATTAGCCTATACTGAAGATGCTTCTCACACTCAATGTATGTACAGCAACCACATATTGCTCATCTAGTTCAGAGTGGACTACTTAACACTTCAAAGCTGAACTGCATTGGTTTCCCAGTTGCTTTTAGTACACCTCGTTGTTAAAGTGTTAAACTACATTCTGCAGGAAGTAGGCCTATTTGTACCTACTGCAATTCTAGTTTTCACACATACATATTAATACGTACATAAGACATACATGCATACATACATGCATGCATACATACGTTCATACATAAAATAACATAAGTGAAAATTTGTAAAGCGCCAGTTCAAGAAAAAACTTCTCTGCAGTGCTCCCAACCAAACAGAGAAATCCCATGATGAAATAAAACACATAGTTGTTAAAAACTGAAAACGGAATAAGAAACCGAAAACCGTCGTTTTTTCAAAAAAAAATAAATAACGGAAAAAACGTGAAATAAAAAAACACGAGACTTTTAGAAAAGAAATTGAAAACGAAAAAACCGGTTTTAACAACTATGAACAACACAGACTTCAGGCACTCACTTCTAATTTTAAATGCAAGGCTATAGGCGTATTGCAGGACATAGAACAAGTATGCGCATATTACGAATATTAAGATTTGTAGAAATTGACGAATATTAACGAATATTGAAACTGGCCAACGAATATTAACTTTTTAAAATTTTTTTTATTCTTAATTCTTCAAAATCCGGGATAAATTGTACAAAATTCAGTGCCCAAAACCTAGGCATTAGAACAAGAACAGTTACAAAACCACAGCTCGTATTCTTAAATTAGTAGTCTTAAATTAGTTCGTAAACAAAACGGAAACAGTGACGTCATCAACGAATACTTACGAATATTTACGAATATTAAAATGCCCTAATATTCACGAATATTTACGAATAGTAAAGCCTCAAGTCACGAATTCTCGTTCTATGTTGCAGGATACAGGGCCAGAGATACAGGAACATGCGGCGTACATACATACATATTTACACATACATACAGACATATATACATACATATATATATATATATACATAATATATATATATATATATATATATATATATATATACATGATACATGCGTACGTATACGTTTGCGCGATGCAGACGCCTTGTAAGCTAGATATTGAGCTGTATTATGCCAAAAACTAATCTTTGTCGGCGGCAACGGCCTATGTTGTCATAAGCTGCCGTTAAACTGTGGACACACACGCCTTGTAAGCTTTTGAATAGCGTTAGGCCAACAAGTGCACATGCACTGACATGTATGTAATATGTATAATTCTAGTGATGTTGCTTTTCTTTGTTGCCTCAGGAGAGAGACTGGCGGGAAAAGGCAGCGACCTGTTTCAAATATTCGCGGAAATGGACAGAACGATTGAAGGTATGAATAGCCTGGGTTCGTTTGTAAGGCATACGGGGGTCGTCCATTAAGGACTTCCGTTAAAATGGCCTACTTTGGACCCTCCCTCCCCTTGTCCTCTTTGGCAGTACTCTCATCCCTCTTCTGCAGATATCGGTAGGGGTTACTAAGGCCTAGACAAGGCTACCTGGTTGATTTTGAAGTGCCAACTGTGCTAAGGGGTGGGGACTTTGGTCATGCCGCATTGGCCTACATCAAAGGTACTCAAAGTAGATCCAATCAAACGTTATCCAGTGCAGTACAGAATGTGTGACTGAATTAGTTTACAGTCTGTAGTCCTACCTCGCTGGTTCTCTTTTATGCAGTTGTTACTTCTTTAAGTCGATCATAAAGACCTATTATCGGAGATCTACCCTAAGAACAATTAACTGAATTATTAATAATATAAAGAAGAGAAACGTCTGTGTGTATGTCTGTCGCGAATTTTCTCACTGCGTCATTCGCCAGAATCTGATGGCAGCACGCACTTCTCTTTCTCTTAGCTACGGGCTGGACTCTTCTTTGTGTGGTTAACTTATCGATTCGGTAGATGGCAGAGGAGGGTTATGGCAGGGGAGGAGAAAGGGAGGGACAGTGGAAGGGGAGAGGCAGAGGAGGGGAGGGGAGGAGGTGGAGGAGGATGAGGAGGAAGGGAGAGGATAAGAGAGGAAGGGTTGAGGAGGGGATGAGTATGGATATGTATGTATGTATGTATGTATGTATGTATGTATGTATGTATGTATGTATGTATGTATGTATGTATGTATGTATGTATGTATGTATGTATGTATATGAGCACTTGTTATAGCGCCCCTTCAAGATTTCTACTCAGAGGCGCTCCCGACTACAAGCACGGACACTGAATCGGAGTTTCACGCCGAAGCGCATGAGCAATTGCGAGTGAAGGACTTATCCAGGGTCCCTACGAGGCGGCGGCTTGGAGTGGATTCGAACCCGCAACCCTCCGGCTGCAAGGTATCGAACATACCCCTACACCACCGTGCCCCACAATAATGTATAATGTGGGCAACAGGAATCGGACGGGGAGGGAAGGGGAAAAGGAGGAGGGGAAGGGATGTGGGGAAAAGGGGGGAGGGCTGATTTTAACTGACCGTCCGAACTCGCTAAGCTACCGTCTTAGGACGGGCAAACACCTAGTGTGAATATAATGAAGCACAGCATCTGTAGTTTCATCATGTGTCTAACGAAGAGTTGACGCTTATAATTATTGACGATATTATATATTAGGCCTATTGTAAATGATGTACAGATATCAAGTCGGTTTCTGACAGAATTGACTCAACATCTGCTAAACCAGAACCGTGGTTTCCACAGGAAATTTTGAACTTCAACCAAGAATCAACGAAAAAGACGAACATCGAATGCGATTCTGCTGGCAAGAAATTCGCAGGTCCGTTTATATTACGAAAGTTGTCTTTAACTCAAACGTTTTTAATTCAATCAATCAATCAATCAATCAATCAATCAATCAATCAATCAATCAATCAATCAATCATTAAATTTATATAGCGCCTCTTCAAGGGCTCTACTCAGAGGCGCTCCCAAGCCAGGCCTGATCATACAGAAAAGTCTTCAATTGGGCGTAGAAGGAAGCCGAGTGAATGCGAGGAGATAGGCGAAGGAAAGATGGCAAGACATTCCACGCTGTTGGACCAACAACAGAGAATGCTCGGCGTTGCATAGTAGCAGTGCGGGCATGTGGAACCAAGAAGTCACCCCGAGAAGAGGAACGGAGGGCTGAGCGACCCTTAAGAGAAGAAGAGAGAGTGAAGATGGTGCACAAGTAGCGAGGAGCTGAACCCAAGACGCTTTGCCAGACGAGAGAGCAGAGCCGATATAGGATACGCTGCCGGAGGGGAAGCCAGTGTAGAGTATGATGCGTGTAGGAGGTTACGCTACCACAGCGAGGAATGAAACCAACAAGGCGCGCCGCAGACCGAAAGACCCTCTCAATGGAGGACAAGTGGACTTGAGGAAGACCAGTGTAAAGAGAAGAGCAATAGTCTAGACGAGAGCAGACGAAGGCATGGATAAGAGTAGAAGCAGCAGAGGTAAGCGTCATCATTGTAAATGTAATGTAAATGTTAATCTTCGACATTTCTCAGTACCACACATGAATCGCGTGAGGGAGACCAGCTTATTTGCCGGTGCTATGGATATGATGATATGAGGCATTAGGTGTTATCCATTAGGTGTGCCTTGGGCCTACGAATCTTTGAGGGGCCTACTAAAGTCTGACAATGAGATATTGAGAAAGTAAATCTATTGATTGAATTTGACTCGAAAATCAAAAAAGGAAATGTCAAATTCTAGTTTAATAAATTTTGTAATAGCACTGAAACAGTTTAACTTTAAGATATTAACTTAAAGTTAAGTTGAGCTGTGCGACAGCCTGACTGTGAACTTTACGGCTCTGTCCATTAACAAGATCACAGATGTGTCAAAAGCCGGGCCGCGGGCCGTTTCTGGACCGCCGACGATTTAGTTCTAGCCCATGGAGAATTGCCTAAAGACTACAATCATAGGCGTAGCTACATGGAGGCACGAGGAGGCAGTAACTTGCCTCCCTTTGCTTTTTTCTATACTGGAACTTCGATTGACTAATGACCCCAATGACCATAGGATTTTGCCAATGGTCTGTGAAGTTGCCTGCTCTTGAATTTAAGCCTCGCTTTGTCCCTGACTACAATCTGAGAATATAAGTTTAAATTTGTCATTTTTAAGGCATAATGAGTTTATTTGATGTTTGTGACTGATAATGAAGGTCAAAAGTAGGCGATATTTCAAGCTCTTCTTGTGTTTACGTCGTGAAGCTGGCATGACAGTGTACATGCCACTGCTCTTATAGACGGCGTTCTCTTGCATGTATCGTGCGCCATTTTAAGCTCAACGTCCCACCCAGACGAGAAGTTACACATGTCTTTTATTCAGAGCAGAGAGTTGAGAAATATTATATCCAGGGAGAAAGAGAACACCCGATGTCTCTAAGTTGTTGGGAAGACAACGAAATTGCCAGTGTAGATATATTCCCACAAAATACGCTGTGGTATTATGGCTTCAACATTAAATTTTGATCTTGTTCTCTTTAGTGAGCGATGTACTTCGATCGTGTGCGTAGTTTAATAGGATGCTTATTAACAGTTCTGTATGTATTGATTTTCAGGTTTGTTGTCAGACTGTGAGGAATTGTTCAGAACATTTGACGCGAAAATGACAGCTGCCAATCACGAATTACGCCATGCAATTGATTCATAGGACTCTGATAGGTTCTTATGACAATCTTGGTGCAATTAGTGCAAAACGAATCGATCGAGATACGATCTGAGGTTTTAAACATCACGTTAGAATAGGGATGAGCCGAATACCTAGTCTGTTCGGGCCGGATTTTGCACTATTCGGTAGTATCCGGATTCGGTGATCCCAGGCCTTAATATCCGAATAACTAAAAAAGTTATATTTTTGACCAAAAACAATTGTTTTTGGCGACCTTCTGCGGTAATCTTTAATATTTAATTAGAATTGAAAGTCCGTGTAACTAATAAAATTGTTACTCGACATGTCAACACAATGGCGGACAGGTTTATCTTTAATTATATATAGGCCTATGTATATATAATTTATATATATGTATGTATGTATGTATGTATGTATATATTTGTGAAGAAAAATGATTACCGCCAACTATTCGGTTCAAATCCTGATTCGGCGAAAATAGTAGGCCAACTATCCGGATCCGGCAATTTGGTAAAAAGTACCATTCGGCTCATCCCTACGTTAGAAAATCAGTTCAACTAGGTAAGCGGCAGTCGCAGTTTAAAAACAACGGTACCGAGAAAACTTCCTGCAGACGATTCTCTTTCAGACATGGCTCTTCAGTAGGAGCGGACTGAAGACGTCAGAGTGACTCGTGTTGCTGATGAGGCGGAAATAATTGTCTTTCGTCGACCTCTGTAATAATTAATCAGCGAATACACACCTGCAATGCAATCACCAGACATCAACTGTTGGCCAGGGAAACGACGACGACGCAGGAAACAATATAGAACCCGATCGTCTACGGTTGGAATCGGGTCTGTTACTTCGTGACTGCTGTTCGTCGTTGTCACGATTCCTGCTCAGGTTCATACTGTCACGAGCGTTCGTGATTGTCACGATTCTCAGCTGCATGCTACATCCATGTGCCCGTGCATGTATGCTTGTTTGTGTGTATTTATGTGTGTGTGTGTGTTTGTGTGTGCTGGTATATGTGCATGAATGTATTTGTGTATATGTGTAAGACTTATATGTGTGTACATGTATGTACGTATGTATGTATATATATGTATTGTATTGTATTTTATCTAAAGATTTATATAGCGCCTCTCTCAGAATAACTATTCAGAAGCGCTCTCAGCACGAGAGTATACATGTTTATACATGTATGTATATATATATATGTGTATACATGTATGTATTTTTTATGAATGTATGTATGTAAATATTTATATATTTGTGTGTGTACATGTATGTATTTTTTATGAATGTATGTATGTAAATATTTATATATTTGTGTGTGTACATGTATAGGCCTATATTCATGTTTGAAGACACTTGATAAGTTACCTTTAAGTACCTAACGAAAGCGTTCCATCCATACATCGGAGTCGATGAATCCTTTTATCTATCCACTCATTTATCTCCACCCATTCATCCCCTCGCCCTCCTTCCAGCCGCAGTGGTTGAAAGACCGCTGGATTGCCTCTCCAAAAGCCCTGCCAACCTGAACCAGCTGCCGACTGAACTGAATTAAATTTTATGTTCGAACACAGGCGATAAGGACGGATGCCGCATTCCTTTCGGATGATTTACTCGCATTTACGATTACGTAGCTTTGTGCCTGAAATCGCCATGAAAATTGTGTTCATGAGTTTGTTACCGGTGGTAGTTGGATATGTGATCGTCCATGTGCCAACTCCGTCTGCCATTAATCCAAGGTAAGTAAAAGTGGAGTGGTCACCTAAGCTGGAATTAGATTAAGATGGTGGTGACCTGTGGTTGTCGTGTTTGCGTTTTGGCCTGCAACATCGAAACGACGCTTAGGAGACTATTCTACAGGTAGGCCTATACAATGCGCTGAACGCGTTGTGTTAAGTTACTGTTTAGCCCTTCACGTTTAACTAAGTAAGGAAGTTTTTCGTTCCTCATCTCGAGGTGAACTTGTCCCCTTTGCGCTCACTTCAAAGATGCAACTTCGGGCCTTCTCGGTGACAGGGCTGACCACGTGGAATAATCTAATCAGGCCAGCGTGTTATTTTAATTAGAGACACTACATACACCTTTTCCAAAAATCTGAAAAATGTTCTTTATTGCCGGAGTTGGGCTGGGAACGCCTCTGATTAGGTAATTGTAGAGGGGTGCTATATAAGTCCTCTGAATGAATGAATGAATGAATGAATGAATGAATGAATGAATGGAAGTAATTTTATTAGCACTGAACAGTCAGGGTCTGCTAAAAATGCCTTTCGGATAACAAATGCACAATTGGTTATCGATTATGACGACTTTACTGCGGGATCGATTGGAAACATTAGGCTGACCGGATTATACAGCTGCCGTGTAATAAATTGACCGGAAATCTGTGTAGAACCTTAAGCGATAATTAAAAACATCACGGTTTGATTTTGGTCCGACACAGTGCATGGTCTTTCGGTGCTGTGCTTGCTCACGGATCATGTGGTTGCGTGTTCGACTCCGTGTTACGACTTTGGGCAAGTTGCTTGCGCACAAGTAGCCTATCTCTGTCACCAAGCAGTATAATTTGGTGGAGTCGTAAGGTGGAAAGGAAATGGCAAGTCCTGCTGTGCGCTGGCTCCCTTGTCCAGGACCTTGAGAACCGTCCATTGCCGGCTCAATGGTTCGCGAAAGGGACATGAGCGCCTCCCGTATACGTTCCACATGAAATCTGGGAGCTTTATTTTACTTTAGTGCGCCATCGGTTGATCTTTGTGCATTTGACACCGACACGATAGAAGTTACTGTCTCCTATTCATTCCGTCCTACTTTGCCTTTTCGTTCCTTCTCTCCTCCTCCTCTACTTCATTCCTTCATATTCTGTACCTGCATGGTTCCTTCTTCCCTCCTTTGTCTCTCATCCATTCTCTTCCTCTTCCTCCTTCTCCTCCTCCTCCCCGTCCTTCTCTTCCTTCTCCTTCTCTCCTCCTCCTCCTCCTCTCCTCCCCTTTCTCCTCCTTTTCTCCTCCTCCTCCTCCTCTCCTCCTCCTTTTTCTCCTCCTCCTCCTCTCCTCCTCCTTTTTTCTCCTCCTCCTCCTCCTCCTACTCCTCCTCCTCCCCTCGTCCATCTCTTCCTTCTCCTTCTCCTCCTCCTCCTCCTCCTCCCCGTCCTTCTCTTCCTTCTTTTTCTCCTCCTCCTCCTCCTTCTCCTCCTCCTCCTCTGCCTCTTTCAGTCTTGCTTGTCTGTCTCTTCCTCTGCCACCCTTCTCCTCCTTTTTCACCTCCTCCTTTTTCCTCCTCCTCCTCCTTTTCTCCTCCTCCTCCTTTTTCTCCTCCTCCTCCTCCTCCTCCTCCTCCTCCTCCTCCTCCTCTGCCTCTTTCAGTCTTGCATTATCTGCCTCTTCCTCGCCACTCTTCTCCTCCTGTTCTGCCCTCCTTCGTTCTTTTATTAGCTTCGATGGAGCGCCGTCGTCTATCGTCATCTGTCGATGCCAAGAAGTCCCATCCTTTCCCTCTTTCTGCTTATTGTTTGCTCTCGTTTTGACCGGCGCTTTCTTCCTTCATAGAGGAAACCCGCACCGAGCAGCGTTCGATGCGTCAAATCTCAGCGCACTTGTCGATTTAGCAACGCATTTACAGTTCTCTGCTCCAAACCCTAACCATAACCTCGCACAAATTCATATCTGAGTTTTAACCCAACGAACCCAATCGACCTCGAGGGTGAATTATAAAATACCATGAACTTTATAGACCTTCCTCAACTGTAAAGGACCTTGGTCTCACACACAGTCAACCCAAGTCATTAATCCATCACAATCCAAGTGTAGGCCTACACCTTAACTGACGGGAATCGATAATCCCCTACCCTGTGGGGGTCTATTGGTTCGAACGCACGACCTGTAACGCGCAGAGTACGGGTTCGAGCCTCGCTCGAGGCAGTTTCTGTTAAGGGACCTTGAGCAGCTAGGTTCCTGATGAAAAAAGGCTCAACGCCATCGATGCTCTGTCTGTGGTCGTGTGTCCAGTGGCGTAAATCTTGGAGAACAGAGGAGGACTGTCCCCCAAAGTTTTACTGGTACCCTTCTCCCCCAAATTGTAAAAATTCTATCCCTCCCCAAAGTTATATACAGATTTTCGCCCCTGCGTGTGTGCACGCGTGAACTATGGAAGAATGGCAACATTAAATACAATTGTGTTGTATTGAAATCCGAAAAGACGCTCAAAGCGGTGCGTTTGTATGGTTCCCGATGTCTGTCCGGTTGTCCCTCCGCGTATTACAATCGTGCGCCATATTATGAGCAGACGATTCGTCGATGCCAATCACGAGGCTGATGATGCGTGCGACGAGCCAAACGAGATTGACGCACGCGCAGTCGTGCGGGCACCTGTCCTATTAGCCGGCGCTTTATCCCTGGTTCGACTGCACGGAAGCTTCTCGATTGCCGCGTCTGTCTCCGACCGTCCAAAGGCGGCGCAACACACGCAGGCGCTCCGATACATGATTACTTCTGTATTAACACGAATACCTATAGACATACATGCACATGCACAGGCACGTACAATGGCATGCTACCTGTGAACTTCGGGGACAGAGAAATTTGCTTATTAGCACAAAGCATCACGTGAGACACGGAGAGAGAGAGAGAGAGACAGACAGACAGACAGACAGACAGAGACAGACAGACAGACAGACAGAGAGAGAGAGAGACAGAGAGAGAGAGAGAGAGACAGAGAGAATCTTTGGGAAACAGCCATGATCTTATCTTGTTTGAATGAGGGCATGGCGTTAAGTTGCCCCAGACCGGTTTTAGAGAGGTTTGCCCACAGAAACTGAAATTAAAAACGGCTGTGACAGTGCTGTTAGAGTAAACCGGCGTCATTTTCGCTTCTGAATAGCTCTGCTGTGAGAAGCGCTTTACAACGGTTCAGATTAGATTAGATTTGCTTTTGGCAACTCACGGCGACCTCCACATTCCAGCAACGAGAACTATACGATATGATTTTGAAGAATTTCACTGTTGCCTAACCATCTGAGCTTCTTGATAAGAAATCCCTTTTATAACTACATGTACGAGAGTAGTTGGACGCGCGCCTCAGCAGTGATTTAACTCTTTCTGCAGATAAGCGCCGCAGAAGTCCACTCTTCTTCCATCGGACCTTATAATAGATATAAATAACAATACAAACTTGTTGATACAAGTACAAGCTCCTTGATAAGAAACAGGGACCCAGTTCTAAACAAAAAAACAACCAGAACGCCGGCTTCAGGCGCCATCTTAATCTAGAAATTGTTACCGGTACAGCGCTCCGGTCGTCAAAAAAGAACCAGAACGCCGTTCCGGTGCGTTCCGGTCCTAACCGATCCCTGATAAGAATTAAGAAATCCCTTTTATAACTACATGTAGGCTACGAGAGTCGTTGGGCGTTCTCCTCAGCCTTGATACTCATTGATACTCAAGATTCGTTTCATCTGCCGCATCTGTATATTTAATTGAGCGTTCTGTTTCACTTAAGACCATGTGGATGTCTTTAATAAATTACTGCGATTATACGCTATGGTGTTAAATGTTGCCCCTACATTGCACTCGTGAGCACCCAAGAGCTTGGCAATAAATTCCTGAATTTATATTATATGCTCATAAAATTCTGGTTAGTCAGTTGCCAGGTGAAGTCCGTGAAGAGCAGCAAGATATCCAGATGTGTGAAAGCCATATCTCAGTGTTATCACTATTTGGAACAAGGTTATCTGATCGCCTTTCTTTGATCAGATCTGCGACTAGAATTATTCAGGATGAACGAGCTATCGATGCTGGAATTAAATTTTGAACTTAATTCTCTCCTGTGGTCTGTTTTAATTGATTTTGTTATTTCGTTCTCAACTTAAAACTTTCAAATTGCTTACCCACCATAAGTTGTCTCTATTTTTTCCCTATCTCTATGTCTGTCTGGCTCTGTCCCTGTCTGTCTGTCAGTCTGTCTGTCTGTCTGCCTGTCTGTCTGTCTCTGTCTGTCACTGTCTGTCTCTGTCTGTCTCTCTCTGTATGTGTGCGTGTCTGTCTCTGTCTCTCTTTCTTTCTCTACCTCAGCAGACTGATCTTCTGGATGTCGACTTGATTGCGGCTTTGTCTTAATGTCGTATCGGTTGAATGCCTGTCCATTAGACACTGCGCTATAGAAGTGTAATCAGTAAGTGAGTAAGTAAGTAAAGCAATCAATCAGTCACTACGTATGTCTATCTGTATGTGTGTCTATCATTCCGTCTGTCTGTCTGTCTGTCTGCCTGCCTGCCTGCCTGCCTGCCTGCCTGCCTGCCTGTCTGTCTGTCAGTCCGTTGTCATGGATATATTCGTACAATTATCCATGGAAACAGTTCATTCGACTGAGATTTCCTTTATGTGCTGGTAGCCGTTGATATCATGTGGAAGCTATATGGAAACTGCGATTACTTTATCTCAGGCCAGAGGTTACTAGGTTTACCCCGAATTGGTTTTCCTCATAGACCAGTCCACGCATACAATCTTAATGGAAATCTTTTGTTCAAGACTCCTTTGACATGCAAGGGCATTCCGTTGCTAAGTAGGTTGGTGGACTAACTATGGTCCACTGGACTTTATCATTTAGTAAATCGTATATCGTAATGGTAAACTTCGAATTTCTAAGCGCTACTTAAATGCTAAACGCAGGGCACCAGCAATGGGTCATGTCAGCGATGTTTGTAAAGAAGATCCGCATCCAGTTGCCATGGAAACCAGGAGAGGAAATTACAAATAATAAATTTGCAAGTTGACAGTCTATCTTTAATTTCATTTGTTCAATTGTAGGCCTATTCTGTTAGCTGTCGTGAAGCGCAACCGTGAAGCGTTCAATCTTAAAGAATGAACGCTTTAATTAAAGTTTAATTAGTCGCCTCGAGGAACATTTTTTGCTCAGTTGGCGAGATTTCGGCTGAAGAATAAAAAACCAAAGCAACGCAATGACTGTTCATCCTTTCCTTGCAAGGTCTGACAACGAAATATCAATTTCCTGTGATGTCCTGGATTTGAACCTCCAACCGACACAGTAACCGATTGGTTAGAGTGCTCGCCTTGTAACGGGTTCGATCCTTCTCTGAGTCGATTTCTGTATACAGACAGACCTTGAGCAAGTCTTTCACTCAGAATTGGTCAACGCCATCGGGTGATAGGCTACTTGATCATTAGACAGTGGCGTTTAGTAAGTGCATGATGATGATGATGATGATGACGATGACGATGACGATGATGATGACGACGACGACGACGACGACGACGACGACGACGACGACGACGACGACGACGACGACGACGACGACGACGACGACGACGACGACGACGACGACGACGACGACGACGACGACGACGACGATGACGACGACGACGACGACGACGACGACGACGACGATGACGACGACGACGATGACGATGATGATGATGATGATGATGATGATGATGATGATGATGATGATGGTGGTGGTGGTGGTGATGATGATGATGATGATGGTGATGGTGGTGGTGATGATGATGATGATGATGGTGATAATGACAAAGCAACAATGTTCACCTCTAAATATCGTTTCCATTCAGATATATGGACATTTTTAAATATTTGAAGCCCATCAGCAAATATAGTAAGTAAGTAGCCTTTATTTGCAGCCGTTAAAAATAACGCCTGGGCAAAACCCGGGCGAACGCCGGGTAAAAAATTCTAGTAATAATATAAAAATATAATAATAGCATTCAGAGGACTTTCATGCACAACACCGGGGACGAGGTACTCGAGCCATACTAGCGGTGATTAATTATTCTTTGGAATTGCTTCTAGAAGCCTGAGGGATCATTTCTACCTCGGGCAACAACAAAAATAATTTACAAAAAATAATAATCATAATCATAATCATAATAATAATAATGGGCAAGGGCTTTGGCAATATATGTCACAGTGCCATGTGATGTACAAATCACCGAAATGTGTCGTCTGTCCACGCAGACCATTCCTTGTGTCGTTCTTAACAGACGCTTATAAATAGCATAACCAGGCGGTGCATCTATTATGGGATAAGCGATTGTTTCGACGTATTGTTGTGTCTGCGCTGGTCAACTTGACAGCTAATAATTATTATTACTCCTAGACTCAAAACACTTCTGGACCTTCGCCGGCGAAACACATTATGGATGTTTTGAATTAGTTATGGGATAGTGTTTCCTCTCTCCCATTGCAATATAAGCTGCACCTTAAGTCAGTTCTCTGTCTCTGTCTGCTTATCTGTCTGTCTCTGTCTGTCTGTTTGTCTGTCTGTCTGCCTGTCTCCCTCATCTGTTATGTGGTACACTATTATAATAGTCGTAAACCTCTATAGACCTCTATCGATAAAGAAACTATCAATAATTGCCATAGATAGATTCATCAATGTTAGACGTAACCAGATAAACCAGATGGGAGAGCGGTTCACTTAGTCGACACCATGCCTTATTCAGTGAACTCATTTACCGTGTGCACAGACTGCATGGGAGGGCATAGAGTGCACAGGAAGTCTGTGGTGTCAAATTAGTCCCTGAATAACTAAGATAGACTACCTCAATTTCAACCACAACGCCCTGCATGGTATAGCATAACGACCTCCTCTAAAATTCACCGATGATGAACCGGCGCTTGTCTTAATCTTCTAAAAGTCAGAGTATCTAATAGAATATTTAACTCGAAGTTCAATGCCTCCATACGACATGATAGATATACCCTTGTAATATATCATGTCGCATTATTGTTATTATTACTAGACGTTCTACCCGGCTTCGCACGGGTTATCTCTACCTTTATATTATCTAAACAGCGTAATCGAATCGATGTTGTTTAATCAAGGCCACGATTGCTTTTCACCCTTTAAAAAAATCACAGGGGCGTAACCAGGAAAAAATTTCTGATGGGTTTTCAGTTTTCGGGGTGGGGGTCCATTGGAAGTGGTCGTATTTTACATTGGCAGATATGGTATAGGCCTATGCTAACAGATAAGAAGTTAGCAAATCAGTTTGTTTTTCTTCCCTATCGACAAAACAAAAGATATTAGTTTGTTATAGTGTTCTTGCCAACAGAAAGTTGATAAACATCTTCCAGACTCTCGGCTTAAACGCGGATTAGATACGCAATTATTGTCGGGGCTTATTAGCCTACAGATACCTTGCAGTCATATGGGTTTATACATCAGTTCGTGTAAAGTAGGTCCAGGTAATAATAATGGTGCAAGTTTAATGAGTGGTGCAAGAATGACCAGTATAGTTATTAAGTCAGTCAGCTCATTTGGGCATGTGTCCTCAACTGCTCATTGTATTGCATATAAATTGAATTTGATTTTTATACATGTAAATCTGTTACCAAAAGCTACGGAGATTAGCATAACTCGCATTTACTCAAGGCCTAATGCTAAAGTCAATATTATTTACATCAAGCTCTACATCCCAGATATTATATTTAGATCCACTGGCATATGTGGATGTTGCTACTTTCCGATTATTGACTATAATATTACTATTTAAGATTTAGAAAGACGATTCTTTGACCATTCACTGTCTTTATTTATATAAGATCACTAACGCCAAAACATTCGTATTATTTACATTACGCTCCTCCTAAATTATCTTCGTAACAAGCACTGCGAATTAACTTGATCCTATCGCACCTCTTTCCTAAAAGACTGTGCCTCTGTTCTATACAAACTAAAATCAGACGCATGTAGCTTGAGACAGTTAATTAATTCAGTTCAGCTTACAGTAAGGTCTCTATTGAGTCTACTCAAATTTAGACCTAACTGTAAGCCGAACTGAGCTAATTAACTGCCTCAAGCTACATGGCAATAAACTATCAACATCTTTGTCAAGTATTAATTGGAACATGAACTGCTCCGGATTGTGTTGAAGCCTGTGCTCCTGTTTCGTCTTTAAACCTTTTGATAAACTAATAAAAACTGCATGAGCTCGTTGCCAAAGCTTTCATCGAGGTCGTCGCCATAATTATAGGCCTATTGCTACAAGGTTTTCGCTGAGTTGTGTATTTCTTCATCACTACATGATTCCAGCCTATATAGAAAACCAAACCTTGAGGAGAGTGGTGCAAATGACGCTAGCCTTTTTGTCAACTCGGCTGTGAATTGATCAATGTTGGACAGAAAAACTGTCAATCCAAAACTTCTCTAAAGCTTGGCCATAGGCCTAATCCAATGATATTTCAAAATTATGATTGTTTAGTACAGTGGTCATTCAGAAGCCTGCCACTCAGATCTAGTCACTAGTCATTGTTAAAATACCTTCCCTAGTCAGATGACACATGCAGTGAAGGGAAACAAAACATTAAATTGCAACTGGTCTGCCCCTAAATGGTGGGGCCTCTGGGCTGGCGCCCGTGTAGCCCATCCTTAAATCCGGCCCTGAATGTAGACTTCGCGTTTCTCTATAGCGACCGGATGGCCTCGACGCTGCTCATTTCTCAATGAATTGATCTGGTGAGATCCTTTACCATATACCAGCTACTGGCATTAATGTTGTTTTACCAGTAATAACGGCAGCCTGTGAGATTTCATGTTATAGAATTGAGTCAAACATGCCTGAGAAACACTATGTATGACATTCGTTTAGGCACTATGTGTATTGTATTGTGTTGTATTCATCATTTATATAGCGCCTCTCGCAGTGCACACCAATCAGAGGCGTTCGCAGTGCGAAAGACCCAGAGAAAAAAAAGAGGCCTTCAGACAAACGAAAAGAGGCTCTTGGCCCACCAGTTAATAAAAAGGAACGTGTCAAAGGAGGAAGCTGGTTCCATAGTGCAGGGCCAATGAAGGCATGGACCTATAGCAATGAGGTCAATTGAATCTGTTCGTGCTGAGTCGATTGTAGTTCAGCACTTTGCAGACAATTTTGACTCTAGCCATGAGAATCGTAAACTTGCTCTTCACTGAGTAGGTCCTAAATGAAATAACTTTTAATAGGCTATTCCACGTGTTTCGAATAAAGATATAGTGCGTAACAATTATTGTTTTTAAATTAAGGTGGTTGAAGGAAACAACGATGTAGATCCAGTGATGTGTCTATTATTAATTCGTAACGATGAGCATTCTAAGTTTTCGGCAAACCCAGCTGCTTCCCGTCTGGTAGTTCGGTCTCACCGTGCCCCATATATCTAGGGAAAACCTAGAATCTCTATTGTGGCAATTAGCCATTAAGACTATAAAAGATCATAGGCTGAGCTTCTTGTCCCCCGGTCGTGGATATTTATTATGCAGCGCCTTTTCTGTTGCTGCCTCTGCAATCTGGAATGGGTTCTCTGTGGCTCTACACTTTATGCCTAGAACCCTTGCGGCCACGTTCTTCTCTAACATCAAGACTGTTCTCTTTAGCAGGGGTTGGGGTTGAAGCGCTCCTGAGTAGATAATCTTGAAGGGGCGCTATATAAATCTCTTAAATGAATGAATGAATATTATACAATGTAGAGTCACATTGCCTGCAGGGCAACATTTTACTATATACATGTAAGGTCTACCTATGAATGATCGCCAGTATATATCATAATTTTTATTATTTATATATATATTAGGCCGGATCATAAATTACAAAATATTGTCATATTTCTGAGAGAATATCCATTTACTGTCTCTTAGGTACACTGATTCCATTGCTGCAAACCATTTGTCTCTACTACTTTGCTCTACTTTGCATTTTTTCCTTAGAAATTTCTGAAAAGTTCACTAAAAACGCTAATTTGTCAGATATAATTTTCTGTACAATCGTTCCAGAACAAGCAACTTACATCAACTTCTGAATATGGAATATGATTCAGAAACAATATGGCATTAGTACAATGTAATAGAAGACTTTTATTAAATTTTTCTGAATTGAGACTTTGTATCGAAGTGAGGCATCACTTTGCGGCGTTCCTGGAGAACGCGAATATAGCCATCACGTCTATCGTGACCATAAACTTTTGTTGCTGATTCCGTTACAACTTTAACTAAACGCTCAACAGCTTGGTTATGGCATGGAAATGGCTGAATGTCGATAACATCGTCTGTATCTGACGAAAGCCACGCTGAGATTTGCGCAGTTGAAATGTGTTTGGTCAAAACGGGTTCCAAGCGAGGCGTTTTTTGCCAGTCAATCAGCTCGTCGTAGCTCTTCGCTTGAAATAGTATCTCAGGTAATTGGAATTTACGGTTCGGTACTTCATCTTCACGAGCACGTAGAATTCTTTTCATAGCAAGCCTACGTATATGTTTACGATTGTCTTTCAGCATAGCAACAAGGATGCCCTCAATATGAGCCGGATAGCTATTGCGCTTCAAAACCTTTTGAACTAAAATTCTGTACCGGACAGGAAGAAATCTGGATGTTTCTATCATTTTATAATAGTGCGGTGCAGCGTCCCAGCATTTAGAATTTCTCTTAATGTCAAACCAAACAACTGCATAAGAATTCACAATGAAGGAAACTAAGACTTTAAATTCCTTCGAAGGAACTTCTGTAGATATATAAAGCCGCAGAACGCGGTTGGCAAGTGTCAACCACCTTGCATGGTTTAATCGCCCGGGCATTCTGGAATCGAAATTCTTTGGCACAATCCCAGTCTTTACTACATTCACAATTTCAAAGAAGTACAGTTGATCGCTGCTCAGCAAATGTTTATCGCAACTAATAGGTTCACCAACAATTACGCCGAAGTTAACTAGAGGTTGTTGCAACGACTTTGAAATAGATTTCCCGATTGGCCCGTTAAATGAATGTGGTCCAGACATTGGACCATCCAAGGAAATAAAGAGATGTCGCAAAGGCAGCTCGTTCAGATGTAGAAGACAAATGGACCAGTGAAGTGGACGACCAAGTTCAATTTCCATTCGACGTATAACTCCATTGTTGAAACCAGTGTTAACGTTTGTTGAATCTGAACCAATACAAACAAGGTTGGTGCAGTCGACAGTATCAAGAATTGATTCTGTAATGGATTTGGCTGATCCACTTGAAGGCGTACAATGACCGACATACCTTGATCCTGGTTCTGATAATATTGAAATGTGTTCCTCAGAAACGACAGTTTTGCGATTCCCTACAATTTTTAAAGTCTGATCTTTTCTTCCATCAAAATACAGTCCCGAAATTCTGCAATCATTGTCTTTATATGCTGATCTCAATGATTTCCGTTCTCTGCGAATCTTATTCCGATCAACTGGTCCCATTTGTTCAAAACCAAAATCAATCAGAGTTGCTGATACTATAGCAGCAACTGCTCGATCTGATACGCCAAAGCCATCTGCCTGCAGGGCAACATTTCTTAAGCCACGTTTCTTGAGACGAGGAGTTTCAGGTATTTCATCCGATATGTCGTCTGGAATATTATCTGATACACAAGAGAAAGATGTTTCAGTTTCAGTTTCTGAATCGTTCGATGTTCTATCTGAATCATTACATAATTGTTCAGCAGTTCTCACACATTTCCTTTGAAATTCATTCTTTGACTTTGAATATAGATCTAATTTTCGCTTTAGCCGCTTCTCGCGAAGAGCAGAGGCCTTCTTATCAACACCAGCTATTCGGCCTACCCGAACAGTACGCTGATCTGTTAGGAAATCGCGCTCAGGTACTGGTACCTTTAGATTCAATGGGCAACAGCAAGATGAAAACTGTATGCATTTACAAGAACATATATCAAACAATGTATCAAGATTTCTTTCTAGTTCTTCTCGTTTTAGTGTAGCAGACTTCGATCGGATCACTTTCTGAACCTCACCTATATATTTCTGTAACTGTAATTCTATTCCTCGAAGAGTTATCGTAGGAATTGACGATTTAATCCATAATTGCACAAGTTTCTCTGCCAATCTCTTACAGACAGATGGTAGAGGTTCTGTCCCATAACTCTTCTCCCATAAATACGCTTTGCCCACATCTTTGTGTGTTGGCAAAGAAAAAGTGAGTAATTCACGAGCGTCGCCAAAAAGGATATGACGATTTCTTGCAGCAACAGATCTTGATAACATAATTGGTAACAATTCTGAACAGAATATCAAATAATTTCAGTAAATACGATAAGCAGTTAGCTTAAATAAAGAAATCAGCTCACCAAACCGGAAATAAACATTGAAAAAGTAAGTAAGCAAGCATAGGCTCCCGTGAAGCTATTTTTGCGAAACAAAACTAACACGATTTTCTAAAAACGTAAAAATGCAAAGTATATTCGAATTTCTATTAACTTCTTTCATCTGTACAGTAAACAACGCCATATAAGGCCACTTTTCCGAAACTCTTAATGCAAGTTAATTTTTATGATCCGGCCTAATATATATATATATATATATATATATATATATTATATTTATATACATGTATGGCATATAAAATAATGGTTGACGCGATACTATCGACGTTGGGCGGTCTTGGGCTTGGCCAGGCCTTAGCAGCCCCGTGTTGTGCGACTCCGACCATTGGTCGGTCGAGATGCATGCGTGTGTGTGTGTGTGCGTGTGTGGGCTTCGCACTATTTAGCCGCAATCGACACAGTTCGTCGTCGTCGTCGTCTTCCTCTTCTTCTTCATCTTCTTTCGCTTCATAACCGGACGACGGCTTCTCCGTCGAAGGGAAGCAAGAGGAGCGAAAACTTTGCGCCGCCGAAGACGTACTGTCGCAAGGGCAAATGGCGACGCGCTTGAGGTTTGGAGGAGAGAGCGAAAAAGAAAAAGACGTGGAAATAATATTGTTTTAGGGAATATATCGCATAAGGATTATGGACTGACTTCTGGGTGTCGTGCGCCGTCTGCCAATCATTTTTACTGCATAGTTGGGAATAGGGAGACTCTCTACGGAGGCCTGAAAGGACGCATATACAACGCTATCCGGTTGACTTTCTATGGAGGCCTATAGGGGAAAATAAATACTCATACGTGGTTAATTGTTGGCGGCGGAAACAGCAGCTGTACGTGGACAGATGACTTTGGCAACTCTGGCTGGGAGCTTATGTACCATCTCGAGTGACTGATTTCATGGGCAACAAATAACCACAGTGACAGTGCTACGCCGGTGGGAAATTACGGTAAAAGAATTACGGTAAGAAAAAACTTAAAATTTACAGAGTCTAATGAAATCAATGGTTTTCATTTTAAGGGATCAATAACGGTGGTTTTCTATATCTGAACGAAACATTAAGCATATAATTATGGCTACGGTCTTCTAGGCCTGTATAAGTCTGTCTGTCTGTCTGTCTCTCTCCACACATATATATATACTCATATATTATATTGTGACCTGCTATCATGACACGCTGTCATGACATGTCATTTATATATAGACTATTTTTATATATATATATATATATATATATATATATATATATAATATCGTGACCTGCTGAGTCCTGCTCGTTTCTGTAGGGAACCACACCCAACATGTGCACTTGTGCAGGTTCGTTGATTCCAATATTTTACCGGGCCGTCATTCCTACATGTTTTATCTTCGATACCAACTATAGAGCTTTGAAGCTTCATTGTACTGTACCACACTCTATATACTACTAATCCAATGTTAGTATGCGCTGAACGGTTAGAACAACCGCGTAAAAACGCCAACCATAGACCTAATGAATTGCCTTTAAGGAGTTGATTTAAAGCGGAATATATATATATATATATATATATATATATATAAATCTATAAACATCTAACAGCGTCAGTGTATTTCCGTATATATACAGCAGCATCAACCGATGCTTGATTCTTCTGTGTGAGAATGCTGAGACCCGGGGTCAGTCCAGTCCGAGTCCATTATGGGAATTATTCGTGGAGTCAGGGAATTGGAAGATGAAGGGAGAAGTGCCGTATGGGAAGACAGATACGTTGCACTTCATCGTAAGAAGAGTGCAGACGGACTCCAAGGAATGAAGTTGCAATGGAAAAGGAGTTCCAGACCCTGCTCAACTTAAGCTCCACTTTCTTAGATCTGTCAGATTATACGATGTATACGTGGCCATCTGAGAGAACCTTCACCAGAGCTACATAAATGCCTAGATGCATGCATGCATTCATGCATCCACCCACCCATACATGCACTCATACATACATTACGTACGTACATCCATCCATCCATCCATCCATCCATCCATCCATCCATCCATCCATCCATCCATCCATCTATCCATCTATCTATCTATCCATCCATCCATCCATCCATCCATCCATCCATCCATCCATCCATCCATCCATCCATCCATCCATCTATCCATCCATCCATCCATCCATCCATCCATCCATCTATCCATCCATCCATCCATCCATCCATCCATCCATCCATCCATCCATCCATCCATCTATCCATCCATCTATCCATCCATCCATCCATCCATCCATCTATCTATCCATCCATCCATCCATCTATCTATCCATCCATCTATCCATCCATCCATCCATCCATCCATCCATCCATCCATCTATCCATCTATCCATCCATCCATCTATCTATCTATCTATCCATCCATCCATCCATCCATCCATCCATCCATCCATCCATCCATCCATCCATCCATCCATCTATCCATCCATCCATCCATCCATCCATCCATCCATCCATCCATCCATCCATCCATCCATCCATCCATCCATCCATCCATCCATCCATCCATTCACATACATTCATACATAATACATACATACATACATACATACATACATGTGCTATACATACATACATACATACATATACATACAGCCATGCATACATATATACATACAAACAGTAACACACTACATTACAATGCAACTGCATTTGATAGTTCCCTTCTTCCAAAGTTCAGAAGTGCACACGCCTCGATGGCGCAGAACCTATAATATTGTAGAGCATTTGTGCGTGAGGACTTGCTGACAGTAATCGGACGAGTATCGAACCCGCACTCTCCGCGTTACAGGCTGATCGCTCTAACCAATCGGCCACCGTTCCACACGTACAAACATACACATATACATACATTAATACATAAATTAATGTCACATGTACATCCATGCACACACACATTCATACATATTATGTAGTGTAGGACGTTTAAGTCGGCATGTAACCTACATGTAATGTAGCAGGTGCCGTCGTAACGACGTCATGTCGGCAGCCGCCGGCGGTTGCCCGGTCGTAGCCGCCAGAGACCGTCTTGTGACTTGAGAAGACTGAAGTCGATCGTCCGTTGTAGGGAGACAAGATCGTTTCAAGATGTTTATTCGTCATAATCTGTGGCGTATACCTCCCTGCAGGGCATTGCTATTTCCATGATATACTTCCAACCGTCTTTATTCCAGGCTCGTCACCACAGGCAGTGACTGGTTATTCGGGCCCGCATCATTTTTTAGTTTAATGACAAACAAAGAAAAGCATCGATAGTTTCTTATGCCCCTTCAAGTTCAACTGGCTCAAAGTGCCGATGTCCCTGCCCCACTTGGCATCTATCTATACATCCGATTGGAACAAAGTTGGTCATCCGGAAAGAAAGGGGGAAAGGTGAGATTATATATGAGGGATGACTCAGCAAATCACGAGAACCGCGACAAGGAAAAATAGTTCACTTTCAATTGTGGTGGCTTGCAAAGATGGAGTGTGAGTTAGTGAACAATGTTCCCATTCAACTTTTGTACAGAAGTTATAAGTTTTTTCATATCAGTTGCTGCTTTACAACCTTAAGTGTCACCATCATGCTTTTTATCCGAATTTCTTGCTATGTTGGTGCGACAAAAACTAGTGTATTTCGGTGACTTGAAAGACTGACAGCTGACTTGCAAATGACGGACTGACAGCTAAGAGTGCAGGTGCCGATGTGTTACTGCTTTAGCCTTGATCTCTGCTATCTACCTGCACAGGTGTCAAGAGAAACGAGCGACAAATGACTAGCAGACTATCAAACTACGACGTTTTTACTGCAGATATTCCATGCACGAATTATAAGAGCTCCCTCAGGCTCTGTTGTGGACCGACGGCCAACGGCCCAATGGTACAATAATTCTCTTTCATTGCACTGCAGCTGTGGCGGTGACACATGCAGTGCAATAACACGCTGATATACAGACCAAATCGACCATTTCGTAGTCGTGAAGGCGCCGATTTCAACAGCATTGTGGCTTAACATGTTCCATTTTCTAAGACCGAGTTTTTCGGATTTTCTGAATGTCGAAAGTAACTTTCTGATTTCGGAAGAGCGTAAAAACGCTAACGCCTAAATCTGCCAACGCAGTGTGCAGACCACAACGCTATAAATATGCGTCGCCTTGGTATACCATTGATTTAATGAACTCTGAAGGGATGGAAATGTAATTTGTCTAATTTATTTGTAAAGAAGAGAACTACGCCGTCATTATCGAACTTATGAATCAATTAATGAAATAAAGTAATTAGAAAATTATGCAAGTAATTAAGCTATATAAATCGAGAGAGTTAACTATCGAGTGTGTAAGGAAACCGACGTTGTCCAAATCACTGGCAACACAGAAGGAAAGGATAATGCAATGACCAACAGAAATTTAAATAAAGAAATGTATATAATATGTCGGTTTAAAAAGTAATAAGAACACATTTGAGTTGTTGCTGCGTATGTCTTTTGGTGAACTCTGAAACCTAACACACATCTCATGAAACATTTTCACCCCATATTAAGTCGCGCCTATTGAGACGCTCTTGTGAGGTTCACAAAAATGACTCTATATAAATTGCCATATGCATATGCAAACATAAATCTGACTTTGTAAGGTAACATAGGAGTAACTGAGTAAACGATAGGCATACATCAGGACATTTATATAGCGCATTAACAAACCTCTCGATAATCTGACAACCTAGTAGACATAAGAGCGCATACGCGTTTAGAGGTAAGCCGACATTGTTCATTGAGCTCTTTTGGCTCAAAATTACTGTACACGTTCTCAAAAGATTACTATGCACGTTCTCAACGGAAGATTGTTCCAGAAAGACTAACAAATGCCACACTACTATATTTGAACAAGAGCACTTTATATCGAAGTAGCCGTTGAAGAGCATTAAAGGGGTATAATAGCTATAGATGTGGAGCGCAGCGCTTCTGAATTCGGTTGATTCGAGGTAGGCTATAGGAAGACACAGCTTTTCCAAAAACCTCGCCGACTATCGAATGCGTCCCTACGTTGGATACCTCGGCTATAATTTTGTTGACTCGAGTTGCATAATTGAATGTGTGAAACAGAGTATTGCACCAGCCGTGCTCTAGCTGTGCATTGAGAAGTGTCGTCTGAAAGTGTTCGTGCATATCATGCAATAATAACGAGTATTCTGGGTGGATGAAAGGGTTTCACGCTCTTCATCTTCTAAGTTTCATGCCTGTACATGCAACCGCAACAATTTGAATATGATTACACGTAATATGGTGTGTGGGTACATATATATATATATATATATATATATATATATATATATATATATATAATTATTACAACTATGCTCACAACTATGCATATAACTATAAGCTATACTTGTATATAATAGCTTATGTATAGTACATAGGCTATCAGCATCTTCTCATTGTATTTCGTTTGATGTTTCAGTTCAGGTTTATACTAGAAACTTAAAAGTAGGCTACATTACAAATTTGTTCTAGGACATGTGATCAGTGATTTGTTCTTTTTCTCCGTTTCTCTGTAATTCGATCATTGTTACTCTACTTTTTACGAAATTAAACATTTCCAGCATTTCCATATAATTATGTATACATACAAATATATTCACTTGTACTCAGATATACAAAATTTGAGGAGGCATGTATTATTATTAATATCATTATTACTAATGCTCATTTCATAAGCGCCAGCATCCAATGACCAAACAGCATTAAAAATCGATGACTGTGAACAGTATAATTTCAGTAAGTAAGTAAGTAAGTAACATTAGTTTGGCCCCAGAAAACTACTACTTATATGGTTTTTTTCTGTTTGTGAAGGACAGAAGCCTACTATGTATAATAGTCTATGTACATGTATATGCAAATGACGTCTAATGACTTAAAGATCCTGTAGCTGCTATAGCAGCCTATGATGTCTTGACACCTGTTGCATGGTATATTGTCATATCCCGTTCTCAAGACAAACGATCCATTTCGCGCATAATTAAATCGCTCCGTTCATATTTGATGTAGTCGATATTTTAATCTATTCTCGTGAGTAAACCGACACACATGTACACACAATGACACACACACACACACACACACACACACACACACACACACACACACACACACACACACACACACACACACACACACACACACACAAGCAACACAGGCAGAGCAGGACGTGGCGGCAGATTGGCAAGGCGTTCATCAGAAAGCTCTCCGTCAGTCAAGAAGAAGTAGCAGTCCCTTAAGCGAGCCATGTGGCAGCTATGAACTGCTAGCGACTTCATTTTCATAGCCTCGGCATATGATGACGAGTGACAGTCCTTTCCCTCTTTGTCTCATCTTCCCTCTAATATTCATTATAGCTGAGTTTGCGAGGGGCGCAAGTGGACAAGAAATCTCGACATAAATTTCTGCCCTGGCGGGGTTTTGAACCCATGGCACGACCTCTCGGTTGTCAGTCCAACACGCCAACCACTAGAGTACCGTGCACCCTCTTCCTGTGTCAGCAAGTCATGAATAATTTATAATTGCCAAGGCATCAACTCGTTCTTTGATATTAACCGGTGTTGGTCCAGGTGCTTCCTTTCAGCTGCAGTCTTAAGATCACTGTTTTCGCTCGGGGTCTCTCGCACTGATGGGAGCGCCTCTGATTGGTGTTCACTGTCAGAGGCGCGTCATAAACTATAAATACAATACAATACAATACAATACAATACAAAACAATACAATTTAACACGCCTGTTGTCCAGCTGTTAAACAGCAGTTGTTTAGTTGTGAGGTAGCTGTTGTTCAGCTGCGAGAAAGCTGCCATCCTGTCCTTAGATAGGCTAGCTGTTGCTACTCCAGTTGATAAGTGCTACAGTCCAGCTGTGATAAAACTGCTGTCCGTCTGTTAGATTATGCCCACTACAGTTGTCCAGCTGTTAGAGTGTTGTTGCTGTATTAATGTTGTCCAATTGTTACGTACCTGTTATTTTGTTTGAACTTTTAACTTCTTTGAACAACAGCTTCAGAGGAATATTAATTTGTTGAAAACGGTTTGGCATAATAAGCCAGAATTATCTTCCGTTGTTTTAGCTCCTATAAACACATAATGAGCGTCTACGTGTGGCGCCCTTCATGACCAGGCGGATAACGAGTGAACTTTTAGCCACTGCGACTCCGGTTCGCATCCTTGAACCCAGGTGATATAGACGTGGATTGTAGTATGCTCGAAGTTCGCCGAATCTCGGAAACCATTTTTATCATTGCTCTCTTTCGAGTGTCTCTCGTTGATTGAATACACGGAGTGAGACAGATAGACAAACAAACAGACAGAAGCAGACTGAGACAGTGACAGAGACAGAGACAGGGGCATAGTCGCAGAAATACAGCGACATAGACATAAAGAGATAAAAGAGATAGATAGACAAGGCTATTTGTGTCCTTGCACTCAGGTACACCTCTGATATAATTATCGGCGTATGTATACATGTACGTTTTCACATTGATCTATTTTTAATTACTTTGTGTCGAGTTTCAGTGGAGCGAATGACATGCGATCTCCACAAACGAGGTTTCGTTTAGCAGGTGACAATCCGCGGTGCGATGCTGAAACTTATATCCCTCATACGACTAGTGTCTTTTTCTTGCGCATAAATGCACCCACGCTGACCTGCTGTTGATTTTCCGACTCGGTCTGGAGAGGGAAAAATCTAATGGAAGGCATGCAGTTGTTAAATTTTCCTAACATTGCAACAGTTCTTGACTAACAGTCTAACTCTAACAGTTAGTGGTTACAGAGCGTGCGCTATTATCATCTAATAAGAGGGCGTTGTTTACGTAGCATACCTACCAAGAGGAATTAATTTTTAATTCCATAGGATGGCGTTGTGACCACCCATACCAATGTCTTTTAACTCGTCTATTGTATTTCTGCCAGTGGCCAATGGTAATCATGATCTCGATATTTCTACAGACCAAAAAAGCGAAGTCGCAGGCACTCGATCAAAACAAAATAGATATGTGGTGAGGTCAAACTCGGTTCCAGGTCAAGACTGCACCAAGATGGAACTAAACCTGGCGTTCTGTGACTATGCGCTGCAGCTTCTTTAGAGTCCTACCACTGCGACTCAACTCAAGTCCTGTGTTATGATGAAGTTGCACTTTGAACGAGGTCACGTAGTAAAGCTAAATTAAAATGTAGGATCGTATTATGTCAGAATTCGAGTTTTAGATATGCGTAATACAAACTAGTATATTCTGTTCATATCGTTAACCTGATTTCCAGACTCTAGCGTAAACAGAAAACTAGACTGAGAGTGGCCGGTTTACTATAGCACGAGAGTTCTGTGTTAAGAAGGGGGTCCGACAGAGTTGTGTGATCTCACCTTTCAACATCATGATGGAGATGGTTATGAGGGAGGCTCTGGATGGTTATGGCGGTGGATTTCAAATAGGATGAAGAAGAATAGAAAAATTGTAATAATGCCAAATCATTTCCGATGCCATCGTGCTGTTTCCGGGCTCAGAAGCCGAACTGCAGTTGGTGATGTATTACTGGGACCGAGCAGACAGCTGACAGGGACTTTGGATTAACGTGGACAAACGACTATGATAACAAATGGTACACATGTGATATCAGGGTACAAGTCAACCGGTTGAAACAGGTTGAGACATTCCCATGTCAAATTGGCTCACTTATAACTGAGGACACTGAGTGTAGTACAGCCACTCGGTCAATAGCGAAGCGTGGCCACTATGAAAAATATATTGGGACAAAAATCACAACATCTTGCTTGCATCAAGAATACGGCATATAAAGGTTCTTGTGCGGCCAGTGACCATTCATTCCGAGAATTTATATAGCGCCTCTTCAAGAGACCTACTCAGAGGCGCTGTATGGCTATAAGAGAAAGACCATTAGGGAGGATGAGGAGGTAAGAATCAACGCATTTGGAATTAAGTGTATGCGCACGCGCCAGTCCTTAGTGTATCAGGGGCTGAGAGAAAGAGGAAAAGACGAACGAGTGGGTGTTGGAGAGTGGAGACTGCTGGAGTAGATCTAAGGAGTCTGGTCGAATTGATCGGGCAGAGGAAGCTTTGATATTTCGTGCAGGTGCTGCGGCTGAGCGGAGATTGTCTGGAGAGGGAGATTATCCGAGGTGCATTACCTGGATCAAGAGCTCTATGAAACGACATGGATTAATGACGTAAAGTCGTGAACTGAATTACCGTTCGACAAGCTATTTAAGGAGACAAGAAACAGAACAAATGGATGGAACAAATTGTCCTTGGTGCGGACAATCCTCGGATTGAGGACGCGCCAGGAAACAGGACACGTTATAAGGACGAGCCTTTTGATGTGTCTACGGTTCGAGTCGTGTGACCTTCACACGGGTGGGGTTTCTCGTTGTTGTTATTTGACATTTGATTTTCTGGGACATGGAATTTGCTGCTTGTCTTTAACGCTGTTTTCTCACTTAGGCCTAGATCGTAAAAGGGTTGTTTGAAAACCGTCGTTATTCAACGGGACAAATCCACAGGATAAAGAATTAAGTTACCACTTTCGGTCGAAAGTCGGAAAACACCCCCACCCCAATGTCAGTGCAACCTTTTAAAACTGTTGCGTGAATGAGACCTTGAAGTGAACAAGATTTCTTGGTTGCATTCTTCATTTGAGGCCTAAGCCTATCAACGTATGCCTACGTCTTTGTTTCAAACTGCTAAGTGCAGTTAGATCGATGGTGTCTACATTCCTTTCAGAACTTTAGGCCTATCATCAACGCTTACGTTGTTACAATCTGAGACTCAGGTGCGATAGACTGTTACCAAAAGAGCATATATATATATATATATATATATATATATATATATATATATATCGCACGCTGCATGGATTTTAGCTACAAATTACCAGCTTCCATTTGGCAGGATTCGAACCCCGGCATCCGTTAAAAAGCGCAGCATGTTTCGTGTTCGTGCTGTGAGCACGAAAACTCAATGGACCTCCGCCTACATCATACAGATGTTATCGCCTTTGAACTGCCATGTACATTGTTCTCCATCGCTGATTATTGATTCCGCTATTGTTACGTATACTATAGATCGCGCAGAGGCCTTGACGCGCACGCGTTTTCATCGGGCTATACTGACTGCTTTGTAAGATTTAGGCTATATATGTAGGCTGTAGCCCGTTTCCATTGGGCTTAATAAATTGCCTTAAACGATTGCGTTCAAATGGGGCTCATAGTTTACAATACATTGCGTGCTGGCCATCCACGGTTACCGCGTAGGGACCCTGAACAAGTCCATCGCTCACAATTGTTCAGCAACATCGATTGATGCTTATATATGTGGACGTTTACGTGAAAAGGACCGAGATTGTCGATTCTAGTTTAAGAGAAAAGAGTGCCTGAAATGGCTTGGGTTAGAATGTGTGACTTTGCGTTTTTTTTATATGAGTACATTTTCCATTATGTCCTAAACGCAAAACTGATTTTGTTCAGCAGTGAACCACTGGTTGTTCGTTGGTTCTTTCGAACTCCAAAATTTACTCAAAAAAGTCAGTAATTTGTTTTCGGAAGAGTACTTCATGACTAAACTGCATAATTATTTTTTCAGATAATTCAGCAACAGTAACATTATTATTAGTGAAGCTGAAAGGAAATGTTTTCTAATGATTTATAGCACTCCATAACAATGCATTAGTAGTTGCAAAACCTACAACTTCATGTTGCTGTATTCTTTAATCGCAAATTACTTAAAATGAGCATTTTAGGGGCTATTGTTTTTACCAGTCTCTACAATAAGCAGACATGTGCTGGATAGTATGCAGATTGATTCTTTATTTCACTCTCATTCTAAAGATTTGAAAAGTGCAAATAACTCAATACCGACGATCTGGCGCTTTTCACGTAAACGTCCATACATGTATATAGTGGTTTTTAATAAATGCGTGATGATAATGAATGATGATGATGATGATGATGATGATGATGATGATGATGATGATGATGATGATGATGATGATGATGATGATGATGATGATGATGATGATGATGATGATGATGACAATAATGATGACAATAATAATAATAATAACAATAATAGCAATAATAATAATAATAATAACAACAACAATAGACAATAATTCTAATAATCATGATAATAATAACTGTTCTTGGTAACGAGTAATTCTGTTGCAATAATAATCATGATATCTATCCTGGTATCTGTTGATAATATATCATAATAATAATAATAATAATAATAATAATAATAATAATAATAATAATAATAATAATAATAATAATAATAATAATAATAATAATAATAACTAATAATAATAATAATAATAATAATAAGGCCCGCTTTAATAATAATAATATCTCAGCCTTATCATTATTCAACGAGGTCGACTGATCATCTTTCTCTGGACTATTATAACTGTTCTTGGTGAACGAGTTCTTCTGTTGCTGGACCTATCGACTCCAGAACTCTCGCCTGGTATCTGTTGATTTCGTTCACAGTCTTTCCGTTTTCGGCTTAAGACTTGACTTGACTTTTGCCAAATTGCTTATTAATTCCAGTACCATCGGCAGCCTCTCTGTCTTACGGACTAAGTGGATATTGACCTGACTAAAGCCCGGTTTTCGTGTGTTGGTTGATGTCTTGTGCATTAGGTTACAGACAGTAACATACAGGCGCTGGCCTAGGCTTTAGAACAAATGGTCCAATACCCATCAATAACTGCAACCCATGATTTACTTAACATGTTCAGGACACAGTTACAAAACACTGAACCAATTCTTATACTGTTCCATTTGCTAATTGCCTTTATATCATGTAACTCGCTGCGGTTTGTCAGTCTGTTCTATTAAACGAAGATATATAGTTACTAGCTAATTAATAATTAATAATAAGTCGCATAGGAAACAAGCAGGCAAATCAGGGAACAATATATCTACAATAAGCTTATGCACGTTAAGAGCATCGTGCGAAAGACCTGATGCCGTCCGCATACAATACAATACAACTGCATTTGATATCGCCCTTCTTCCAAAGGTGATCCAAAGTTCAGAAGTGCACATGCCTCGGCGGCGCAGATGCAATTATATTGCAGAGCAATTATGCGCGAAGAACTTGCTCACGGTCCATACACAGTAACCGCCCACGGACGAGGATCGAACCCGTACTCTCCACATTACAGGTCAACCGCTCTAACCAGTCGGCCACCGTGCCACACGACGCTCAGGGCATCCTTCAATACAGACTGACATAGACAAAACTCAAGATCGACCGAGTCAAGACACTTGAGGCTTAGATTATTAGCCGCATGTACATACGAACTCTACTTTTCCTTAATTTCCTCCGAGAGGTGACATTTCTGCAAAGGGTCGCACCAACAGTCCGGTCGATCGGGCTCCGACTTTGCCAGCTTAAGTCAATTTTGAGCAACCGTCGGAATAATACTGAAATATAGTTATATGGCATTACAAATCTGTATACGTATTCATATAATTATGTATGCTCATATGTATATAATCGTAATTGTAATGTCGAAATTTCTACAGGGCCAAAAAAGAGAAGTTGCACGAACCAGCCTATTCATAGGCGCTTAATCAAAACAGAATCGATAGGCAGAGGGTCAAGATCCAAAGGGTCAGGCAGGCAGACGGCTGAAGTGGATGATGCTTATATAGAGTTGAAAAGGGCGAGGGAGGTGAGGGAAGAGTAGGATTTATAAAAAAGCAGTTGTAAGTTTTGAGTTAAAGACTTATGGAGAGATAACAAGAAGTGAGGTTATGGTGAGTTCGTAGTATGGATCAGATTTGTATATGCATATGTAATTATGTATATATGTATTTATATCATATACATACACATGTGCATATGCCCTTGTTGTGGATTGGGTGATGACGAGAGTGGCGGTGGGTGGTGATAGGGTACTGAAGTGGGTGAATGGAGACAGGTTGAGAGAATTGGACTTTGCAGACGAACTCCGCCACTGTTCGCTTTCTGACAGTGTCAGTCCCAAGCCTGGATAAAGGAGGAGGGCGACGCTAATGGTCTTTGTTACCACACAGCTAGTCGTTATTACACACACTTTGCAGACGATATCGCTCTACTGGACAGTACTTAGAAGGGCACGGAAGCCTTGACACATAGAACACAGGAGGAGGCGGCAAAGGTGGGACTCAGTATCAGCCCGGATAAGACAAAGATTATGATGGCAGGCAAATGGAATGAAGCTGATAAGACCATGATCGATGACAGAGAGATTGGGTCCATGGACGAAGTCTGTTACACGTGGTAACTTGATAACAGCAGACAGCAATATCATTGTGACAAGATGGTGAAGATACTCATTGAAATGTAAAATGGAAGAACAATGGATACAGTATGAAGACTAAGATTTGTCTTTATGATGCCATTCTGTTGAATACGGATATGAGACCTGGCCTGTGATATGGGCAAACAAAAAAGACTAGAGGCGTCACATCATTGATGGCTGTTCACGGTGTGATAAAATACCGAATAAGACCGTAGACGAGAGTGGACGGGAGTAGAGGATGCAGAGAACATTATCAGAAAGAGAAGATTAAAATAGATGGGACATGTGGTTCGTATATGGACAAGGATGGAAGAGCCAACTAAGTGATGAGCTGGACCCCAGAGGGAAGAAGGAAAAGAGGCAGACCATGGAAGAACTGGCCGGATACCATCAGGGTCGACGTGAAGAGGTGCTTGGAGATGTCGTGGGACGAGGCTGAAAGACGGGAAATGGACAGAGACGAACGGAGAAGAAGCATAAGTAAGTATAATTATAGATATGGATATATATATGTATGCATGTATACATACAAACATACATACATAAATACATACATACATACATACATACATACACATTAGGCCGGATCATAAATTACAAAATATTGTCATATTTCTGAGAGAATATCCATTTACTGTCTCTTAGGTACACTGATTCCATTGCTGCAAACCATTTGTCTCTACTACTTTGCTCTACTTTGCATTTTTTCCTTAGAAATTTCTGAAAAGTTCACTAAAAACGCTAATTTGTCAGATATAATTTTCTGTACAATCGTTCCAGAACAAGCAACTTACATCAACTTCTGAATATGGAATATGATTCAGAAACAATATGGCATTAGTACAATGTAATAGAAGACTTTTATTAAATTTTTCTGAATTGAGACTTTGTATCGAAGTGAGGCATCACTTTGCGGCGTTCCTGGAGAACGCGAATATAGCCATCACGTCTATCGTGACCATAAACTTTTGTTGCTGATTCCGTTACAACTTTAACTAAACGCTCAACAGCTTGGTTATGGCATGGAAATGGCTGAATGTCGATAACATCGTCTGTATCTGACGAAAGCCACGCTGAGATTTGCGCAGTTGAAATGTGTTTGGTCAAAACGGGTTCCAAGCGAGGCGTTTTTTGCCAGTCAATCAGCTCGTCGTAGCTCTTCGCTTGAAATAGTATCTCAGGTAATTGGAATTTACGGTTCGGTACTTCATCTTCACGAGCACGTAGAATTCTTTTCATAGCAAGCCTACGTATATGTTTACGATTGTCTTTCAGCATAGCAACAAGGATGCCCTCAATATGAGCCGGATAGCTATTGCGCTTCAAAACCTTTTGAACTAAAATTCTGTACCGGACAGGAAGAAATCTGGATGTTTCTATCATTTTATAATAGTGCGGTGCAGCGTCCCAGCATTTAGAATTTCTCTTAATGTCAAACCAAACAACTGCATAAGAATTCACAATGAAGGAAACTAAGACTTTAAATTCCTTCGAAGGAACTTCTGTAGATATATAAAGCCGCAGAACGCGGTTGGCAAGTGTCAACCACCTTGCATGGTTTAATCGCCCGGGCATTCTGGAATCGAAATTCTTTGGCACAATCCCAGTCTTTACTACATTCACAATTTCAAAGAAGTACAGTTGATCGCTGCTCAGCAAATGTTTATCGCAACTAATAGGTTCACCAACAATTACGCCGAAGTTAACTAGAGGTTGTTGCAACGACTTTGAAATAGATTTCCCGATTGGCCCGTTAAATGAATGTGGTCCAGACATTGGACCATCCAAGGAAATAAAGAGATGTCGCAAAGGCAGCTCGTTCAGATGTAGAAGACAAATGGACCAGTGAAGTGGACGACCAAGTTCAATTTCCATTCGACGTATAACTCCATTGTTGAAACCAGTGTTAACGTTTGTTGAATCTGAACCAATACAAACAAGGTTGGTGCAGTCGACAGTATCAAGAATTGATTCTGTAATGGATTTGGCTGATCCACTTGAAGGCGTACAATGACCGACATACCTTGATCCTGGTTCTGATAATATTGAAATGTGTTCCTCAGAAACGACAGTTTTGCGATTCCCTACAATTTTTAAAGTCTGATCTTTTCTTCCATCAAAATACAGTCCCGAAATTCTGCAATCATTGTCTTTATATGCTGATCTCAATGATTTCCGTTCTCTGCGAATCTTATTCCGATCAACTGGTCCCATTTGTTCAAAACCAAAATCAATCAGAGTTGCTGATACTATAGCAGCAACTGCTCGATCTGATACGCCAAAGCCATCTGCCTGCAGGGCAACATTTCTTAAGCCACGTTTCTTGAGACGAGGAGTTTCAGGTATTTCATCCGATATGTCGTCTGGAATATTATCTGATACACAAGAGAAAGATGTTTCAGTTTCAGTTTCTGAATCGTTCGATGTTCTATCTGAATCATTACATAATTGTTCAGCAGTTCTCACACATTTCCTTTGAAATTCATTCTTTGACTTTGAATATAGATCTAATTTTCGCTTTAGCCGCTTCTCGCGAAGAGCAGAGGCCTTCTTATCAACACCAGCTATTCGGCCTACCCGAACAGTACGCTGATCTGTTAGGAAATCGCGCTCAGGTACTGGTACCTTTAGATTCAATGGGCAACAGCAAGATGAAAACTGTATGCATTTACAAGAACATATATCAAACAATGTATCAAGATTTCTTTCTAGTTCTTCTCGTTTTAGTGTAGCAGACTTCGATCGGATCACTTTCTGAACCTCACCTATATATTTCTGTAACTGTAATTCTATTCCTCGAAGAGTTATCGTAGGAATTGACGATTTAATCCATAATTGCACAAGTTTCTCTGCCAATCTCTTACAGACAGATGGTAGAGGTTCTGTCCCATAACTCTTCTCCCATAAATACGCTTTGCCCACATCTTTGTGTGTTGGCAAAGAAAAAGTGAGTAATTCACGAGCGTCGCCAAAAAGGATATGACGATTTCTTGCAGCAACAGATCTTGATAACATAATTGGTAACAATTCTGAACAGAATATCAAATAATTTCAGTAAATACGATAAGCAGTTAGCTTAAATAAAGAAATCAGCTCACCAAACCGGAAATAAACATTGAAAAAAGTAAGTAAGCAAGCATAGGCTCCCGTGAAGCTATTTTTGCGAAACAAAACTAACACGATTTTCTAAAAACGTAAAAATGCAAAGTATATTCGAATTTCTATTAACTTCTTTCATCTGTACAGTAAACAACGCCATATAAGGCCACTTTTCCGAAACTCTTAATGCAAGTTAATTTTTATGATCCGGCCTAATACACATACATATATATGTATATATAGAGAGAGAGACAGACAGACAGACAGACAGACAGAGACAGAGACAGGCAGAGACAGAGAGACAGAGAGAGAGACAGACAGACAGACAGAGAGAGAAAGACAGAGAGACAGACAGACAGACAGACAGAGAGAGAGTCACAAATGATGTAAGTATATTTGTGTGCATATATATGTGCAAGTGAGTGTTTTTGCATGTGTGACACCGGAAGTTAGGTCAAATATTTGGTTCAAAATTTCGTTGATTAATTGTATGGAGTTTTAAAAATGCTAAATTTAACTTCTCTAATGGATTATGGCTTTAACTACGATTCCAATTGAATTGCCATCGATTGATGCTTTGCGCAATAAGATGACGTCTCGCTCAGTTCTGCAGGATTTACTATTAGCCTAAGGTAAAATAAAGCTACAGCGTAGGACCTCACAATCCGCAGGGTCTCAAAAATTGCGTATATAAAACTTATAATAATGAATGCTAAAATTATTTTAAAATTACATTCAAGTATTGTTTCCAGGGTATACTATATTAAAAGCTAAGATAGAGATCATGCCAACCAAATGATAAATAAGTAATTAGTTAATTCTTTAATAAATGCATAAATGAAAATAATTTGAATTGTTCACTTTTAATGCCTTGCTATTAAAAGTCATATCATACATGTTTTCAAGTTTTGTGAAACCTTCTGTTGTAAATTTTTAACAAGGTCCTCCAAGCTTTGTATAGCTTAGGGCCTCACCAAGTCTAAATGAGGCACTGACGGCGCTGTCGAAGTGAAGGATTATATTAGAATACAATTTAATCTAATCCACTGACTTCTATAACGCCGCAATCATCAAAGCATCAGTCGATGGCGCTTCATCAGTGGCGTATCATGGGGGGGCAGACTCAATGTCCACCTCCAAAGTTTTGACTTCAGCCCTTCTGTCCCTCACAAAATATCCGGCCCTCAGAATCTGCCCCTCCCAAAGTTATGTATAGATGTTCGCCTCTGCGCCTCATATCGATATCGTAGTCAGGAATCATACACATAGTCCGTTGGAGCAGACTCGTAAAAATCCAACAGGTCCAGTGAACCAGAAATCTGACTACTAGGTAAGCAAGAGGAAACAGAGAAGTCTTAAATTTTGACCTGAACGACTTCAACGACCTGGAAGAACGAATAGAACTGAGCAATCAATTCCAAAGAGCTGGTCATGCAGCCACCGAAGAAACCCAACACTGTTTGGGGTGTGGGACACAGTAAGGGTGGATCGAGTGCAATATTTGCTAGTATGTGGAATGAGCTCTGAACAGAGATAGGTCGGATACTTTCGGTGTAATACAAACCTTAGATGGGTATTGTGCTTAGACGAATAAACCTGAAAAGTAATTACCGAAAGGCGGCAAAGGCCAGTCACTAAACATTTACTGGTAATTTTGAGACCTTCAATCAATTAGCGGCTTTTGAAATTGCATTGCTTAATGCTGTAATGTTAAGTCGTTAACTATAGCTGCTGACGGTTACATTTGGGAATTGCTACTTCTGTCACTGTTCATCGTTGAGTAAAGTCTGATTAATTTTGTTCGCATTGAAGTGTTGTAAGTCTAAAACTAAAACTACCCAGAGGCCTATTATAATAAGTCTCCAAAAAATCCCGCATTGAAGATGCTTGCTTTCTTCTCATATGCTGAGTCGGAAATGGACGAGTCCCAAAAGCCCAGACACGGGACCGACGTATCGCATCCGGCATCAACGACAAATCCCACTGCCAATATGGTGATAACGCTCGCCCGACGGATTACAAAAAGCTCCATTGAATCGACAATCTCTCTGAATCGCAATATTGCTCGTCTAATACCTCATTCCTCAGATTTTTTGCTGAAATGGACGCTGAATTAGCGAACGTTGTCCACATTGAAGTTTTATACATTATACTATATAATACTTTTTTCTCTGTAACGTCAGAGGCGGCGCCACATATCTTTTTAAACCAGGACATAGCCTTGGCAGTCGTACAAGTAACCAGTGAAGGGGCGATTTATAGCGAGCGCGAGATTATACAGTCACCATAATAATAAGCTCGCGCTATCGAGGTTGCCATAAATCGGACACCCCTGCACTATCATGGTTGTCTGGCGGCTAGCGGCATGCCCCACTGGGACTTACGGTCACAACGCCCCAGTCAGGTGGTCAGATAGGTAGCATGCACAACAGTTTTTTAAAGCAAAAAGTTCAACAAATAGAGGTGGTCCTAGAACTTCATCAGCATCTTCATCATTTGCTTTGTCACTCTCATCCAAATTAAAATCAAACTGAGAGTTCAACGTATGAATGGATGCACTGGAACTATAGGACTAGCTTAATCTCTGATTCCTTTGCATGCAACTCCACGCATTGTGTGTACACAATCGCGTGCACAACGCAAAGTATACGGATTTGTCACAGATATTGTATGGATAATTCATACAGTAATAAGGTTATATGCATGGAATGTAAAGCTCAAAGTATTTATGGGATGAACGGGCCTGAACCATATAGGTGTTCGTAAATTTATATAACCATGTCAAGTCACTAGTTGCAGTGACTGCAACTAAAATTTAATGGTTTCTCTGTCTCTCCAGTAGGAATCCTTCAGTCCTCATGTATTGTATTGTATCTATCAATTTATATAGCGCCTCTCGCAGTGCAACACCAATCAGAGGCGCTTGCGAAAGACCCAGAGAAAGGAAAGAGGTCTTCATGAAAAGAGGCACTTGGCCCACCAGTTAATAAACAGGAATGTGTCATGTGTGATTTTTGCAACTTTGCAATTTGCTGTTTATATTATTAACTGATTACTGCATTGATTATGACTAAATGGTTTTCTCCATGCCAGTAATTCAATAATTGCAGTTAGATAATGATATACCGAAGTCCTAACAGCAATGGTGTGCTGTGGCATCTGTACTATAGGGTGATAGATAGACTGATAGTGATAACATCATAGTTGAGCTCTTTCAAATTTCAAATGATATTAATTTAGATTAAGTAATTATTTATCTACACAAAACTTTTCCATTTGTTGGCTATATTTTATATAGACCATGCCAATTAGGAGGAATATTACAGAAAACAATATACTTAATATAAGTTGGTGCATAAAAACATTTAAATGAACTGAAATGCTCACAGTTTCACTGAAAGAAGCGCAATGTTTCTTGTATGTATACAAAGTCTTGTTAAAAGATGAGATAATAGATATTATGGGAACAGAATAGAAAATGCAGATTTGCGTTACTTTGGCAATTTTATGACTATTTTTACACAACATGATGCCATAGTCAAGTACGGTAAACCTACATTCAGATTGACGAATAATGATACAGTCTTTGGCCTACAAGGCTACAGACGTCGGGCCGCCGGAGCGTAGGACCTTGTTTCAAGTTGTTTGGCTGGCAGAACTTATGGCAATCAAAGTTAACATTAAATTATTACATTAGTCACAGTATTTATATAAGTTCTATAGGCCTCTACTAGGCTAATTTACTCAACTTAGCGGGAGTTTCGACGGTTTCGGTTTCTTTCATCCTAACGGTATCGATTACACTAACTAAACTTTAAGGATTAAGATAACAAGATTATCAAGATATCGAATAAAGATTAAATATAGTTAGTAGTAGTAGCCTAAAGTATCTTCGTTTATTATTTGAAACTGACGCGCCACAGTATGATTACAATTCAAAGTATGAACGGATGATCACAAGTTATTACAGGAGTCGAATTTAACTGTTTGGATGCAAGGTGTCTATCGAATGAAGATTAAAATTAATTAGTAATAGTAGTAGTTTCAGTTTGACGACACTGTGTGATACCAAAGATCATTAACGTTGCCCTCCTCCATCATCCATTCTTCGGACTGACACTGCCCGGCGCTAAGGCATGGACGTAAAAAACATGGTTAAAAATTACTATGAAATATTTCAATATACAATCGTCGATGATGGATCGATCGAGTTTTCGAGTGACGTCAATCACGCCATTGTGTTGAATTACGACATTTTTGACTGCGAAGTGCTGCGTAAATATTATTTTTCGACTGCGGAGTGCGGACGTCGGGACGGATGGAAACACCTGAAATAGTAAGTAATGCGGCTGCACCAGTGCACGAAAGCAAGCCTTAGGGAATTATTATTATAGCGAGCATGCTTTAATATTTTTCTCAGGATGTAAAAAATTATAAAATATGCCCCACATAAATTCTCGGCAGGGCAAAACATCTGGCAGGGCAACGACCAGGGCAACGGTGTTTTACCATGGCAATTGCCCCGCCTTGCCCTGGTGTAGAGCCGCCACTGATGATGAGAGGTTAAGGGTTTCAGCATTCTGTTTGCTCTATGTAGCAGTTCTAGGCTACATCTTGTGTTACCCTGATGTGGGATAAAGACGGATGCATAAATAACGGCAGTCAACTCCAGAACTGTGATTCATATTCGACCAATTTAAGTGCAAATCATCAAAAAGCAGACTGCTCCTCAAAACAATCCAAAATACTTGCTCTAAACTGCTCGGAATTGCTCTTGTAATGTAAGTAAATCACTGGTTCTAAACCGCAGGGATTATTATAATTACACTATCAGATACTTTGAATCACATACTACAAGTCCCGACATTTTGTCAGTGCATCTCATGTCTGTCAAGGAACGTTTTCAAAGCGTTTAACCATAACCATAAATTTTATTGTTTCCAACAGAAGCAAAGCATACAAGCATCATAATTACAGTATGATAGTAGAAGAATACATCTAAACGGGGACTTGCTGGTAGTAGCTAACTACCCTGCCTCATCTGACTATACGAGGAGAGAGGGTGTGATGAGAGGAGATGAGGAGGAAGAGGACTAGTGCGAGGGGGATCGGAGGAGAGAGAGAAGAGGGAGGAGGAGTGAAAGGAGGAAAAGGAGGAGGGAGGAGGAGGAGGAGGAGGAGGAGGAGGAGATAGATGAGAGAATGAGAGGAAGATAGTGAGAAATATGTATAACAAAAGAGAAGATTCGAGAATGGGGAAGAGTAACAGAGAAGGCCTGGAGATAGACAGCTGGGAAGTAGTAGATAATGGGTACTTTAACACTTTAACGACGATTTGCACTGGTTCCCAGTCACTTTAAGTGCACGATCGTCGTTAAACGCGAGGTGAAGGAGGATACAATGAGAAGGCCGAATATGAAAGACGAAGTGTTTCTGGATCTAGGGGAGATAAGACTGGACCGGGAAGAGCGTATACAACGAGCGACGGCGGATGAAGGCGTTTATTGTTGATCAATAGAACAGAACGCTTCAAAACAGACGACATAAAAGCTTATTAATGGCGTGGATAATGAGTTCGGAATGGATGGAGTGGACTACTAACGCCATCTGGTGTGTCGAGTGTCCAAACAGACAGGATCTTCAGACCCCAACACATGATGGTGGGCCAGTCTATAGCCAAACGAACGCACTGCACTGAACTCAACGCAGAGTATTATGTTGATGAATGGAGTACGAAGAGCAGAGTTTATAAGCCACGATAGGAGACAGACAGAAGAAGACTAAGAGACTAAGAAAGATGGAGAGGATGGACCAGCGAAGGAGAATGAGAAGGAACACAACGAAAAGTACTAGGTAACCTCCTTTGAAACAGATTAATCTAAGGTAATTTAAGGTATGGTAAAGTATGGGAAGATAGGGTAACTTAGGGTACGGTAGGTCTAAGGTTTGGTATGGTAAGGTGATTTAAGACAGGGTAAAGTATGGTAAATAATTTTAAGTATGGTAAGGTATGGTAAGTAAGATAACTTAAGTTAAAGTAAAGTATAATAAAGTAAGGTAATTCAACATGAGGTAAAAAAAAGTATGATAAGGCCAGGTAATTTAAAGTACAGTTAAGTATGGTAAGTTAGATAGTTTAATATAAGACAAAGTATGGTAGGCCTAAAGTTATGTATGTTAAGTTACTGTAAGATAACTTGAAGTAAGTTAATGTAGACAATAGTTTTCGTGGAATTTGAGACTTAGCCTTAACAACGGAACAGTTTTCCCTTCACAACGCTTGAGAGTTAACTTGAAACTGCTTACGCGTATAAGGAATCGAACCCCAGGCGCACTCGTTGTTAACATTCAGCAACTATAATAGCCTATAAGAGGCAAATAGATGGGCAGGCGAGGTCAATTCACATATAATTCGGTGTTATCGAGTACAGTGAACCAGCGTCTTGCGTCATTGGGTGTCTAATGACATTCACTGATCAAGACCACGTGTGCCACAAATAAATTTCTTTGTTAATTGTAACCATCTGCTCTCGGCGCCTGTCAGCCGCGCCACAGCGGCCGACGAGACAGCGTTGACCGCGAAACTGGCGTCTGGTAACAATAATGTAGCGCTAGAGTAATTTGGTTGAAACGACGGCGATATAATTATACGCTCGTTCTCCGCAGAGGTTTAGATTATGAATGATTACGAACATGAATTGATTGTGTCACTTTCATTCATTTTGTTTTATACTTCACTTAATTTTTTACATTTATCAGGCAAAGCATGAAAAAAACCGAACACAATTGGCAATCAATTCTACGTGTTCCTAATGTATGCTTCAACATCAAATTCATTAAGTGAAGTATAAGACATATTCATTTCGTAAACACGAGTAATTTCTTTCATTGTAGAAAAGCTTTGGAAAGTTATTTTTTGTTTCTATGTTTTGATAGACCGTATCACTCACTTTGTGCAGACGAAATAAACTAATGAGTTCCAACGGACCAGAATAGCGCTCGAGTCGTAATTGTTTGATCGTAAACTGAAAATGTCTAAGGCGCAGGGATGGGCAGTTATTTAATTGATGCAATCGAAATGATGTAATTTGAATTACAATTGTTATTGGTAATTTGTAATTTGTTGTTCTGCATCGATGTAATTTGTAATTGAATTACACTTTTCATGTTATTTGTAATTTCAAATTTGCATCCTGTAAAATCAAGTAACTTTTAAAAGAACACTAGAGCCAGAGACTCCATAAACAAAGCAGTTATGAAAGCACTTTTTCCTTATCATCATCATCGTCGTCATCATCATCACTACAGTTTCTCTGGAATGAACGACAGAAACATTGAACTATTTGAATGCTTTCACAGAATTGAAGCCATTGTCAGATATGGTAGCGAAATTTTGTCATGTGTCAGACCGAACTCATTATGTTTTACATTGATCAGTTCCGCTACTCGATCATACGTGTGTGATCCAACAAAGCCTCTACATGCTAAGGCAACGGAGTGTCGCGCAAAATAAACGTAGATGCATCAATCCAGTGACAGGTTACTACCATATAACTGTTTGTATAGTAGACCACACATCTACAGTGGTGCAGACAAATCGCTGTTCAGATAATTCTTATTTTATTGCTTTCATTCAATTCTCCATTGCATAACCTATTCGTCTACCTAAAGTACGTGGGGCCATGACCTTGACATCTGAGTTGAGACCAGTTACAAGTTCTTTTAATTCCGGTTGCTCAACGATTGACAAAGATTGCATTCCCTTTATCACAAAGTTTGTAATCAGTTTGTCAACCTTAGTCTGGGATACGATTTGTCTCATTTAAAAAGTGTTTGTTGACACTGCTTTGATTGACAAGGAAAAAGATGCTTTCAAATTTGAAATTGTCACCACTGACGACAGTTTATTTTGCAGTAAAAGGAACTAATGATGCTTCATAGCTACCCAACTGTAAATATATCATTTATGCAATTTAATCCTGCACTTCCTTCCTGCGCTGGTAGAGAGACTCTTATAGTTTTAGTAAGCATGATTGTAAGGTCAAACAGACGCCGGTTATCGAATAACTTGTTCGAACAGTTGCTGCTTCTTAAAGAAATTTAAATAAACAGTTTCAAACAGTGTAATACAAATGAACAGTGGAAATAAAGCATGTGTTTCCTGCCTGACTCTCTTGATCCCAATTGTGCAGGTAATTTGTAATTTTATGTAATAATTGATATCAAGCAATTTGTAATTTCCAGCAAATTTCTAAAGTAATTTGTAGTTTGTAATTTAATTATATTTTCCCAAGTAGCCTAATTTGTAATTTTTAATTCAATTACATTTTACTTTGTAATTTGCCCATCCCTGCTTATTAAGGCGTAGCAATAAGAGCAGTGCGCCAGCTTTTTCCAGAGCTTGTAATGGTCCCCCAAATGTCCGTTTATGCAATTTAATAATTTGCGTGATTTGTTTTACCATTAATCATGTATTTATGTCACACTAAATTAGATTGCTGAATGAATGTTGAATCTTCCGCAGGTGATAGGATTTTATTGGCGATCTTCAGAATTACCTGCCCTACTCTTTTTCTGTCCGTCTTTACAGCGGATAAACGCATTTGTCAGAGATATTCATCCGAAATTTTATGCCATGCATAATCCTAATCCTAATCGTAATCGTAAACTACGGGTCTCTAAAGCGCTGTTGAGGCTAAAACGCCTCTTAGCAGTTTCCTTGAAGGGGCGTTATATAAATTCCCGAAGGAATGAATGAATGAATGCTCTAAAGCTGAGTATAAAGCACCAGCTTATTCACGAGCGTGGGTATACATGCATACGCTGGTAGTCCTATACCTCAATGTCAATATACGATCTCATTATACAAGTACGGCTTTTGTATTTAAAAAATATATATAGAGTTTTATAGACTATGATTGATTTTTTACTTTTCGATTAATATGGTAGGGATTTTGGGGTCAAGTTTTGGGCGGTTGAAACCGATTTCCGTTTCGTTAGCCCAACTGGACGCTGGCAGTCCTATACCTCAATGTCAATATTCGATCTCATTATGCAAGTACGGCTTTTGTATTTAAAAAAATATATATATAGACTATGTTTGATTTTTTACTTTTCGATTAATATGGTAGGGATTTTGGGGTCAAGTTTTGGGCGGTTGAAACCGATTTCCGTTTCGTTAGCCCAACTGGACGCTGGCAGTCCTATACCTCAATGTCAATATTCGATCTCATTATGCAAGTACGGCTTTTGTATTTAAAAAAATATATATATAGACTATGTTTGATTTTTTACTTTTCGATTAATATGGTAGGGATTTTGGGGTCAAGTTTTGGGCGGTTGAAACCGATTTCCGTTTCGTTAGCCCAACTGGACGCTGGCAGTCCTATACCTCAATGTCAATATTCGATCTCATTATGCAAGTACGGCTTTTGTATTTAAAAAATATTATATATAGACTATGTTTGATTTTTTACTTTTCGATTAATATGTAGGGATTAGACAGTATATATATATACATACATATATACATACAAGCCATCCACACAATTTTAGAAAGTCAGAAAATTTTCAGGTGCACTTTAGTCCTTCTACAGCGGAGTGTTATCGCACACATTTTTCCATTTCCATCTTTCGCAGTAGATAACTAAGACGGGCACGTGATCAGTCGCAGGAGGAGGATTTTAATAGTCTGAGATAAGAGACTCAGGAGATGACATGTTTGGTCTTTGGTCACATAAAGGTCAGTAGTGATTGCGAGCTTACATTTGGATCATCTGATGATTTGTGTGGAACCATTGGTTAGGTATTATGCTATGCTTCGTCTTGGTTTATAATACATTCTACTAAGTTTAAGTTTATGTAATATATATATATGTAATATATTTATGTAATATATATGTATATATATATATATTATATATTTATATAATATGTATATATATATATTGCATTCTATTATGTTTATATAAGTTACAGTTTATGTATATCACTCGACATATGCCTTCAGCTATCGTATCTCTCTACAATGTTACTGGAGAAATAGGTCGAACAACATGTAACACAATTCCTGCTCACAATGACCTCTTTTAATAACGAATGTGGTCATGGGATACGCAAATAAACAAGCAAGTATACAAGTAACATTTATTAGCGAGAGACAAAGTCCGACATTAAAAAAAACAGCAGTACGTATACAAAGCAGTAAAAATAAAACACAATCTAAGTAAAATGATGCAATATCTATATAAAAGTTTAACAATCTGTCCTTGTTTACAGTCTGAGAGAAAGAGGACAGCTTGAATATCTAACCTCATAATAATTATTATGTACGTAGCTAACTGTTCAGTTATAGCTGAACAATGTCTGTAGCGAGTTATAGGAACCGCTCTACAGTGGATCGAACTCGCAAACGGGACAGAGCTTCCTGTCACAGGATATGTCATTCCATTTGAAACTGCGAGCAGGTCTCAAATGCACGCATTGTTCTTTGTTGTCGTGGCAGTTTGGTTCCTGAGGATCCCAGTAAGCGAATGAAAGAGGCTGATGTGTTTCGTTCGATAGTTTCCAGACAATTGGTGTAGAGCAGCTGGTCTCGTTCTGTCGCTGACCGCTCGTCCAAAGCATTTTATCTCGATCTCCCCACGAATGAATTCTGCACACATGTATGTGTGAATTTCCTAAAAGATATAAAAGCTCATTGATAGATCTTGAATCTAGCATCAATCCCAGATTTTCACCAAACCCCATAAGCAAATGCATGGGTGCCCGAACGTTTTTTTAATCGGTCGGCCTGTAGACCAGTTCCCGTCTGGACAGGGTCGTTGATAGCAGAGGCGGAAGCCGCGGAACTACACTTTTTTGCCCTGAAGCTTGAACTGTTACGGGGGCTTTCTGTCCCCTTTGGCTACCCATGTAGCTGGCAACCCTACTCTTCGGGTAACTGGATTATCAAGCAGATATAGAGTTGATATCGAACATCTATCCTAAATTTGTCAGACCTTTCAAATTAGCAATACCACTTGTTCCATCTGAATATTTCCTTGTAGCAATGCGTTTTGAATCATCAGAATAACTTGACGTTATATATCTTCACACAAACCTCTTGCTTCTGATTATTTATAGTGTGCAATCCTATCAGCTGAGTTTCTTAACAAATGAAAGTAAGATGATAGCAGAAGAAAACTTTCAAATACATCAAAACCAGAGGTTTGGAGTTTCTTACTTGTCTTGTTAAAACGCTAAGTTCCAACTACCACTTTGAATGAGATGAGGAAGCACCACAGACTTGTGGGATAGGTTTGTGGGATATCCCAACGCAGGCTACATGCTATTATCTGATTGATAGAATCGAACATTGACTTCAGATTTGTTGAGAAGTTAGCCCCAAGCCCCTTACAATTACATCAATGCAATTTGTTACATGGGGCTTATTGCAACCAGTATTTTCAATGTATTTAGTTGAGTTGAACCTCAAATTCTTCAAATACAAGTGTTTTCAGAGAATTTTATGCCTATGGCCTAGCAAAGCATCGTGCGCTAGTTTACCCCCCGTCCCGTATAATAATATAATTATAACAATTAATATAATATATTAATATTATATATTATACATATAATTATAATAAATAATTAATATATTTATTAGTGATATTAATTATTATTACATATTATATATTATTTTAATAATTATATTACTATATTAATTAATAAATATTATTATAATTCATTATATTATAGTTATAATTATGATATATTATTATACGGGACTATAATGGCAGAAGATTAGACCCAGCAAGCACGTGCCCTAGTTTCGTGAGTAGACAAATGTTATGACTATTTGGCATTTCCTATAATCTTCCAGAAGTGAAGATTTAAAAAAAAGGCTGCAGGGCTTACCTTATCAATTTGTCCTGTTGAAATTTATGGACGATTTTTAATAGAACTCAGAACTATACTACTGAGGCCTTTGTAAATAAACAGTGAATTTCTTAATAAATTCCAATGCGATTGGTTTACTATTGAACGGAGAACTCAAAACTACAACTTCAGTGGCTGTGTACGTCTCACACAGGCACTTTATCTACGAACTACTTAGACCTACATTAGGATAACGTGTACAGTGATATGTAAATTGTATACGCACTTGCAAGGTCCTGTTCCAGGTAAACTTTCAAGGCTCTATTCTCATCACTGTTTTTAATTGCGACCAAGTGGGCTTCAGGGTTCAAATCATGACATCTCTGATCGGCCGACGTCCAGTTGTGTTCTTCATGGACGACCTTGTAGCAGCTGCGAGCCAGGTTTACGTACTGGAATCCATCCGGGCATTTCGATTCAGCTTCAGCAACTGTCCAAACAGTGTTGTAAAAGTCTAACTTTAGCGACATATATTTAGTTAAACTTCTTCAAGTTTTAAGTCAATAAAATGATCTTATTATAGATTGATACTGTCTTTATAGGACCGTTTATCAACGATGGTTCTAATTATCAATGATGGCTCTAAAGTAGCCTAATGAAAAGATTGAATGTAGAAATATTAATTATCAGCGACTTTAAATAAAAAAAGGGACAGAAGATGTGCACGTGTGCCTATTGGTTTATCTTGTATGAATTATTATAGTGTTAAGAGATAGATAACAAGTTTAATTGGTGAAAAAATAGGGGTTTACGCTTAACATTTTAGCGACGAGCTGCATTGGTTTCCCAGTCACGTTTAATACACTGTCGTCGTTAAAGGGTTAAATGTGACAAAAGTTGCAGTCAGCAAATAAAGCAGATATTTCACCATTATACTCAAGAAACATACATCCTTTACACAGTTTCTAAACTTAGAATGGTCAATATCACGACAAGACCTCAATAAAGAAATAAAATTATATAAATGCAGCAGCTAGCATTACTTTACAGCGACCAATAATTTTTCGCTATAATCAGTAGAGCCACAAACTCAGAACAATTTATTCAACTTACGAGGGGTTGGCAATTTATAGTCTGGGTCCAGTTTCTGACGAAGTCCGACCAGCAGCTCTTGCAGGTCGTGGATCTCCGACCTGACCTCTGCCAATGCGATATGAGTTTCAGTGTCGCATGAAAGTCCGTGATGGTGGTCACGAGAAGGCCAACGGTGGATGGGCCTTGGCCTTGGACGTAAAAAAGTTTCTGAAACAATTTCGCTGTCTTCTCCGCTTTGGCATCTGATGCCGACAAAAAGGAGAGAGAGAACGAAGACACCAACGAATTTACATGTATACTGATACATTTTCTTTAGCGTTCTACTCCAACAACTTGAGCATAAACTAGCTCTAATCTACTTTTAGAAGCAGCGTACCTGAAAGAGTCTTGACTCAAACACGCGCACACATCAAGGTTTGTCCCTTTAGCATCTCTTCAGCGCAGAAAGTCAGCTTTTATAGGCGGCTGGCATAATTGCTATCCGTTTCGAAAATGAGACGTGATTAACAGGAGCACATGTTTTCCAAAGAAGAGAATCATTAGCCTAGATATCATTTGAGGGCATTACCAAAAACGGGGTGACGGTTGTTGGGAGGAGGAGGTTCAAAGAATATAATGATAGGTGTGGGCGAACGAAGATATCTGTCTGTCTGTCAGTCTGTAAGTCTGTAAGTCTGTAAGTCTGACTGACTGACTGTCTGTCTGTCTGTCTGTCTGTCTGTCTGTCTGTCTGTCTGTCTGTCTATCTATCTATCTATCTATCTATCTATCTATCTATCTATCTATCTATCTATCTATCTATCTATCTATCATCTACCTACTTTCATACGTATCTGCCTGCCTACATTACCATCTGTTGATCGAAATGTCGTTCCATCCGTCCATCCGTCCATCCTCCATCCGTCATTCATCCATCAATCCATTCTTCCATCTATCCCAACAATCACGTAGCTGCCTTAGTATATCGAAGAGTTTAAGTCGTGATGATCATCAGGCTCACTTTTCAGTTTTTACCTTGATCCTTCGAGTGTATTCTTGTCATCGCGTGGCAGCTTTTACACACATACTTCTCCTATGAACACTGTACATATGCGCTTAGGCCCTATAATTACAGAAGATTTTTGGCCAACTAAATTGGTTGCAGTTTACAAGGTATAAGAATTCCTAAAGGAGGCGTGACCTTACCTGTCATAAAGTTAAATTAGCCACGTTAGGGGAAATACATGGATGGATTGTAGTTGGAATATTTTTGGCCCTTAGGGTCAGTTAATCTACAATAATTGTTTGTAGCTTTCAGAGGTTGGGCCGACCGTGTGGAATAATCTTCCTTAAGACCTGCGCGTTCTTTTAGCAAGAGACTCTGCATACAACTTTTAAAAAATCTAAAAATCTGTTCTTTATCGCCAGAGTTGCGCTGGGAGCGCCTCTGAGTAGGTTATCTTGAAGGGGCGCTATGGAAGTCCTCAGAATGAATGAATGAATAAATGAATGAATGAATGGATGAATGAATGAATGAATTGTTGGCTGTAGTTGTTGCATACTGCAACTGTCTTCCATTTAAAAAACAAATTAGACCTTAGCTTGAGTACATAATCAACATGTTTTCGGGCAGGAAATTAGGTCACAAAACACTATCCCACAGACAGGAGGCTACCAGAGATATATGCTTGTGGCATACTGATTTAAAAAATAATTAGGCCTATAAGTAGTATAATTATTGTTCTCATGAATCGACAACGTAGTAATTCTATGTAAGTGGACTTGTTAAATGGAACTCTGTCATAACATTCCTATATAACAGGATGCGCTTAACCCTCCAAACTGCGGTATAACTCATATGCTGCACGTGGTAGACTGTGTGACCTAGATTGCCTTGACTTATGTAACACGAACTGTTAATGATTCTGACTAGTCCCAGCTGTTTCATAACTTAATGGGGCACATGCTACAGAGTACGTCATACGAACGGCATCAGTTTTCCGTGGTTTGTTATTTCAAAGTGTTTACGTGGGTCTTGCGGACCTTGACTTGTATCTAATTGGAATAATAATTTGTTTGGAATGGACCTTTCCCAAACCCACAGGATGCATGGCTGTTTCCCATAAAATTATGAACGTTTTCGAAGAAAGGAATGTCTATCTAAGTCGGCTAAAGTCCCAACGCAGTGTGCCAATTGCTGGACATGCGTTATTATAGGCCTACATACCGTGGATATTACAGGGTTATGTCTTTTCCTCTGCAAAAATATGAAGTCAAACAGAGGCTTAATTAACTATTTGCTGGCTCGACGTTCGTGAACGAAACTATTCGACTGTCAGCTCTGTCATCATATCTTCCATCTGTTCCTGACTTGTGTTGAAATCCGGTAGGATTACTGTGCGGACTAGTTGGTAATAATCTCGAGATTTCTACTGCGCCCAAAGAAGCGAAGTCGCAGAAAGCAGCTTATCAACAGGCACAGGAGTCATATTGGATTAGGTCAGGTATTTTGGCTGCCCATCTGCCTGATGGTAATCTCCAAAAAAGACATTTAGAATTTTACTGAAAAGGCAATGAGGATGAGTGTCGTGCGTTGAACATTAGTCAGTGACATAATGACAACCTTGATATCACGACACTTTTGCCTTAAACTAAAACAACAAAGCTCTCTGATAGATGCAGTTTTGGAGAATTTCCCTCGTCACACCTAGTGTTGTTTTAATAATGTCTCAATTTTAGTTTCAGTTTTAGTTATGATTGTTAGTCTTCATTCTTAGTTTTAGTTTTAGCTTTTATTGTGTGTCAATATTAGTTTTAGTTTTCGTTTTAGTTTTTAGGATGAATTCCTGATAGTTTTAGTTTTAGTAAGCTAATTTTAGTTTTATCTCTTTTAGTAAGCTAATTTTAGTTCCTTTTAGTTTTAGTAAGTTTGTTTCAGTTTTAGTTGTAGTAATTTAATTTCAGTTTAAGTTTTACCAATTATTTAATTCCATTAAAATTTTAGACACAAAAGACTAAATATTCAGGGTTTGTTTGTCCCAGCACCACCAGTCACTTGAAGTTTGGAAATTTCTCATAGGAGTGTCCCTAATTATTCGCCATTATGGTATGGGTTTTAGCGGTGGTCGAATAGCAACATTGACGAAAAGAATTCTTCAAATAGATGTCTGATTGATGAAAAAAATTTTTACTTAAATTGAAGTGGGATTGATGAAAAGCTTCTTGCTTAAATAGAAGCTGGATTGATAAAAATAATTGCTGTTTAAATAGAAGCTGGATTGATTAAAAGAATTCCTGCTAAATAGAACCTGGATTGATGAAAAGAATTCTTGCCCAAGTAGAAGTTGGATTGATGAAAAATAATAATGTTAGCGTGGACGAATAATAAAGATTGCTAAACTGCGAAATTAAAAGTGCTGTGTTCAACCTAATGTTGAATACAGCACTTTGTCGCATCAATCATGCTCAATACTATAATAATAATAATAATCCCATAGAGGGCTGTCCTTTGGTCTACCATTGATACTCGTCACGCTACAAGTCAGAGACGAGTGAGGCCTTCGACATTACTGCATTAATTAAGTGAGCTTGTCGCAGTAAAGTACCACAGTTTTTGTTAAAATCGAAATAGATGAATTCTTAGCGGAAAGTAAATACAGAAAAACTGGAAGTAGCAACATCTCGTTCTCGTTCTCGTTCTCCTGTCGTGTCTTAAATTAGATGAACAGATGTTAGCAGAGCATATCGTTTGCACATAATGCACAAGGCAGTACAATACAAATGGTGAATTAAGTAAGTTAAGAAAAAAATTTTATAATTATTTTTAGATAAATATAGTTTTAGTTTTCGTTTGATCAATTTTCGTTTCGTTTTAGTTTTTATTGCTACAAATTTCGTTTTAGTTTTAGTTTTCGTTGTCTGCGTATTTTAGTTTTAGTTTTAGTTTTCGTCAACGAAAACGTTCAATTTTCGTTAATTGCCATTTTCGTTTTCGTTTTCGTTGACGAAAACAACACTAGTCACACCATCACATCTCACGACTCTGACTCGTGTATAATTAAAACTGAATCTTACAGCACGCGGTGCGCTGTAATTGTTGCATAATGATAAGCTTTCCGGACGACTTTGAGGTGATTCCTGATAGCCAAAGTCGTAGGAAAGATTATCTCTCTCCGTCCTTCCGTCCTTCCCCCGTTTCCTCTCATTCCCTCCCTTCCTCCCGGAGATTAGCCCCTCCACCGCAGCCCCCTACTTTCGTCCCTCCTCCTTGCGATCTACCAATAAACACTGGTTGAGAGGTTTGCTTACGGTGGAAAGAGATGGGAGGGGAAAGAGAGGAGGGATATTTTATTATTTTCGGGGCAGAGGTGGTTAGCAACACACCCTCAGTTGCTTGAGCTCTTTTGAATCGGGATTTAATGGCGCGCGGTGGTTTGGGGGTATGTTCGGTGCCTTGCAGCCGGAGGGTTGCGGGTTCTAATCCACCTCAAGCCGCCGCGTAGGGACCCTGGGCAAGTCCTTCACTCGCAATTGCTCATGCGCTTTGGCGTGAAACTCCGATTCAGTGTCCGCGCTGTTGTCGGGAACGCCTCTGACGTAGAAATCTTGAAGGGGCGCTGTAACAAGTGCTTCATACATACATACATACATACATACATACATACATACATACATACATACATACATACATACATACATACATATATACATACATACATACATACATACATACATACATACATACATACATACATACATACATACATACATACATACATACATACATACATACTGTTCCTAGGCTACGGGAGTTTTCTTAAATATGTCACAGCACACAATCCATTGTAAACTCAACATATGGAAGACAAGAAATAGATAGGAAGCAAGAACGAGGAAGAAGGGAGCGAAGGAGAAGGAAAAGTACGAGATCGGTAAAGGAAGAAGAAATTACGAACGGGAGGATGGCTGAATGCATTTATTTTTTTCTATTTGAAAATATCACATTATAACATCTCGGTTTTAATCGATGGTGATTTGCATGAATGTGAATAAGTAGCTTCTCCGAACAATCTCACAGACCTTCACCAACGAGAGACGTATTAATGGATGGATGGATGAATGAATTAATTAATGAATGGATGGATGGATGGATGGTTGAATTAATGGATGGATGGATGGATGGATGGATGAATTGAAGAATGGATGCCTGAATGGATGATACAAAGAGAGAGACAGACAGACAGACAGACAGACAGACAGAGACAGACAGACAGACAGACACAGACAGACACAGAGACAGAGAGACAGAGACAGACAGACAGAAAGGGGAGGGAGGGAGGGAATGCCTGAGAGACGATGGGAGATTGGGTTGTTTTGCTGTAAGCTTCTAGACAGCGTCTACTTCAGAGGCTATCGTTGGGTCTATGACCCCGGTTGAAAGCGACTCCACATCTCTTGACCCCATTTGACGTAGTACGTTCGCGGTGGTCGTCAAGAGATTCAGACTATAAGCGGTGCTAGAGCAGCTCTTGTCTGTAGATCGACGCGTGAGCAGGTGGTCCGAAATAAATTGCTTAACACAGATCGGTTTGTATGTCAAAGTGCCGGCGCCTGAAATCAGCCTGTGTCTATCGATAGAGATTTTCCGGTTAAAGGAGCGACTGAATGGTTACTGAGCATGTCTAGGAAAGTAATCGTAATCGTAATCGTAAATTTATATAGCGCCACTTCAAGAAATACTCCTCAGAGGCGCTCCCGACCTGACAACACCAAACCACGATTGAAAAGAATGGTTTTCAAACGCCTGCAGAAAAGGGGCAAGGAAAGACCAAGTAGCTCGATCATTACGGAAGTAGCTAGGCAACCTATTCTAGAAAGATGGAGCGACCACAGCAAAGCTCTTATGAAGCACCGTAGAATTGTCGAATGCCCTTAATTGCTTGACAATAGTTGTCTTATCCTTATAAAAGTAATTCTTATGTAGGCCTATCACTCACAAGAAGGAAGCATGAATGCAACACAGGATAAGACAACTATTGTCAAGCAATTAGGGGCATTTCGACAACTGAAGGCAATGCGAAGTCACGGAAAAAGACTACTATAATAATTTATTGCAATTGCAATTGTAAGTGTACTTACGACTATTCAGATAGCATCGACAATGCGAATGTCTCATTATTCTATCCGATAGTAGTTTCGTGTATTCAGGTCAGAAGCGACTCTGATCCGCTTATGAGTTTATCTGAAGCGTCGATATATAAATTTGAGTTTACAATTATTACAATGAAAAGTATTAGGGGGATACTTCTGCCCCCTCCATGTTTCAAATGGGGTCGTACGTTCGTTGTGCCGCCATCGAATACGCCACTAAGTCGGGGTTATTTAAATACCTGGTAAAATGGCATTTGCCACATGTGGGAGCGTGGTTCTTTGCGGAGTTACAAAAGATTCTAGTAGGTAGATTAACTAGTGTACCAGTGATAATATGTAGACAAAACGAACTTTGGTGACGTTCTATTACAAAGCAAAGTAATAAAATTCGAGATCGGTGAAGCATATAATTATGTAACTGGTTGATTTTCAACGTCCCCCATTGGGTCAAGCCACTGGACGCCCTCGCACCAGGATAGAGTTGTATTATGGGGCGTTGTTGGTTACTATACAGGTATTTGGCTGAAGGGCATTGTCGGTGGCTTTGATTCTACAGCTCAGTTCGGTGCATTATGTCAACTCGTTTATACTATTCATGACTTTTCTGTTTCAACTTGCTTACCCACCTCATCCTCAATTCCGGTTGCTCTGACCCACTCGGATACGATTTCAACAACAGTGCCACTAGAGGTGACTGATGTTCTGTACCTTGTTACAATGACGCTGTAGAAGTAACTAGATTACAATAGATTCCCAAAGCCGTGTGTCTATTCTCCTCCTCGAAGGGAAGTGACCCTGATTTTATGGCAGCACTGTCACCGATTATGTGCGCTACTGAGATGCAGACGATCGAGGAGGCGCTTCGATTTATTGTACGTTGCGTTGCAACTGCAGCGGACTGCGGTCGGCGGTTCTCCCGGCCTAAGCACCCCGCTGAGACCAGGACACCTTCGATCCGACAGAGGACGGCAAGAGAACGTGGCCCCTGCCGCTGTCGATTGAGGGCGGCTAATGGGCTGTGACTGACCGAAAAACACGTCGTCCGAGGGATTCGACCATCCGTTGCATTTCGCAGTGGCTCGGGAATATTCCTGAGGGAACGTGCGTTATATACACGTTGGTTTGCAAAGAAACCGTTTGAACCAATGTTTCACTGAGTCGGAGACTCATCCATAGTTTTAAGACTTTAACGACGAGCTGTTTTTGTTTCCCAGACTCTTTCAGTACAATCTGGTCGTTAAAGTCGTAATTAAAGATTGTCAGAGGGAGACAAAAAGTGTCTATAAAGGAAGGCTTTTAGTACACCATCGAAGTCTTATTAGACTTTCACTGATCAGTCTTTGAATTGATATCTAGTCTATCCGATACAACCCCGACACTGTTTGTACTCTCACAATGCCAGTCCCAAGCTTGGATAAAGGAGGAGGGCGACGCTAATGGTCTTTGTTATCACACAGTGTCGTTAAACTGAAACTTCTACTACTGTATACCCGATGCCATTCGGCATCTGTGGACTTAGTTGAACGCGGCACATGGTTTTAGATGAACGCGAGATGTGAGCAGGGGCTTCTATCCTTATTCAGGGTGGACGCAAGTTGAGCCCAGTTGAAACAGAGGGAATGTGTTTCTTTAAAAAATTTTTATCACACTTTCTACAAGTTACAGTCTTTACTCACAGTCGTGTGAAAGACCCAGTTTTCTTGTATAAATTAGTGTGAACCAGTTAACCGTCCGATGAAATTGCTCGATTTTGTTAACACACTGTTCTTATTGTGTTATGGAGTTCTCGCACTTCATCTCGCGACATTATCGTCTGCATAGTTGTGACAAAAATAAACATTTACACATAGGATCTGGGAGAGAGGGAAGGCGCTCCCCGGGAGGGGGAAAGGGAAGGGAAGGCGAGGGATTGAGCCCGGATGTTTAGTGGGGATAGAAGCCACTGTATGTGAGCATTTAATTCCATGTATACGTCTGAGAAACTGTCTAATTTTTCCGCTGCCTTAAATGTTCGAGTGTTTGTCATTTCTGTCAATGTCCATCCGTCACTCACTTCGCCCACCATTCTTCTGTTGTCGTCTTGTTCCGACATCCGCTCTCCTTGTCACCTCTGCCTATTATTTTGTCAATCTCCAAACGACTTTGCGTCTGCCTTGGCGCATCAATCAAGAACACAACAAGGTCTGTCAGTTTGTCTGTCTTTAATCTGTTTGTCTTGTATGTCTGTCTGTTTGCCTGCATGTATGTATGTATATGTACGTATGTGCTTATGTAGACTGTAATTGCATTAATGAATGTACGCATGTATGTATATGTGTATGAATATCTCTACGGATATACGTATTGAAGCATGTATGTATGTATGTATGTATGTATGTATGTATGTATGTATGTATGTATGTATGTATGTATGTATGTATGTATGTATATATGCATGTATATATGTATGTATGTATGTATGTATATATGTATGTGTATGCATGTATGAAATTATGAATGCCTGTCCATCAATCGTTGTCTAACCGTCGCCTAGAACCAATACGTCATTTTCCTTTCTATGTACACGTCACCAATCTTTGGCCTCTCTGTCTGTCACTGTTAACCTGCGCATCTGTCACTTCCTCTGTCTGTCACGTTTCTTCAATTTATATATGTCACTCAACAAGTCATCTGCCCTAACGTCACTCCTATCTAAATTAATCTGTCAATCACCATGATACTATAAAATACAACAAAATGGATGACGTCACCATGATACTATCAACTGCAACTAGATGGATGACGTCACTATGATACTATCAACTGCAACTAGATGGATGACGTCACCATGATACTATCAACTGCAACAAGATGGATGACGTCACCATGATACTAGCAACTGTAACTAGATGGATGACGTCACCATGATACTATCAACTGCAACAAGATGGATGACGTCACCATGATACTAGCAACTGTAACTAGATGGATGATGTCACCATGATACTAGCAACTGTAGCAAGATGGATGACGTCACCATGATACTATCAAATACAACAAGATGGATGACGTCACTATGATACTAGCAACTGTAGCAAGATGGATGACGTCACCATGATACTAGCAACTGTAGCAAGATGGATGACGTCACCATGATACTATCAACTGCAACAAGATGGATGACGTCACCATGATACTATCAACTACAACTAGATGGATGATGTCACCATGATACTAGCAACTGTAGCAAGATGGATGACGTCACCATGATACTATCAAATACAACAAGATGGATGACGTCACTATGATACTAGCAACTGTAGCAAGATGGATGACGTCACCATGATACTAGCAACTGTAGCAAGATGGATGACGTCACCATGATATTATCAAATACAACTAGATGGATGACGTCACCATGATACTATCAACTGCAACAAGATGGATGACGTCACCATGATACTAGCAACTGTAACTAGATGGATGACGTCACCATGATACTATCAACTGCAACAAGATGGATGACGTCACCATGATACTATCAACTGCAACAAGATGGATGACGTCACCATGATACTATCAACTGCAACAAGATGGATGACGTCACCATGATACTAGCAACTGTAACTAGATGGATGATGTCACCATGATACTAGCAACTGTAGCAAGATGGATGACGTCACCATGATACTATCAAATACAACAAGATGGATGACGTCACTATGATACTAGCAACTGTAGCAAGATGGATGACGTCACCATGATACTAGCAACTGTAGCAAGATGGATGACTTCACCATGATATTATCAAATACAACAAGATGGATGACGTCACCATGATACTTGCAACTGTAGCAAGATGGATGACGTCACCATGATACTAGCAACTGTAGCAAGATGGATGACGTCACCATGATACTAGCAACTGTAGCAAGATGGATGACGTCACCATGATACTAGCAACTGTAGCAAGATGGATGACGTCACCACGATATTATCAAATACAACAAGATGGATGACGTCACCAATTTTATGCAGCATAAAACATAAAACACTAAGTAAGTAAGCTAACGTGAAGGCATCCATAAGTATTGCGATAGTCAAGTCTGCAAGAATACATCGTCCGTTAATCGTCGTTGCTTGAGCTTGCTTCAGATCAAAATAACGCTGTCATGTCGCTAGAAATATTTCGGCACAGCGCACAAAGTGTTGGTGACTGTCACCGTTCATTTAAAAGTGTTGGTGACTGTCACCGTTCATTTAAAAGTGTTGGTGACTGTCACCGTTCATTTAAAAGTGTTGGTGACTGTCACCGTTCATTTAAAAGTGTTGGTGACTGTCACCGTTCATTTAAAAGTGTTGGTGACTGTCACCGTTCATTTAAAAGTGTTGGTGACTGTCACCGTTCATTTAAAAGTGTTGGTGACTGTCACCGTTCATTTAAAAGTGGTGGTGACCGGAAACCACAATCTCCTCAGACTCTGAATTGTAAACTCCAAATTTCTAAAGCGCTACTCTCAGGCTAAGAGAAGGGCTTTAACTTATTCACGAGCGCTGAGCTCATTCACGAGCAGACTAACAACTTTCGTATTGGATTACTACTCCCTGTAAAGGTGACTTGGATGACATCGATATCGCGGAAGAATGAGGGTAACCACTGCATCATTTCAGGGTCCGCCATACATGTATCTTGCTCTGGCCCCTGGGCCTAGATCTGTGCCACTTACCAGACGGTCACTTTGTCTGATGGTTGAGAGTTTGTCTTTCTTACTGATTGTGTCTCTCTTCATCCGTCTCCCGATCTATTATAATTATATCTACGTACATAATTGACAAGTACCTACGTACTTAATACTTATATAATATATAGTTACACATTCACCAATCTTTATTTCTGGTCGATTGCTTGTCTACCAACCTCCCGACATACCAACGCAAATTTAGGCAGGAACACCATTACTACGAGAGGCGCAGTTGTAAACTATGGATAAGTAATGGTTCTAACGCTATGAAAAAGTGGAGGCAATATAATGCAATGTAAATCTTCGAAATTTCTTAGCGGCACACAAAAATCGCGTCAGGGAGATCATCTTATTCACCGGCGCTATATACGGTTCTTCAGTCTGAAGAGTTGAATGCAGTTATCCCATCACCCAAAATATTGCACCTATGCCTCCTCTTCCTTCTCCTTCTCTTTCTCCTTCTCCTCCTCCTCATTCTCCTCCTTTTCCCATACTTCTCCTATTCCTCCGTCTGGAGGCCGCTGCTCCTTCTCTTCCTACTCACATCCTACAATATATCATGACAATGCGACGAACATTTGGAGGCTCGCCTGCGCGCCACAAGCCTCGTCTTCGAAATGTCAGGCTCGTTTACGACTCGACCATCCGGGTCTCGACCGAGGCCGAGTGACAAAGACGAGGCTCCTTTCATTTCCGGTTCAACTATTTAGGACTTCAATTTGTCAGAGCTACGAGCTCACGGTCAATATCATCGGTCTCCATGGAAACCCGCCCTCACAGCACCCCACGGGGGGGGGGGGCACTAAACACTGACACAGCGATTAATCAGCTTGTTCAGTGGCTGGTAATAATAACAATATTAAGAACAATAATAATAATATAATCATAATAATCACAACAATATTTTTCCTAAATCCCGAGGGATCCTTGATACCTCGGATACAAAATAATAATAATAATAATAATAATAATAATAATAATATGATAATGATAATGATAATGATAATGATAATGATAATGATAATGATAATGATAATGATAATGATAATGATAATGATAATGATAATGATAATGATAATGATAATGATAATAATAATAATAATAATAATAATAATAATAATAATAATAATAATAATAATAATAATAATAATAATAATAATAATATAATAATAATAATAATAATAATAATAATAATAATAATAGTAATAATAATGATAATGATAATGATAATGATAATGATAATGATAATGATAATGATAATGATAATGATAATGATAATGATAATGATAATGATAATGATAATGATAATGATAATGATAATGATAATAATAATAATAATAATAATACTAATAATAATAATAATAATAATAATAATGATAATGATAATGATAATGATAATGATAATGATAATAATAATAATAATAATAATAATAATGATAATGATAATGATAATGATAATGATAATGATAATGATAATGATAATGATAATGATAATGATAATGATAATGATAATGATAATAATAATAATAATAATAATAATAATAATAATAATAATAATAATAATAATAATAATAATAATAATAATAATAATAATAATAATAATAATAATAATAATAATAATAATAATAATAATAATACAGCCCACTCCTTACAACACTTGACATTGTTACTCTGTCCCTTGAAATATGCCTCCTAATTGGCTCAAAATACCTCAAATCACCTGCATACCGCCAAGGACAAATTTGCACAGATCGCTACATGGGCTAGGAAGAATAATAATCTACGATTGAACCCGCAAAAACGAGACAGATATCGCGGAAGCACCTTGGGATCTGGATGGTTCCAGCCATCATCTCCGTAGCGGAACGCGGGTGGAATCCATGCTCGTACTCGGAGACACCATAACCTATACGACCTAAGAATGACTGTGCACCTCGACGGCGTTCTCTCCTCTGCCTCATCATCGTTATACGCTCTGGGGTTCTACGTTCTCATGGTCTCTCTCGAAAATCACTTCATGAGGTGGACAAGGCAACGACGCTCGCACACCGACGTACGACCCCCCCCCGCGGCATGGTGGGGCACGCCAGCGCCGAGAATAGGGATAAAGTAGACAGTCTAAGAAACCAAAAGTGCGGTGGATCTAACTGCGGTTGCTGATGAGGGTTTATTCCGGGCTATTCGCCTTAATCATTACCAGGTCCTCCGGGGACTATTTCCCTATTCCCGATAAAGCCGATACCATCACCGGCTGGATCACACAACTTCTCTCTCCCCTAGAAGGATGATCGAAATTACATAACCAGAGTCGTATTTAAAAGCGCAAATCAATTATCAACCCCGTCACAAGAACCTTAGTCATCTTAGATACGCAAAACTGTTATGACTAATCATTGATTAAGTGAATTTGTAAGCACGCAATGCGTCTATGCCCTACACAGACCAAAAACGAATATTAAATTGAATTGAACTGAAACCCTCGTCCTATTAATAGCACTGGTTTTGCATTTATTTTCGATCTGGGACACAATCTAACTCGAATTTCCGGAGAACCGAGAGAAACAAGTCATCTATTCCAATGCGTTTCGATAATATCATTCATCGCTTCAACGCCGTTGCTTTACCGCGGTACCTTTGCCTGCCAGAATTGGAAGAAACCGTTCCACTTCCAGATGCTAATTACTGTCTCCGAACAAATTTTTTGCCTCCTGAGGGATTATATTTACCTCGGGAAAATAATAATTATTATTCTGTCAATTTCCTTTTCCAGCGCTATCTATCTGCATCCGGCGCTATAATGCCATAGCTGATGTTGTCACGACAAGGCCTGATTTTTCAGATAATTATTCGTAACAACTCCTAGCGTAATTTTTTAATTCCTGAGGGATTGCACACTTCGGTATCTCAGGTCAAAAAATGACAATAATTTCAAATTACTAATAAATTATAGGCCTATGTGTGTTTCATAATTGAAGTAACGCAATAGTAGGCCTTTATTCTCGAGTTCTTTAAATTTTAATGATGGTCGTGATTTATAATTAAAGTGACATAACAATGGGGTTTTATTCTCTCATCAGAAAATTATTAATAATGGAAGTGCGCCACATAAGTAAAGTGACGTCTTTATTCTCTAAATTTTTAAATTACTCATATTGGCGTGTTTCATAATTGGAGCGACGTAACAATAGGCCTTTATTCTCTAAATTTAAAATTGCTAATAATAAACGTGTTTCATAAATAAGGTGACGTAACAGTGGGCATTTAGTCTGTAGCCTAAGTTAAAATTATTAATAGATTTGTTTCATAATTGAAGTGACATAACAATTGGTCTTTTCTCCATAAATTAAAATTTTTAATAATTGAGTGTTACAATGTCAAAATGACGTAACAATGGACCCTAAATGCACATTATTACGTCACCTTATTTATTTATCAACACGTCTGTATTTTTAACGCGCGCAAAGTCACACTGAAATGTGAATCTGAGATTCGTAGCCTATCATAATCAAAGTGACGTAACAATAGGCTCAGTGTATAGGCTATCCTCAAAGTGAACTTGTATAACAATAGATTTGTATCATAATCAAAGTGACGTAACAATATGCTCAGTCTATATCCTCAAAGTGAACTTGTATAACATTAGATTTGTATCATAATCAAAGTGACGTAACAATAAGCTCAGTCTATGTCCTCAAAGTGAACTTGTATAACATTAGATTTGTATCATAATCAAAGTGACGTAACAATAAGCTCAGTCTATGTCCTCAAAGTGAACTTGTATAACATTAGATTTGTATCATAATCAAAGTGACGTAACAATATGCCTATAGTCTATATTCTCAAAGTGAACTCATATAACAATAGATTTATTTCAAAATTAAGTGACGTAACGATTAGCATATAATTTTGATAAAGGCGTCACAATTGGCCTAGTAGAATTATTATATTTATAAAACGTTAAACTAGTAACTAAGGATTTATTCCATATTTGAGTGACTTAAAAATGCATTTATATAATAATTGAAACGAGTTAACGAATGATCAATCTTATACTGCAAGCGACACAATGAATTCGTTCCTAGTTTGAATAACGCCGCATGATGGACACCAGTCCTAAGCCGATCACATTTTATTGCCACAATGTTAAGCTAGACAACGTTACTCTAGCATTGTCCCAATGTGTGCGTTAATCTGGGCTGGCCAGCAGGTCTGCACCCGAATCTGGCCAATTTCAATGTAATCTGAGGGGCACGGTAGACGATTGGTTAAAATGCTCGCCGTGCAACGCGGAGAACACGGGTTCGAGCCTCCTCTTCTGAGACGGTTATTGTGTAGGGACCTTGAGCAAGTCCTTCACTCACAGCTGCTCAGCGCTATCGATTGATGCTTGGTCATTAGATAGCGAAGCTTAATAAATGAGCGGCAGATAATAATATATATATAAACAATAAATAAATAATAATAATAATAATAATAATAATAATAATAATAATAATAATAATAATAATAATAATAATAATAATAATAATAATAATAATAACAATAATAATAATAACAATAAAAATAATAATAATAATAACATAATAATAATAATAATAATAATAATAATAATAATAATAATAATAATAATAATAATAATAATAAAAATAATAATAATAATAATAATAATAATAATAATAATAATAATAATAACAATAAAAAATAATAAAAATAATAAAAATAATAATAATAATAATAATAATAATAATAATAATAATAATAATAATAATAATAGATAATAATAGATAATAATGAAGAATAATAATAATAATAATAATAATAATAATAATAATAATAATAATAATAATAATAATAATAATAATAATAATAATAATAATAATAATAATAATAATAATAATAATAATAATAGATAATAGATAATAGATAATAATGATAATAATTATAATAATAATAAAATTATTATTATTACTACTTTTATTATTATTATTATTAATGGAACCAGTATGTTTCACTATCAACATTTTTAAAATATCAAATAGTTTTGATCAAGGCTATAACCTATTCCATCAAAGTCTCTCGTCAAACGATCGAGACCATTGAGACCCTTAACATTAACACTCTTCCCCGATTATTCGCCAACACCTGACGATCGTCCTTCGAAATTGAGGTCGAATAGAACAATTGACCACGTGTTCGCTTATCATGGACCTCTCTATAACAGCATCGTGATTAAAACTGACTTTACGACGTACTGTCGACTGCACCGCAACACACATCCATCCGATCCAGTCAGCCTAAGCCTCGATGGCCGCCTGGTGTTCGGTGTGCATAATATTATAGTTGGCTGTGCGTCTATTTACTTTTATTGAAGAATCTGCGAGTTATCAGCTAACGAAGTGATGCCAGGGTTTGTTCGTCAACCGGAAGTTGAAACGCAATCGCCGCTAACGAAATTCGGCGCCTCATTGTTGTTCGTCCCATCCGGTCCTTTATCCCTTCGTCCGCCCGTCCGCCATTCTGTCCGTCCGTCCCGGCGGAGTCCAGCGGTGCGTTCCATATTCACGCAGTCTGTCTCGGATGTAACGCGACGCGCTGCTCTCCGGTTCCAGTCAGTCGGTTAATTGGCACTTGATGACGAAAACCGAAACCGGATTCTCTGGTTCGTCTATGACAAAAACCGAGACCGGATTCTCTGGTTCGACTATGACGAAAACCTAAACCGGATTCTCTGGTTCGTCTATGACGAAAACCGAAACCGGATTCTCTGGTTCGACTATGACAAAAACCGAAACCGGATTCTCTGGTTCGACAATGACGAAAACCAAAACCGGATTCTCTGGTTCGGCTTGCTGTCGGATCATGGGGTGTTGGGGAAATGAGAACGCCATTTTAAGCCAGCGGGAACACCAGCTGGAACTAAGAATACAATGGTCGTATTCAACAATATAAGTCTATTGAGCTAAGAAAGCTTCTCTAACACAACGGTCCTTTCTCGCTGAAATACAGACACTGTGTTCTTCTTATCTTATGGGACACAATTGCCGATTTGTTAGTGCTCATCTTAAATCTGCAACGGCCAGCCATCCCAGAACTGCGTTCTCCCTTGTTTAAAGTAGTTTTCCAAAACTTCTGGATTTCATCCTTTGGGCAAAATAAATAAATGAATAAATGAATAAATGAATAAACTAATGAATAAATGAATGAATGAAAAAATAATAATAAAAAAAATAATAATAATAATAATAATAATAAAAATAATTAATTCCTATAACCGTTTCACCTAGGCCTAATCACCAAGGCTCTTCCGTCTTCCGCGATTTTATCTCAAAAACCTGATTTCCGACCAACGGAAAAAAATGGTTATTCCTCCGATTGATGAACATACTTTCATAACTGGTTGATATTAATGGTTGATATTTCCTTTCAACATCGGCGAACATCTTGGGCTTTGGCCTTCAGATAATGAATAATCTGAAAAGTGGGGGACTAGAGAACTTGAAAGGCGATATATATTAGATGTCTTAGATTGAAGTCTAACGAAGCAACCTTATCCACCGAACAATGAAAATGCGCAGGGATCAGTATATGAATTCAACTGAAGCTGTGACGTTCATGCGTTGACCCTGACCCATGGCTCGACCTTGGCCCATGGCTCGACCTTGAATCCAGCGCTTCCTGCCTCAATCTTGAGCCTGGCTCGAACACGAACTCTGGATCCTCTTCCTCTAACCTTTGCACTCTAAGTTACTGCGCTTCTGGAAGTTGTTTCAAGGCGCTTGTGTAAATACTCCGCTGCGCAACGAACAATGTGGAGTTTCCTTTCGAAGTAGCACTCAACATAGACCTTGACCTCTGAACCGCGCAGCTTTGAGTCCACCTCTTGATTATATATGCGCACGACACACGACGTGTTTGCCCAGCAGACAAGATAAGAGATTTAGATGACGTAAGAAGACGAAAGAGGTTTAGAAAGAATAGACGATAAATAGGAATATCAATGGATACTTAAAGACAGACAAACACAGCAGGAAACAGTTCGCCAAGTGTGCGATATAAAAATGGAACGAGGAAAGCGACAGAAATTAAACAGGCTATATATAATTAATTAATATATATATATATATATATATAATATATATAGAAATACACAAATAGGGTTTATATAAATCTATATATATATAATATATATATACATGTGTGTGTGTTATATAATATATATATATATATATATATATATATGGAGAGAGAGAGAGAGAGAGAGAGAGAGAGAGAGAGAGAGAGAGAGAGAGAGAGAGAGAGAAATACACATAGTTAAATCTATATATAATTTTATATATATATATATATATTTAATAAGTTGGCCCACAAGTTAAATATATACCAGTTATATATATATATATATACATATATATATATATATATATATATATATATAGCTATAGTGGGTCAAAAGCCTCTTTTCGTTGACTCAAGACCTCTTTCTTTTCTCGGGGTCTGTCGCGCTGGGAGCGTTTCTGATTAGTGTGCACTGCGAGCAGCGCTATATAAATTTATGGATACAATATATATATACAGATAGGGAGACAGTGTGTGTGTATATATATTTTATGTATGTTTGTGTAACTAAAGCGGCAGACAAATACCAAATGAAAGACTTGAGCTGCTAATAGTCGGCGTAGTCTTGCTCTCTAATATATTTGCAGCCGTTTAGGCTCAAGCTCATTCGACCGCGCCAAACGCCGTGTGGTGGAAAGAAAGAAAGAAAGAAAGAAAGAAAGAAGGAAAGAAAGAAAGAAAGCCCGGCTGCACATAAATTATTTCACGCGGATATCCATAAACACCGTATGGTATACAGGGACTGTTGAGCTGTTTTCTTCCGCAGCTACCGACCAGAACAATCGCCGAAGAAGAAGAGGCGTCACATATCGCTTTCGCACACACAGTCCTCTTGCTTTCGACTCATCACTCGCACCAACTGTTGCGCCCATAACCATATATTTATTGCATTTTTATTGGCAGCTGAAACATTTATCTCCGTCAGATGCCGCCTTCTCCAGGGTCGTCCATTCTCTCCATCAGCTGTTCCAGTATTTCCAGTGGTAGATGTAAATGTACATACGTTTTTCTATAGCGACCGCATGGCCTGGACCCTTCTCATTGTTCAGCAAATTGATCGGGTGAGATCCTTCACCACAGTTGCCCTTTTGAATGGGCGCCACGCCATTTAAGGTTCCCCGTGCACGGATCGTGCTAGACCAAAATTTAAATATCTGAAATAAGCCAGCATCTGGAGGCGAGCCGCGATTCTTTCGCTCTCTTACACGGAGGCGCATGGTACGCAGTCTACGCTCTAACCAGTGTAGTTAACTGTTACAGCATTTCCGGTGGTATAGTGTGTACTCCAAGACCTCGGTAAATAATAATAACGCATTACTAAATATGTAGCGTCGGTGCTGGGAAGCGAGATGAGGAAGTTGCAATCAGAAAATGTATTATGACTAGATTTAAAAGGATGTGATTTGACATTTCTTCAGTTTCTTGAGCTGTCTCTCTCAAAAACGTCCTTATTTTCAAAAAGTATAGTTCCAGATGGGCGATTTACACTATGATCTATGTATGACAAAGACAGCAAACTTTTCGAATGTAAAGTTACGGACTCACTTTGCATGCAGACTAACGCAACTGGGCCGACCAACAACAGTTACTGGCAACAAGACATCCCAACCTATCGCTCTCGTAGAACACTCTTCAATTCACAAATTAATGTCGTTATAGTAGGATACAATCAGAGGCGTAAATCATGGAGGAGCACAGAGGTGGACTGTACCCCAAGTTTTGACTGAGGCCTATATCTGTCCCACCAAAAGCATGCAAAAATCCGGCCCCAGAAAAAGTCTGTCCCCCAAAGTTATATAGGCCCTACAAATTTTCGCCTCTGGCTACAATCATTACGTTTTTCGTCTATTCTTTTATTTCAGACGGCAGAATTGATGATTTGACATAACAGAAAAGCAACCGAGAGAAGAACATTGAATAACATCGCTGTCAACAGGTCAATCTAAAACCGATGAAAACCTTCCTGTTCATGCACGTGCTGCAGTTTTTCAATCGGACGTACGTGCTCCACCTGAGAACGATCTGCACGCGGTTGACCTCAACGTCGGAATTTTCCATCGCAGAATGAAACAATAAAACGCAGCGCTGAAGAAGACTCGCCGTTTTCGCGGCTGACGAATAATTGCAGTCGTTGGAAAACGCGCCCAGTTCTGACTGGATGCCAGGCAGTTGAACAGATTGGTGGACTTAGTGACGTAGAAACTTCTTCAGTGGTCATCGCAAGTGGACAATGACGCCGTCAGCCTACGACTGGACGATGTCCTCGTCGACTTTCCCGCCTATGGTGGGGTCAGAGGTGAGCGATCAGAACGGAAGTGAGGTGGCGGCGATGGAGGACACGGATTCAGCGAGCTGTCAGCTCTATTCGTTCATAACATCGACGCTGATCATTGGCGTCCTGTGTGGACTTGGACTCGTTGGAAACACCGTCTCCTTCTTCGTCTTCGTCAAGGACTCCATCAAGACATCTACGCTCTTCCTCTTCCAGGTGAGACAAGTATATTTCAATTCATCTGTACACGGTAAATGTGTAGTTTAGCGTCGTAAATTATTCGCCCATTGCAGCATTATTATTTTTCATCAGTGCAACTTCTACTTTGGCAAGAATCCTTTTCATCAATCCAGCTTCTATTTGGGCAAGAATTTATTTCATCAATCCAGCTTCTGTTTAAGCAGGAATTGTTTTTCATCGATACAACTTCTATTTAATTAAGATTCATTCTTCATCGATCCAGCTTTTATGTAAGCAACGTTCTTTTCAGCAATCTCACTTTCTATTTAAGCAAAAATTATTTTCATAATTCCAACTTCTATTTAGCAAGCATTCCTTTCGCTAATCCAACTTATATTCGACAAACGCTGAAACACATGCAATGGCCAATAATTTGCTACGCTAAACTACACTTTTACCCTGCAGCCCTATAATAGTCTACTGGTCAGCGGACTGAACTGTCAACCGAGAGGTCTGGCGTTAAAATCCCCACCAGGGCAGAAGTATTGTTAGAAATATTTTTGCTCATTTTGAATAGGTGAGTACATTGATCGGTGGGAAGAGAAGACGGCGAGGAAGAGGGCTGGTCCCGTCTTCATGTGGTGAAGTTAAGGGAAATGAAGTCACAAGTGCTTCATATCCGTGGTTGCCTCTCAGAGTCAGGATACAGAACTGCTGGAAATAACAATACACAGGGTCTAATATTACCATTAGAAGCGTGCGTACGCGCGCATGGTTCGGTTGTAGGTCATTATGAACTCTGAGAACAAAAATGTTGCTTATAAAAGGCAATGGTATGTAGTAGTAATAATAATAATAGGCAGTCAACTTATGGAACCTGTCACATGCAACTGTTGTGCTTTCTCATTGTACATTTTATCTCCGTGGTCTGTCACCTAAAAGACTAAGTAACTGTAAATCATATGTTGCAGACCCGGTAAGGCCCATTATTCGTCTACATGATTATATGTAAGTGACATTGTAACCCCAAAACTTCACGTCGGTACGGGTAAAACCGGGTATACCCGTACCCGTGATGACCCTACCCGTACCCGACCCGACCCGTGAAATGCGTACCCGACCCGTACCCGACCCGCGGATACGGGTCGGGTACGGGTAAACCCGCGGGTACGGGTATACCCGCAGACCCCTATAAACTACACGTTTACCCTGCGACGCTATAATAGTCTACTGGTCAGCGGGCTGAACTGTCAACCGAGAGGTCGGGAGTTAAAATCCCCATCAGGGCAGAAGTATTGTTAGAAATATTTTTGCTCAGTTTGAATAGGTGAGTACATTGATCGGTGGGAAGATAGGACGGCGAGGGAGAGGAATGGTCCCGTCTTCATGTGCTGAAGCAGCTAAGGGAATGAAGTCGCAAGTGCTTCATGTCCGTGGCTGCCTCTCAGAGTCAGGATACAGAACTGCTGGAAATAAAAAATACACAGGGTCTAATATTACCGTTAGAAGCGTGCGTACGCTTGCATGGTTCGGTTGTAGGTCCTCATGAACTCTGAGAACAAAAATTGTTGCTTATTAAAGGCGGTATGCTGTCCTTATTCTCAGAATAAGAACGGTTTTTGAAAGTTGTTTTTATGTTCCGTGACTCGAGTGCCTCGACAACTACTCGATTTCTGTAGGGACATTTTGTGAAACTCTGCTCGTGATCGGCTATTTTCATTTATTGTAGTTTTATGGTAATAGAACAGTTGTACAGCTCCTTTCGAGAATCTCAGATTCGCCTATTATTTTTGAAAACCAATAATTATTATGCTCCAAATTTGAGCAATTTGATTCCAAAGATTACGATGAAAATTACATCATAGAAATTGTAACCTTGAGATTTCTACAGCGCCCCCAAAAGGCTAAGTCGCGGGAACCAGCATATTTATAGGTGCTCAGTCAAAACAAACTCAATAGGCAAGTAAGGCCAGATTCGGTTCTTGGTCAGGATCCAAGAGTCAGACAGACAATCATCTCCCTATTGTCTGTTTAGACCTGATTGGATCCTAATTCTGCCTATACGTGTACTGTTCTATGACGACTGCAGCTGACCGCTCTACTTACTGATTGTGTCGTTTCAGGGTCTGTGCGTCATTGACAACCTCCTCTTGTTAACCGTATTTCCGCTCTACTGCATCGAGCCATTTGTTCGCTACACGGGTCTCTACACATCATATCTGCACCAAGGCCACTACATAGTCCTCATCTACATCTTTCCTCTGGCCTCCGTCAGTCAGACGGCCACCATCTGGGTCACCGTACTCGTCGGAATAAACCGCTACATCGCCGTCTGCAAACCCTACCAGGCCGCCCGCCTCTGCACCGTGCGTCAGGCGCGGATCCAGCTGGCCGTGGTCCTCGTCTTCGCCGTACTCTACAACGTCACCCGTTTCGCCGAGGGGTACCTCGAGTTCCAGAGCACGCCGAACGGTACGCTGATCGAGGCGTACCAGACGGTACTCGGCGAGAGCAAGCTGTACATCTTCATCTACGACAACATCCTATACATGGTCTTCATGCTGATCCTACCGCTGCTCGTGCTGACCATCCTCAACATCCGCCTCGTGAAGGCTCTGAAGAAGCTGAGTCGCAAGAGGGCCGAGATGCAGAGCGCCAGTCAACGTCAGGACAACAACGTCACCCTCGTCCTCATCATCGTCATCATCGTCTTCATCGTCTGTCAGACGCCTGCGCTTGCCAATCGATTCATGTGGTCGGTGCTCGACGACGGAGCGAGGGACTGCGGAGGGTTCCAGTTCTACTTCAGTCGCCTCAGCAACCTGCTCGTCATCACCAACTCCGCCGTCAACTTCGTCGTCTACTTTCTGTTCAACACGAGGTTCCGCCAGATCCTCGTTCAAGGACTCGGATGTTGTGTGGCGGCGACCGGAAATCAGGGACAGTCGTACTCCGTCGTCAGGTCTTCTCAGACGACGACGACGACCTCGAGCTCCGTCAACCACGCCCAGCTGAACCACACCTCGAGGGAAACTGACGCAAAAAACCCAAACACTGCAACATTCTGAAGGTGGAAGATGATGAAGAGCGGCTTTCAGAACGGACGTGCACAGAAGACAATCGCTCATTCAGCATGCGTCTGTGTCTGGGACTGAAGACAATGTCCCAGGGTGAGGATGGAAGCGTACACTCGTCTAGTCCATTGTTACTCGACAAAGCTAAATTGTGACCCAAGGGATCAAAATGAGTCGAATGTCGGCAATTTACATTCCTAGGAAAACAGCAAAATATGATCAGATGTCACTTTTTCTTATTTTCAGATTGTAATGACAATGGGTGAAAAAAATTTTTTTTACATTTCTGATTTCTCACATTTGATGAAATTCATTGTTTCCATGTGTATTTTCAGAATTTTGTACAGAGAATACTTTTATTTTTTGTGATTATATATTAAAATAAATGACTTTTTTTCCAAAAAAGCACATAATCAATCGTAACTTTGTCAAAAAATAAGGTAGAACCAAACTTTTGGTGTCATTATAAAGCAAACAATGTGGTCTTTAAGAATGTGTAAAATACTCATATTCTAAAATGTCCGACATGCGACTCATTTTGATCCCTTGGGTCACAATTGACAACAAAGGTCGCTGTTATTCCATTCGGCCATTGCTGTAGATGTAGCAAAAGTGAGTGCAAAGCATGACCTTCAACAGAATTGCTGTATGTCCCCTAGAAACTCACGACCTACCGCATTATAGGACTTGCACGAAACAGATATTCTGATCAGCATTCGTAGAGACAATGTATAGCCTAGTTGTCTGACATATCTTCGCTTGTTAAAGTCTTCAAAGTAGAAATGTCATGTCTCTGTCTTGTCTTGAAATGTCTTTTATCGTGACTGCTGTTCTATGGCGCAACATGATTATGTCGAAGATCGGTGCCATGTTGTGAAGTCCTTAATACGGCGGCCGCAATGGACGATGAAATCTCATGCGATAGCTTCATTCATAAAGGAGTCACTATTGACGATGAAAGTTGATGCGATGCTTAATTAAATCGGTTTAGTGCTGTCGCATTGTGATCCAATGAGCAGACTGCGAACAGCAACGGAATAACACTGTGTATGTAGAAATACTAAAGAGCCAGATTCTAGGCTATTGGTAGGACAAAGTGTTTGCTCACAAATGTTATTGTCTCCGTCGCAAAATAAGCAGTGTGGTGTCAAGGTTGTGCCAGTCACAAGCCTGGATGAAGGAGGAGGGTGACGCTAATCATCTTAGTTATGATACAGCGTCTATAAGCAGAAACCACGCTGTGATCCTAACAGTAGTCTACCCACTCAATCTTATGGCGCCTTATTTTAAGATAACTATGAATCTCGAGAAGTCAATGGGCGCTTTCCTTGTATGCATGGTGCACTAGATGCGTCTCTTTAATATACTACAACTAGAACAGCTGTGCATTTACTGTATAGCGATTTAGATTTGTCTATTTACGTAGAAGTACACGGGACATTGGTCTTAAACGACCAGGCGCTCATTATTTCTCGTTAGCCAACTTCTCCCGTCCCGAATAATTTGTTCTTAGTTCAAATTGCGCAATATAAAGCGAACGCCATCAGTCTCCTTCGATAAGTTCCTTTAGGTCTATCTTAGACAATGGACGTCTATCTTAGAGACTTAGACAATGGACTCCAATTTTATTCACGGTTGTCAAATTGTTGTAGAGACGCTGATTACAGTGTATAATACTGCATATGTAGGCTTATATTATGGTGTTATTCCAATCTTGCCTATGTTATAGATACATTTATATCCGAGGTTATAAAAAGCGTGGATCTAAGATCTAAGAAACATTTTCAGACCAAGTCACAATTCCTGCATCTGTCTGATTTTAAAGTAAATTTTCAAATAGGCTGTAATAGTCTAATCTTTCTCCCTCTTCTTTTCCCTCTCTCTCCTCGGTGTTCCTTATCTGTCTGTCTGTCTGTCTGTCTGTCTGTCTGTCTGTCTGCGTGTATGTCTGTGTGTTTCTAGATATACAGGCGTATTACTACACCGCGTGAAACCAAGTTAGTTCGTTATGCTATTATATAACCTTCATTGCCAAAGTCTATAGTCTCGCTTTGAATTCGGAAATTGGGTGTGCGACACAGGAATCAGCCTTGACCTACGATAACAGCTGCCATATTGTCCCAGTGATGATCATATAAATTTTTAAATAGGGCCTACAATACAATACAATAACCTGGTCTCCCACACGCAGCTTTTGTATGGCGCTTAGTAATTTGGAGATTTATACATGACATGACCCTAGACTAAATTGCAATACATTACAAAAATGTCTTCGTTCTTTAGTACATGTAGTACATATTCTGACTGACTGCAGAGAAATTCTGAGATTTACGTTACACTACATTTAAATACATTACGAAAATGATTTCTTTCTTTAGAACATTGTCTGACTGCAACATCCCCATCGCTTCCCAGCACCGGCGCTACATATTTAGTCTGCGTTATTATTAGACATGCAGAAGCGCTTCTGAGTAGAGACCTTGAAGGGGCGCTATATAAAACTTCGACATTTTGATTTATTGAGAAGATGCATGACGCCACATGAAGGCAGTTTGTCATTTCTGCTTCATGACACGCCTGCGAACGGAACGCGTATACTGCATCTTATTCATTCTTCGCACAAAGTGTCAATCCTCATCTACATCGCGGACAAATACGTGACCTAGGCCTACGCATGCGCACTTACAGTCTTCTTGGAAGGTAGTCACACATTTTACGATCTCATCCGAATTGACACAGAACAATTACGATTAGAGACGTATGGTCGTCTAGGTCATAACGTGTCATCCCCGGTCGTTGCCAGAAGCTCTAGTCCACATAAAATCGGACGTAAATTCCGCTCGAAAGACGAGAATGACCCACGGTCCTCCTTCGGCTATTAACTTACTACCTCAGTTGCCAGACCGGATTTTATGTAACGCGTCGGCCATATTGTCTCCGGCGCCGCCGACTCTTTCTCAATAAAACGCAAACTGTCGCGAATTTTATAGAGCAATTACCACTAGTGCGAAATTTAAACGTCATGTCGACGGTGCGCTCGTTTCTTGAGCTTAAGTCTCCAAATGAGACGATGTTCATCCAGGCCATTAATAATACATCTGTTCATATGGACCTCTATATGTATGCACACACACATCTAAAGGTTTCATACATATATATATACATACGCAATTATACATATGCCCTACTTGGATGGTTAACACGTGTTTGGTCACACTGGTGGTTGTATAGCTACAGTATATATATATAGAGCAACCGTTGTACATGTATACGACTTCCTCCCACAGTCATAAGCAAGTCGTTAAAGCTTTAAGAGCCGTTAAAATCGGAGAGAGTAACCAGGAATCACAACTTTAGACGTTTCCTATGTTACAATTTCTGGTAATCTACGTACAACGAAACCTTGTCATGACACGTTTAATTATAAAACAGATTCCGATTTAACACGGCCAGGACATGTATCGCAGAAGTTGTTTAGTCATAAAATATGACCTCATATTATCAGACGGTATCGCGATGAGGCGGTTCTTGTCTTGGGGTCTAGGACATTTCCCCCGGACAATTCCCACCCGGGACGTTTACCCCCGAAGTTGGACTGATGAAAATAATTCTCTACTTTAATAGAAGTTGGATCGATGAAAGAAATAATTTTTCTTAAATAGAAGCTGGATTGATGAAACAAATTCTATGCTTAAATAGAAGTTTGATTGATGAACAAATTCTTTGCCGAAATAAAAGCTGGATTTATGAAAGAAACTCGTCTTATAAATAGAAATTGGATTGATGAAAAATAAATGTCCGGGGGAGGGGAAATTGTCAGGATATCCTCCACTGCTTGCTATCTCTAATAGGCTATTACGCAGCAAAAGGTCTTATAATTAGAGCATAACTGCTTACAATGAGCCCCTTCATAAAACCAGTGTAGAATTTCTACCGTTTTCAGAGGATCATTCGGCTGAGGCGCAAGCACAACATCAGCAATCCAACAACAGGAGGCCAGTCTAACCTCCCAACTTGGTTTGATGCTTAATTGCTGATCTCGTAAGGATGGATGGCTGCGTTGGTCCAGATTGTCTGGTGCTTCGAGATTGCCGTGGCCTCAAATTAATATTATAATTGGTATATAGCCTATAGCAGAGCTCGAGTTGCTTAACTTGCCTGCTTACCAGCATAATTGTGTCCACAGCACCTAACAACCTCCTGCTGTTGTACCAAAACTGCACTCAGCGTTGCCATAAAATGATAATGAGTTTGTCTTTCTAATGGTTGCAAAGTACTCTCTACCAGGCGTAGGGTCAAGCAGACGTTGCCCTCCCAGACTTTTGACTGATCGTAAAGAGAAGCTAGACAGACAACTGCTGAATATTTCAACGTCGCCGAGAAGATGACGCATTCCTCTGAATTTCAAAGGAGTTCCCTGATGGCCATTATTGGCCAATTAGCTGCTGTGCGAAAACCATGGAACATGAGAGTTCGAATTCTTTATGGACAGCGGTTTTCTTTAATACATGGCCTGACAGCGATTTTTATTTTACTTTGATTGATGGTTTTCCAGTTTATGATTTTTGTGGTTGCTACGTTTCTCAGTTTTGAATGACAAATAGTTATCGTCAGTTATTTATAAGTTTCACCACTGTGCAACCGATGGCAGAACAGACTATAAAGTTGTTGTAGCCTAAGATACGAAACGCAAAGATATCAAATGACATATTAATACAATAAACTCACGTGCAACGAATTATAAAGGAATACACAAAGCATAAAACTGTGTTTATTTAGGTCTTCACGGTTTGAAAGACATAGTTCGACGAGCGGAAAGGATCTTCCGTTTGGTCGACTCTGGTGGTCCGAGACAAACGCAGAGTTCTTGTGTTTATTGATTCTGATGGCTCGAGACAAATTCTAATGGCAAGAGACAAACGCAGAGTTTTTATATTTATTGACTCGGATGGCTTGTGACAAACGCAGAATTCTTCTGTTTATTGACTCGGCTGGCTCAAGACGCACGCACAGTTTTTAAGTTTATTGACTCGGGTGGCTCGAGGCAGAGCTCGAGGGTACGCGTACCCGAAAATAGAATACGTTAAAATACGTACGTACCTTTCAAAAATAGAATACGCGTATGGTACGTATCATACACGAAAATTTTATTTTGTGATTGTTTGCTTAAATTAAATTGAACATTCTTATAATGAGCAATGACGTGGTTAACGTATTTTTGTATTGTTTACGTACCCTAAAATAGGGTACGTTAAAAAACGTACGTAACTTTCAAAAAATAGAATACGTATGGTACGTACCCTCGAGGTACAAACGCAGAGAGCTCTTGTGTTCATTGGCTCGAGTCATTGTAGACCCAGAATTTGAAGTCAGAAGACAAAGAAAGAATGGAAAAAGACATAGTTCGACGAGCGGAAAGGATCTTCCGTCTACGCGAGTAACACAAAAGGGCGGTATACGGTCAGAAACACGCGATGACTTAGCCCTATGTGAAGAGATAGAGATTGGGCAAAGAACAGGAAGAGATATTCTCGCAATCATAGTTGTTAAAAACGGTAAAATAAAAATAAAAAACGGAAAAACGTCGTTTTATTGAGAAAAAAAACGAAAAAAACGAGAACAAAAAACGGAAAATGAAATAATTTGACTTTGCTACATATTTTACTGCATTTTTAAATTTTAAACCTTGTTTACACAATTTAATTTTAATCAGCAAATAACATAACTTTATTAGTAAACACCAAGTAACAGTAATCTACAACAATTATTTTCTTTTTCATAAGTTTGGTTTAAAAAGAAATTGAGAAATTAAAAATATTGAAATCTTTTCAAATTTAAATTGTATACATAAGTCCACATAAATCTGTGCAATTAAAACTAAACTTTGTTAGTAGCCTATAGAGTGTAGGCCTACTTAATTAAAAATTGCAGGTCAAATTACAATTCTGACTTATATAAGATCTTGATATGGAGTAATATCCGTCAGTTTATCAGTCAATCAGAGATTACTGAGTACAAAGACAACATTTCGCATTTTGGATAACTTAGAAATTAAATAACTTTTATAAATTTATTTCCTGTACTATGCTGTTTATTTCTCAACTGATGACACTAAATAGTGACGTAAATTAGATGAATCCTTGAAAGGACGGAAACAACGTAAGGGATATCAGACAAAAATAAAATTAAACAAATAGTAACAGACAGTAAATAAATAAAATGAAGTTACATACAAAAATAAAAAACGGAAAAAACGTGACGACAAATAAAAAACAAAAAACGACGTTTTTTGGAAAAAATAAAAAACGAAAAAAACGTTTTTTGCAACTATGCTCCCAATGACAGACGAGAATACTGGGCTCAAGAGACAGAGACAAAGCAGTCGACTATGGCCAACTAGGTGCACTGGACGCAAAGATATAGCCTATGGGGCAAAGACAGAAGGCCAGATAAGGACATACATGTACGACTAAGTACAGATAGAAGCACTCACATTAGCACGTAAAAACGACCATATAGGACGATTAAGGAAAATCAAGGGGACTGACGTAAGGATAGCTAATGACACTAAACTGACATAAAACGATTGGTTGGAGTTTTTCTTCTCAAAATAGGTCGTTCATCGAACCCAGAAATGGTCTCCATGGAGATGAGCTTAAAAGGCAAGTTCAATGCTAAAATGAAAGTGGTTTGAGCGCTTACAGACATCAACTGAGTGGCATGATTAGGCTATAGCCTTCAGGATCCATAATAATATTGTGACTAAAGTCTGGGGTTACTGAGAAGCCCGAAAAACATAACTAAAACTGGGTTAGCACATCAACAGTTCAGACTCAATACTCAATCCCTGTGACATTCTTTCTGCTTTCTGTAAAATGGTCGAACTGAAGGGCTGCCCAGCTGCAAAAACCACCAATGCCTGTCAAATGTTTACAGAAGCTTTACGTCAATTATATTTCTAGACACGCTACTGTCAACTATCGGCAAACACTGTCGGCATTGTCGGCAAACTTCAAATAGTATTGACTCGTTTACATGGACTTTTCATTAGTCATTCCTTTAGTCACCCACCCGGTCGCTCATTAAGACAATTTGTCCGATATATTGATCTGATTTATTCTTTTGTTCTCATCAGTGCTTTTTTTCTAGAAAACAAGGTTCCGGAACTCAACAAATTCAGAACAGTTATAGGAATATAGGGGTATATTTTATGGTAGTATTTATATTTCATATAAATCAATATCAGTAAACACTGAAAGCACTTAAATTAAATTAAGTCTCTAAATAAGTTTAAATAATTTTTCATGAAAGATTTAATTAACTAAATTATTTTTTAATAGCTGAAAAAAGGTCCCGGAACGCCGTTGCGGACCGCTCCGGCTGAAAAAGCACTGGTTCTCATCTAAGTATACTTGTTTATCGATCTTTGTCTCTCTTCTCTCTGATCTATTGGCCGATCCTTGGCTATAATAAACCGTTATTAAATTTTATTTGAAATTTATGCTGCGCCGGCTGAGAGAGCCTCTTATTGGCGATCCGAATGACACAAATCCAACATCAAACCAGATGCATACTAAGTAGAGGCACTTTCATTAGATTATGTTGTACATAACTGTAACGATTCGGAATTGGATCCTATTCCAGTTACTTTGACCCCATTCACAATATTGTCATTGGCTAGATAGTTTGGCGGACAAGTGCCCCTCGATTCTATAAATTTAAGATGTTTATTGGAAAGTCCAATGTTAACACTTAAGTATCACTTGCACAAATCAAAAAGTAGCATCAAATCATTTGGATACTATTCACTCGTCTATGCAACTAACCCTTACTTAGACCAGCATCTTTCTAGTTGGTTATTACATGGCCTAACTGACCCCTCTTCAGATTCTTTAATCTTCCGGCTTCATTCGTCTTGACATATTATAGCGTAGCAATGAACACTTCATGTCGTCTTCTCCCGATGAACTTCTCCAACGAATTCTCACAGTTCAACAGTTCAGTAACAACCTTTTCTAAAGACTTCGGCTTTCGTTGTCAACCTCATGTCGAACCAACTTTATACGTTTCACCGTCTCGTTCTCTTCTTTAAGGTTAACACAACGAAACGTTAGACTATTGCTTTGGACATCGCAACTCGGTAAAGTTTGATCCTTTCAATTGTCCGTTCGTTCCCTCGTATCGCAAGACCGAACTGCTCTCGCTTCGTTCCGATCTTCAGCCAAACTGATCCGATATTGTCCAATACTTCAATCCAGTTATTACGATACGATCAGAAGCGGACTTGCACAGTCTTACGAAGCGATCCTCTTGCTTCCACAGTCTACTTCCAAATAAGCCATTGTATTGTATTCAAACATTTATAAAGAGCCTCTCATAGGGTGAACCATTCAGAGGCGCTCCCAGTGCGCAAGGCCACAAGAGAAGAAAACAGTTTTTGAGAAAAGCAAAGGTGGAAGAGAGGTTACTAGCTAGAATTCGAGGGCGAGTAGATGGAGACAGCGCATTCCAAAGAGAGGGATCAATTGAAGTAAAGGACCGGGACTGAGCCATAGCTGTTCTAGTATGAGGAACTAGAAGCTGAAGCCGGTTTGAGGAGCATAGTGGTCGATGGGAGGAGGCTGAAAGAGTCCGGAGTAATACATCATCTGAATATATTTTAATATATTAATCCAGCGCTACACCCAAGCGCGGTAATTTTTCAACATCCGAGCAGACGATCTTCAGCCGATGGTTGATTTTGAAGTTGCACAGTCCCTCTGTTTACATAGAATAATCCTCCATGGCAATAGTCTTCCCAAATACTATCTACACATTATTATGCAGGCATTTTTCATGCCTACGTGAACTAAGATTTTCCAAGTTTCAAGGTAAGGAAAGGTAAGGAATAGAGGTATATGCCCAATGCCCATGATACTGGTTTCTTAGATGCTGGCAATTAAATAATTACAACTTAATTAAACAACATATCTACATACATACTGTATCCAACTTCTAATTTAACAAACCAACATAAATCTATTCACATACAATAAGACAATGCGTATAATTAAGGACAGCGCATTACAACTACTCATGCCATACAATTATGTGGACAACAGGAGCAAACTGTCATTCACATTGATTTATACCATTCCGAAGTTTCCAGCAGAAAGAGACAGATATTCCAGTAGACAAACAGACGCCCACAGTCGAAGAAAAGTCCAAACAAAGAGGAACAAACGCGGGAACATTAGGCTACCAGAGATTGAAAGACTTAGAGAGACTTATACAGATACACTTTAGCAGAGACAAACAGAGACGCAGAGCGATGTAGACATAGAAAGCGGAAGAGATGGAAACAGGCAGGGATATAAAGAGACAGATATAAAGAGACAGACAGACAGACACAACCACACATAGGCCTACGCTTATAAATAGAGCGAGATCGGTTAATGAGGCTGCCGTAATAATTATACAGGTGCAGAATGTAATTAGATGTTCGTCTGATGGACATATATATAGGAAGTAACAGAAAATGGTCAGCAGGATAGAAAACACGTCCATTCGGGACTGCATTCGCATTGCAGGTGGACATCCGTTGTATGGACAGCCGAAGGACTCATTTTCTCTTACCAGATGGACTATGAAGGATCGAATGATTGACATTCGTCAGGTCTCTGTTAATCCTATCGAAGGACTTTTATTGGCGTGTCTAGACATGTCTGTAGATCTGTATCTATGTCTGTCTGTTAGTGGATATCTCTGTTGTCAATAATTGCTTTCCTAAGCCAAAAAGCTAATCTAAGAAGTGCGTGCATACCCACATCCCGACGCACACGCAAACAAATACATTACACACGCTCATACACTGACTTCATCTATCATTCTCTCTTCAGCATTGCTGTTTCTTCTTGTCTGTTCTCTTCTCTTGTTCCACCGCCCGCCCTCCTGTCTTCTATTCTGTCAGGTCTGTCTCGGTGTCTCTGTCTCTGCCCATCTTTAAATAGCTTTCATCATCATCTCCATTGTCCTCAGTCATTTGTCAAGTCCATTGCTCATTGATTTTATATCATCATTTATGTTGTTTGTCCAACGTAGACTTGGTCCGCCTTTGTATCTTTTTCGTCCGAATCGTGAATTGTGTATCTTTACTTATTTACTAATAAATTTACGAATATACTGAATTAATTAAATGATTCTCTCTCTCCCTCTCTCTCTCTGTCTCTGTCTGTCTTTCTGTCTGTCTCTCTCTCTCTGTCTCTCTCTCTCTCTCTGCAGTCTCTCTGCAGTCGCTCTTCTATCTCCGAAAACCCCACACTCAGTATGGGTAATGTCAGTATTATGAATAAGATTCACGTTTCAACGAGTCCCAATGATGCGCTTAGTTCTAAAGTCGGTGTATGTTTTTTTAATATTGACATCACTCGTCCGGGTCCAAATACCAAATGCCTACGCCGCTCAGTGCCACCCTTAGGTATAAGAGATATAGGCGGCTGCCTAAGGAGGCAAATTCCGGCAAAATACATGATCGACCCGCATCGCCTATTGAGACTTGAGCAATAAACTATGTGAAGACAATGATATAGGATACCTAGCTGTAACATGTAACTGCTCTTGATCTAACGCCTCGTTCTTAGCACTGAATTTTGTACAATAAATCCCGGATTATAAAGAATTAGGACATAAAAAAACCTAACCAATTTTAATATTCGTTGGCCATTTTATTATTCGTCAACATACGTGGGTTGAGATTAAGTGGAGAATGGCCTGTTCCACACAAGAGAGCTGTAATCGGTCATGTTGAAGTGCATTGCTGGAGGAAAGATAGTTTCGACGATTGCCCTGCAACAGAAAGCACTTCAAGATGACCGATTACAGCTTTAAACCAGCGTAGCAATTTTGAATTGCACACGATCAGCAACTGGAAGCCAGTGCAGCTCACGTCGCATGTAGTCAGATATGTGTGAATATCTCGGTAGATCAGCCAGCAGTCTAGCTGCTGCATTCTGAACGAGCTGAAGTTGATGAAGACGGAACTCAGGGAGGCCCAGGAGGACCCCATTACAGTAGTCAAGACGTGTGAGGACAAAGGAGTGTATTAGCACAGCCGCAGCGCTTAGCGACAGCGTTCTCCGTATAACTCGGATCTGCCTGAGCTCATAATAGCTAATCCTGGAGATATGTGACACATGATCAGCCATCGTAAGCCCACCATCAAGAAGCACCCCAAGGTCCCTCACCACATTACAGGACTGTCCAGTAAGGGATGCCGATGCAAGAGCATTTTTATCGATCCTACAACGTGCACGTGTTGTACCGAACCATATAAACTGTGACTTGCTCGGGTTGAGTCTAAGACGATTGGCAGACATCCAGTGATGCACCGTCTCAAGTGCACAATGCATTTGTTGCGCGCATACCACTGAATCCTCAGGTCGACAGGACAAATACAGTTGAA
>JACEVL010001239.1:0-157500 GCA_020284085.1 Aporrectodea caliginosa | reverse complement strand
TTCCTAAAACGAGCTCCGTGTTAGAGCTTTTGTAAAGGAGAACCGAGTGAGGTTATTCCTAAACGAGCTCCGTGTTAGAGCTTTTGTAAAGGAGAACCGAGTGAGGTTATTCCTAAAAAACGAGCTCCGTGTTAGAGCTTTTGTAAAGGAGAACCGAGTGAGGTTATTCCTAAAACGAGCTCCGTGTTAGAGCTTTTGTAAAGGAGAACCGAGTGAGGTTATTCCTAAAACGAGCTCCGTGTTAGAGCTTTGTAAAGGAGAACCGAGTGAGGTTATTCCTAAAACGTAAAAAGGAGAACCGAGTGAGGTTATTCCTATAAAACAAGCTCCGTGTTAGAGCTTTTGTAAAGGAGAACCGAGTGAGGTTATTCCTATAAAACAAGCTCCGTGTTAGAGCTTTTGTAAAGGAGAACCGAGTGAGGTTATTCCTATAAAACAAGCTCCGTGTTAGGCTTTTGTAAAGGAGAACCGAGTGAGGTTATTCCTATAAAACAAGCTCCGTGTTAGAGCTTTTGTAAAGGAGAACCGAGTGAGGTTATTCCTATAAAACAAGCTCCGTGTTAGAGCTTTTGTAAAGGAGAACCGAGTGAGGTTATTCCTAAAACGAGCTCCGTGTTAGAGCTTTTGTAAAGGAGAACCGAGTGAGGTTATTCCTAAAACGAGCTCCGTGTTAGAGCTTTTGTAAAGGAGAACCGAGTGAGGTTATTCCTATAAAACGAGCTCCGTGTTAGAGCTTTTGTAAAGGAGAACCGAGTGAGGTTATTCCTAAAACGAGCTCCGTGTTAGAGCTTTTGTAAAGGAGAACCGAGTGAGGTTATTCCTAAAAACGAGCTCCGTGTTAGAGCTTTTGTAAAGGAGAACCGAGTGAGGTTATTCCTAAAAACAAGCTCCGTGTTAGAGCTTTTGTAAAGGAGAACCGAGTGAGGTTATTCCTAAAAACAAGCTCCGTGTTAGAGCTTTTGTAAAGGAGAACCGAGTGAGGTTATTCCTAAAACGAGCTCCGTGTTAGAGCTTTTGTAAAGGAGAACCGAGTGAGGTTATTCCTATAAAACGAGCTCCGTGTTAGAGCTTTTGTAAAGGAGAACCGAGTGAGGTTATTCCTATAAAACGAGCTCCGTGTTAGAGCTTTTGTAAAGGAGAACCGAGTGAGGTTATTCCTAAAACGAGCTCCGTGTTAGAGCTTTTGTAAAGGAGAACCGAGTGAGGTTATTCCTATAAAACAAGCTCCGTGTTAGAGCTTTTGTAAAGGAGAACCGAGTGAGGTTATTCCTAAAACGAGCTCCGTGTTAGAGCTTTTGTAAAGGAGAACCGAGTGAGGTTATTCCTAAAACAAGCTCCGTGTTAGAGCTTTTGTAAAGGAGAACCGAGTGAGGTTATTCCTAAAAACAAGCTCCGTGTTAGAGCTTTTGTAAAGGAGAACCGAGTGAGGTTATTCCTAAAACAAGCTCCGTGTTAGAGCTTTTGTAAAGGAGAACCGAGTGAGGTTATTCCTAAAAACAAGCTCCGTGTTAGAGCTTTTGTAAAGGAGAACCGAGTGAGGTTATTCCTAAAAACAAGCTCCGTGTTAGAGCTTTTGTTGTAAAGGAGAACCGAGTGAGGTTATTCCTAGAAAACAAGCTCCGTGTTAGAGCTTTTGTAAAGGAGAACCGAGTGAGGTTATTCCTATAAAACAAGCTCCGTGTTAGAGCTTTTGTAAAGGAGAACCGAGTGAGGTTATTCCTATAAAACAAGCTCCGTGTTAGAGCTTTTGTAAAGGAGAACCGAGTGAGGTTATTCCTATAAAACGAGCTCCGTGTTAGAGCTTTTGTAAAGGAGAACCGAGTGAGGTTATTCCTAAAAAAGCAAGCTTTTGTAAAGTTAGAGTGAGGTTTTTCCTAAAGGAGAACCGAGTTTTGTAAAGAACCGAGGTTATTCCTAAAAAACAAGCTCCGTGTTAGAGCTTTTGTAAAGGAGAACCGAGTGAGGTTATTCCTAAAACAAGCTCCGTGTTAGAGCTTTTGTAAAGGAGAACCGAGTGAGGTTATTCCTAGAAAACAAGCTCCGTGTTAGAGCTTTTGTAAAGGAGAACCGAGTGAGGTTATTCCTATAAAAGAAGCTCCGTGTTAGAGCTTCTGTAAAGAAGAACCGAGTGAGGTTATTCCTAGAAAACAAGCTCCGTGTTAGAGCTTTTGTAAAGGAGAACCGAGTGAGGTTATTCCTATAAAACAAGCTCCATGTTAGAGCTTTTGTAAAGGAGAAACCGAGTGAGGTTATTCCTATAAAATAAGCTCCGTGTTAGAGCTTCTGTAAAGGAGAACCGAGTGAGCTTATTCCTATAAAACAAGCTCCGTGTTACAGCTTCTGTAAAGGAGAACCGAGTGAGCTTATTCCTATAAAAAATGCTCAGTGTTAGAGCTTTTGTAAAAGAGATCCGAGTCAGAGCCTCTATAAATGAATTCATTTATACGTATATGTACATATATGCGTATATAGCAGGGATGGGCAACTTACGGCCCGCGGGCCGGATCCGGCCCCCGGGGACCTTTGAACCGGCCCTTGACATGTCTTTGATATTAGCACTGAACCTGGCACTTTGGGAACCTTTTATCCGGCCCTACACAAATGTCTGGATTTCTGTCAATAGGCCAACATTAAAATATATGTTTCTTATTTATTAAAAATCCGGTATCCTGTCTATTCAACTAGTTTACTACTCAATCATCAGTGTAATCTACTCTCTGCATGAAACAAGACCACGTATATTGGGTAGGTTTGCTACTTTAGAAGCCATCTATCCGAACTTTTCAAATGAACATTCCGGATTTGTGTGGTGAGAAGAACTTCCAGATCTCACATTAAATACAGCACACCAAACAAATGGACCCTTGAACAGAATAAGTTTTATTTATTTTTAGAACTGAATAAACATTTTTTTAAATTTTCAGTGTAGGACTGTGTGTATGCTTATTAGGATAATTAGATTTTCATAATACAAATTATCTTCATTTGCTTTTTAAAACGGTTATTCTATAATATTTAGTGTGAATAAAATTAATATCGTTTCATTTTCTGGGGCAAATGAATCTGCAAAAATTAGCTCGCGATCGGCATACGGCCCCTGAGCTGAACAGCTAAACCTTAGGGCGGCCCTCTGTTAAAAGAAGTTGCCCATGCCTGGTATATAGGCTACGCATGTGTACATAATATATGCGCGTAAATGAATTATTGTAACGTGTAGTTAGAAAAAGTTTCAAACGGAGCCAGGTCTAATGTAGCATAAGCTGCATCTACAAACTATAGTAGCTTTTTTTATCTGACTTCTGCTGCACTGCTTCTTAAATGCACCCTGGTCCATATATGTGAGCAGGTGACGTAACCTACCGACTAAACACCATCCACGTTAGTCGTCTGTCCTCTTTGTATCTTTGACTAGGCCTGGGAGTCACTTTGGTCAGCCAATCTGACCCCACTTGACCCTAAAGTGACTTGAGGTCGACTTGAAGTCGACAACTTGGAGTCAAAACGACTTGACCCGACTTGGCAGAAAACCAACCAACTTTCGACTTAAAGTCGACTTCTGTCAGATATGGCAATTACGATTAGGTACGCCTAATAATACAAAATGTCATGCCAATTTGCCTGGCAAGCATTAATTTCTTATACTAATGAGTAATGAGATCTCAACACCTGATGAATAAAATTGCTTATTAGGCCTATTTTAAGCTGTTTGTGTTTGTGCTTGAACAGTTTTGTAATGCTCTAATGGGTTAACAGAAGAATCTGCAGTGGACCGCGGACTGGTTGCACTGAATGGCGTGTTATAATGGCACAGTTATAATGGCATGTTATAATGGCACAGTTTAATTCTGTTGTCATAATTATTTGGCCACTAACGTCATTCAAATAGCAATGCATGCGTATCATCCTACAGTTACTGTACTACCACTCACCGACAATATAGTCGATTATTGTCTGATAGAACAGTTTTTCCGTCTGCAAACGACTAATGCAGTGCACCAAAGTAGCGCCAAACGATCGATTGATTAGTATGAGATCCAGATTTCTTTGGGTCGAATTCACTGACGACTAAACGTTCATTGATTTGCGAGCGTTCAGCTCTTGATAAGGCAGACGTGCTAACATTTATATTAACATTTCGATTCACCAGTATTAAACGTGCGTATGACGCTTTCACCTTGTCACCTTGTGCCGTCGATTCGCTGAATCCTAGCGACCGTATGACGCTTTAACATATAATAAATCATGATATAGATAAATCGACACCGATAAACAATAAGTAGGCCTAAGTAACTGTTTAGCCCAACCGAAGCAACCAGCGTCGATAATACAAAATAATATCGCAGTACCGTTCTGCGTTTCTTACTCTTTCAAATGAGATGAAAATCGACTTTTATCTTCAACACTTCAATTCAGTATATCGTCAACATAAATCAACTATATTTCTTAACACTTCACTCTCAATATACAGCTCTATCTACTGTATTAAGACAACTGCATTATTCAAATCGACTGTAATCAGCAATTCTAACCTTTCCCGCGCTATTAGCACGTGCTCAGTACAAGCTATAGGCCTATTCAGTCAATGTTTACATAAGACGAGCGGCGCTGACCGCCCGCTTAACTAGATCATGTTTATACATATATAATTATATACAGGTGTATTGTCATGACACAACCCACACACTATATGTCTTAAAAACGCTTGTTCACACTAAAAACACTATACAACTGCTTAAACGCCGCCGTGGCCTCACGATCATTAGTGTGGCGAGATAAATTTAGATTTGTTTGTGTCCCAAGTCGGTTTAAGTCGACTTCTGTAGAAAACAACTTGAGGTTACTTTTCAGTAGGCTACAAATTCGACTTGGGGGTCAGTTGCGCTAAGCAGAAACGACTCGACTCGACTTGGGATGCCCAAGTCGACTGGGGTCGACTTATTGGGGTGGACTTCCAGGTCTATCTTTGACCTGGAACAGATTTTGACCCTACCTGCCTATCGACTTTGTTTTGACTAAGCAGGGCTCACCTTTCGTTCTTATAATCAGCCTTTTGCTGCAAAAGATGAGAATAATCGCAAAACCTGCAGCATGGGGCAAGCGCGCTATAATCAGATGAAACGGTTGCAAAGGTCAAGGATGGAAAATCTAAGTCTACCTCATACTGGAACTGATCGCCATGTATGCAAACTGCGACGCGAGCTTCTTGCCCTTTATCTGCGCTACATAAATGCTTACTTACGATTACGATTAGCCTACCTGCCAGTCAGCGACGATGTCCCAGCGATGTTTTCCACGCGACTTCTCGGCAATTCCAAGGATGTAGAGATGACCCAAGATATCAGCCACAGCGATTGTCTCACCGTCTGAATTAGTAAACAAACAGCCGTAAATAAAACTGATTACGCCCTAGACTCATGTGTGGATGGTTAATGAATGGATAGAGCGACAGAAGGAAGGATGAATAAATAGGTCGAAGCGTCAGAATTATGTCACATATTATATATAATTTCGTCAATAGGTGGTGCGAGGGATGAACGAAACTCTCTGCAGGAAAGTAGATATCACTACTGGATTTTTGGTTCTCTTAAGTAAACCAAGGCCTTAATCTTCAATCCTGAATTTTATCAGTAAATTCAAACAGAAAGATTCGATAGATTGATAGATAGGCAAATGGATGCATGGATGAAGGGTATAAAAACGTATAGACTTCTATGGTTGCTCTTAGTTCGTTATTCTTACCTGGAGAGATCTTGACCAATTTAAGACTTTTGCCTACAAATTTCGGTTCAAATATTTTCCGGAAGTGAACGACACCCGTTTCCGGTTTAGTGATCTCGTGCACTCGAACTCTGTGATGAAACAGAAATCCAAAGTATCGCCAAACTTATCAAATCTCATCCAATCCAATGATCCATGCAATCAAATCTGATTTATCTAATTTGTAATCAATTCCAATCTAACATAGACCTAATTATCTAATGCCAGTATAATTCCATGTAGGCCTAATTCTTTATCAGCTCGAATCTGATCACCCATGTGAGGCAATTTATCTAATAAATTATAATATGAAACGGCGGAGGTTTCTCACATAATACACATCGATTTCAGTTTTAGTGGTTGAGAAAATCTCTGCTAGTTCTCCTTGAAAAGTGTTGCGGTTGTATGTTTGAGTTCGACAGTTGCATGACTTAAAAATAACAAACAATAGGCTAATGTGTGGCATCCTAAACAATCACGCAGCGACGAACAATGGACTCAGTTTTTTTTACCACGATAAACTATCTGTGGTCTGGGTATTCGTGGCTAAATCGTGACTATTAGCTCATTCACAGGCGCACCTCCCTAGGACCATCTATAGGCCTACCAAGTATAGGCCTTTGAGGTGTTATCCTCAACGGCTTTAGAGTAGCGTAGCTAGCGCTTTAGAAATTTTAAGCTTACGGTTACGATTACATAACTGAGCGAAATTCTGGTATAGCCTACAATTACTAAAGACGAGCGTTTAGAGTTATAATTGCATGGGTGCGTGCGTGTGTTAGTGTGTGTGTATATACGTACGTGTCTGTGGTAGCAACAGCCAGTAGGGTTGCGCTGTCGTTGACATCAACCGAGATAATCTCTTTGTTCTGAAAACATAAAACCCGGTCAGGATAATTATAATGTCCAAAAATTATCCTTTGTAAACAATAGACTGTAGAAATGGTAAAGATTCAACAATGTTGATTGCTGACAATACCCGCTCAGACTTTTCAAGCAGTGGATGGTTATTGGCAATGAACTTCTAGTCTACATAAATCCAACCTACATGCTTCATTGTAGTCCCAAGCTTCAATACATGAGGAGGGCGACGCTAATAATTCTTTGCTATGACACAGCGTCGTTGAACAGCAACGAACCAACCAGAGCAGCTGCTGTGAGCTCATGGCTGTTGCAGTGCGCGATAGGCTACCTTTAGACATGCAATACTAGATGCACTGTTCTTAGATTGAAACATTGAGTCATTTTAAACCTACAGTTGATTGGCTGTAGATGATAGGTTGGATGGCCTGCACCAGGTGGTTTAAATAGCATACCTTGAGATGGTACTTGTAGACCGGAATCATCTTCTGGTAGTCGAAAACGCAGACTGTTCCTTCGTAGCTGGCAGATACCATTAAATCACCCATGCGTGACCTCCGTGGCACGCAGATCTTCGTTATGGTTTCAGAATGGCCCTGGAACAGATTCCGTCAACGGTCAGGAGAAGGATTATTAATTTAGTATAGTATGGAACAGCACGATCAGTGCAAACTCCGCCACTGCCCTTCCTGTGGTAGTGCCAGTCCCAAGCCTGGAGAAAGGAGGAGGGCGACGTTAATCATCTTTGTTATGACACAGTGTGACACTGTCAGTGTCGTTAAACAGCTACTAACTTACGAGCAGTGCATTCTCAAGAAGTAGGCCTAATACCCTCTAAGCGAGTAGCATCGAATCAATCTAGCATGAAATGAAAAGCAAATGGAAGTATGCCAGTCTCAATTACTATGTCCAGCGTATACGTCTGTCTATCCGTCTATACTATACAGAGGTCTATATGGCTAAATACCAGTAAGCTTACAATATTACTGTACCTGTGTGACGGGCACCTTTCCGAGAGAAACACCCATCAGTGGATTGCGTAGATCGCGGGGAGCCAGTACAGCCGTCAGAATGGAATTGTTCGACGTAGAAATGTAGATGATGTCATCGCTGGCGGTCATCTGGCAAATTTTACCCTCTTCAATCTATTGAGAGACATGTAAGGGTTACTCGGGTTAGTTACCCTCTGCCAAATTTACCGAAGAAAATATTCCATTATGATTTCTAATTCTTTGCGACAGCCACAGCAGGCAGTAGGCCCTATGATAAACCTCTTTTGAAATAGGCATTGCGACATGATACAGTAGACTTATATTAGCCACATATTCATACTTCAGAACGCAGGATATCCGCTGTTCAATAATTAAGTCAGAAAATCTTGCACCAGAATCTCTTCTTGCCTATAGAGTATAGACTTAGACTCGATCGGCGCATAGGTCTCTTTAGAAATAGAGTTCGGATTTTTACCTCGTTTGTGCGAAGCCCTGTATTTGCCTTGTGTAATTAAAGATAAGCATCCCTCTCAGTTAACCCCAAGAGGCAGCCATTAGTACGCCTATAAATGTTAGCAGCATCATTTTCTTAGCCTCGGCATACGAAGGCTGGTGGTCAGTTCTCTTCCTCGCCCTCTAATCTTTCCACTGACAGTAGAGTTTACGGTCAGTTTACGGCCAGTTTACGCTCAGTTTACGGTCAGTTTACGGTCAGTTTACGGTCAGTTTACGGCCTTGTTTAGCTCAGTTTGTTGGGGGTTGGGGTGACGGACATTTGAACCACCGACCTCGGGGTCCAGAACGCTAACCATTCGCACCCCATTTGGCAGGGAATTTAATACACTGAATGAACATGCCTTCAGCTCTCCAATCTTTTCCATCGGTTGGGTTCTGTTCCACCTCCAGCCGCAAATAGAGCCGTCTTCACCAGATGTCACCAACGTCGAGTTTCTTATCATCAAGATGGACACAACGGGACCCTGTATGATTTACAAAGTTTATCAAAATGTATACTCTTGAAACTCAAAATTCAACAACGAAGGTGGTTCTAAGGAGTATGGGGGTTAGCGCATTGGATAACACACTAGCATAGAGAGCGAGAGGTACCGAGATCGAGTCCGTAGGCGGACATGCTTTGTAGGCTGCTATAGCGCCGTGTATTGCAGGCTGTCTGTTCTGTTATAGGTTAAGATTTATGTCTTCTGTCATTTGTGTTCTTGTGAATTGTTTAATTGTCATAACATGTAAATGTCAGGCGCTTTTGTCAGGCGCTTCATTAAAGGTTGGATATTAAAACTCCATTCATTCATTCATTCATTCATTCATTCATTCCGGAGATTTATATAGCGCCTCTTCAAGAAGCCTACTCAGAGGCGCTCCCAGCCCAGCCACGGCCAAACAGAAAGGACTTTAGCAGTTGGTAGAAAGCAGGCAGATTATTCGTAGTTTTACCCGAAGAATAAAATTAGTTCTAAATAGTGCAATTTGTCGGTTTCAGCTATTAACCTGTTTATTCATAGGCCTGCAATATTAAATTACTCTGGCGGCACTCGTTATGACGCACAGTATGAATCCTGACAATTAAAACATATCCTAATTATTTTTATAATTTATTATTCTTCTTAGTAACTTAATTAGTAAAACGAAATCTGACAAAATCTAACTTGGTGGGCTTTGACGATGGTGTTCAAGATTTTGCACAGACGGCTGTTCCAGACGTGTACTTTGCCACTGGAATCACCCGTCACGAGGTCACATCGATCAGTAATTAAAATCGAGGTCACGCAGTCATTCTTACGAGGCCACGTGCTCTAAGAACAAACGCTTAAACTCTTGCACAAGAAGCTAATGAAGAATAATGCATACATGCAATATGCAAGGTCACTATATCGTTTAGAAAAAGACTCACAGGCCTATTCAAAAAATGGAAATTGCTGTGCTTTAACTTGTACGTTACTTGCATATCAGAATAATGTTATGTAGGTTAAATACAAATAGCTGCTTTGTTTATATATAGACCTGTGCCTAATTTAGCCTCAACTATTTAACTCTGTGCTGTTAAAATAACGTTTATGTTCCTTCGGTTAGTTAATTATATTATTACTAGATGTTTGCCCGTCCTAGGATGGCAAACTTTAACGAGCTCTGGCGGGCCACTTAAAATCAGCCCTGGCCTCCCCTTTCCCTCCCTGTCCCTGCCATCCCCTCCACTTCCCTACCCATTTCTTCAATTGAAAAGATCCTCTACTTCAGTTTCAAATATCCTCTACTTCCGATTGTATATAAGTGATCGACCTGTAACGCGGAGAGTATGGCCACGTTCGATTCTCTACTCAGGCGGTCACTATGTAAGGACCTTGAGCAAGTCCTTCACGCATTACTGCTCGGCGCCATCGATGTTCTGTAGCATGGTCGTATGCTACATTTCTGAACTTTGGAAGGGGACAATATGAAATGCAATAGTATTGTACTATAATTGTATTGCATAATCACGTGACCTTACCCCGTCGACTATGGCTTGTTGATGGATAGAGATGGCGGCGTCCGATTTTGAGAACTTCCACCAACCAAGGTGTTCCTTTCCTCCTACGATTAGCATTTCATTCGACGTTGGACTAAAGGTGACTCTGGCTGTGATGTTCACTTTCAACTGTCCAGTTCAAACAGCAGAAAAATATTCAGTTTAATATAGCCTACCGCTGGCAAACGATTGGGTCTCTCCGACGCGGCTTTGAGCGCCACTTAGAAATTTCGGAGGTTTACATTTGCATTTAATTTGCTGTTTAAAAAAGCCATCTCTAAAGCAAAATTAAGAAAAAAAGCGATAGTTCTACAACAAAATAAGTTTTAAGTAATAATAATTTAACATTATGGTAAGAAATATTTTCGTTTAAGATCTAACCGTCGTTTCGGCCATAAGTTCTTTAGTTTTCATGGACCAGATTAGAATTCTCTGACTCTTTCCAGCTTCAAGACAACACATCAAGTTCTGCGACAAACAAAACAAAAAATTCCTCGAAATCGGACTCTTCGCTCATTTTTCGTGATAAAAAGAGTAATTTGACGATGGACCCAAGTTCCAAGTCCCGAGGCTGAGCGCCTACAGCTGTCCTGATAATTTAAGGGGTTATAATTTTAAGAGACTTTTAGTTGTAGGCAGTGCTGTAGTGGTAAAATGAGAGGGGAGTACACGCTACACAGTATAGCCATAACCTATTAATTGGTCCGGAAAAATTTTCAGATGACCTTTTTTTTTGCTTTCTCGTCTTTATTGGCACAGAAACCCTCATTTTGCGCCCCCTGTGCCGCCCCTCGTTATACGCCACTGTAGCGCGCTCTCTACAGGTGAGTACACGCTGTATACCCGCGTATACCCTCGTCTACAGCCCTGGTTGTAGGTTTACCTGGTCATTTGAAAAGGAGATCGCTCTTATGGAATACCGGATGACGCCAAGTCCGAAGACGTGTTCGGTTTTCAGACTGACCGATGACCATAGTCTTACGTGACCCTAAATGTATTCAACACAACTGCCATGCATCAAAAGAGACCCGCGCAGTGGGCTATACTATACAGATTAGGCAATTGACAGCAGACGAACGATCGTCATTTCGTAATCTGCTGCGATAAGCTTATTGTTCAGAGGCGACAGCAAGCGGGTTTGGTAGATGTGTGTGTGGTTGTGAGAGAGAAAGAGAGAGAGAGAGAGAGAGAGAGAGAGAGAGAGAGAGAGAGAGAGAGAGAGAGAGAGAGAGAGAGAGAGAGAGAGAGAGAGGGAGACAGACAGACAGAGAGAGAGAGAGAGACAGAGAGAGAGAGAGACAGAGAGAGAGGGAGAGACAGAGAGAGAGAGAGAGAGAGAGAGAGAGACAGAGAGAGAGTAGGGTGGTGGTTGAAAGTGTCGAAGGATGTACGGAAATACAAAAGTCGAAGAATACTAAGATAAACAGGAAGTCTTATATACACAAGCATAATTTTACAAAAATGTATACGGCGTCAACGTTTCACAGATCCTGTATTTCGGTTTAAGTAAAGTCTCATGAATCAGTGAGTAATAGTCACAAGTGCTTTACTGTTAACGGCGTTACACAAACATTCTTAATTTGATTGAAGGAAAATCAGAAGTTCCAGCTCTTAAGTCACTATCAGGCTTCAAAAGTTAGACCCTGATAAACTTTACAGATAAACTACTATTTCCTGCAGTCTACTGAAACTCCAACGACCTACCGACTTTAAACAATTTCGATTACCTTTGCTTTTCTGTTGTCTGTGCTTTGAGATGACCCCTGTGCGCTTGCCACTGTAACTCCATCCGAATGAACCGCTAAGCTAAAACAAGTGTATACTGTAGGCTACATGACACAAGTATAGAGCGTCTATTGCTAAAGTCTTAACCCAAAGCCTACCGTACCCTCAAACACATGAATACAGAAATCTTGTAAGAAATCTAGTCCTAATTAGTAATTCCTGTTTTCTGCTGATGTTATGTTAAAACAGCAAGGCCATAATATCCTAAACGTTAAGCTTCCACATGTATATTCCACATGTCTGGGTGAGAGACACACTCTTGCATGAGAGCGAATAGGCACAGAATCCAAAACAGTGCGACCAGCTATTACGAATGAGTATGAGCCAAGACAAGATAAGATGGAGAGTAGGAGGTATACTTTTAAGAAGACGCTGTTCAGAGAGGATAAAACGGGTATACGTTTGTCCATCCATAAGATAATATTTATCTTGATATCTGTCTGATGACTTTATCTGGACGTTCTGAATAGTTTGATGACGCATGGGTGTTAGAGATGCCACGTGTATACCTAGTCACTTGGCTGGTGTGTTCCAGATAGTGTCGCTGACTGTGATGTCGTCTGCTGTAAATGACGACGAAGTTTCCGCTGCTGTAGACGAGCTCTCCAGTCACTTTGAGACAGAGCAGATCGCCACTACCACCATCGAACGAATAACCATACCTGAATTCAGTCAAGTTCACATACACAAGTGCTGCGATCTTCTTCTGATAACTGTTGGCTTAACTAAACCCCTTACTTACTAACCAGTTGGAACATGCCTTATCAGTGGATTTAGACTCGCAGCCGAACCTGACTCTGATTTAACTGAGTGCCAGCTATAGCCTATAGGTTCAGGACTTAGCTTTTCTGTGTGCTGAAGAATTCCGGTGATTACAAGTATACCTGCAAGACCTACGCTGACCTGCCATCTCTAGTGTAAATGCTACTATTTAGCAGTATACTAAACTCTGAACACATTTTGTGCTATAGGCCTATAAGTCGTTTTTCGTGCAGTACATAGCCTCGGATGCCAACACACGGACAAGTCAGTAGGCCTACAAATGCTAAGATTCGAAATAACAAAATAAGACTGGACGATTTAATTCTTACTTCTCTGCAGTTGTGGTAACCGCAACAGATTTAATATTGGTTAACGTAGACGAGCTCTTCGCATTGCACATTAGTAGGCCTATAGAATATAGTTTTAGCGTGATCGTAATCGTAGTTGTAATCTCGACATTTCTAAAGAGCTACTTAAAAACTAAGCGCAGAGCTGATTCACGAGCGCTGCGTCGAGTCGGAGGGGTTGTCAAAGACACCAAGCGGAGCCGGTACAAGTCTCAGAGTGCTCGTGTTATTGTCAAGAATATTAGGCTTACTTGAATTTGAACCATGATCATCATGAGCTTGTCAGCTTACGACAATGCTATTTTAGTTGAAATTACGGCATATGCTTAGGTCGAATGATTATACACTTACACCCATTTGAGGTCCAGTCTCTTCTTAAGAGGTCCTTCGTTGCATTTGGCTCCTCTGTACTTCTCTGGAATGGGTAGAAGAATCTTCCTCTCCTTGAACGCGAACTTCATGCAATAGGGTGAATTGCCTGTATCTTCTTCCCTGTTAGCTTTCTTTTCTTCATACTGACCATGACCTTGGCTAAGTTCATGGTCAAGGCCTTCGTCAGGTTCTCCTTCTTCCTCGTCTGGCTCATTAATATCAACCTCTTCAACAGTTTCCTTTTGTAGTTCCGAGTCTGATCCGTTTTCTTCCTCTTCGTCTTCTTCGTCTTCTACACTGCTTTCCAGACGCTTCTTCTCCGCTGAGCTCTCATCTGGAAACTCCATGCTTTCCAACTCCATGCTTTCCATCTGTTCCACACTTTTCTCCACATCTTCGTCATCATCGTTAAGACTTTCCATCAGGATTTGATCTTCGCCTGAATTCTTTCGTAATGATTCTCTTTCCGGAACCAAATCCAGACTTTCAGATGAACCGCCGGTCTCTGGATCATCGGTTCCCAGAGGATTCCTAGGAAGAGTGTTCGATCCACTTGATCCAGGAATGATCTTGGATATCGAAACTATTTCATCAGCAGCCGTTTTCTCCACCAACTTTCCCATCTGACTGGAAGAATATGCAGAAACATTTTCTTTTCCTCCTGTGATAATATAAGAAGATGCACTAGTTTAGCCATAATTATAAGGCGAGACAACCATTCCACTACCTCACGCTCGTATATATATAAATCATAGCCAACGGGGTCTTAGTCGTGTGCGTTGGAATGATCGCTTGCAGATGGTGATGATGATGATGATGATGATGATGATGATGATGATGATGATGATGATGATGATGATGATGATGATGATGATGATGATGATGATGATGATGATGATGATGATGATGATGATGATGGTGATGATGACGATGATTATGCTCAGTAACTGTTTTGAGTCTTGAGGGCTCAAATGAAGAAATAGTAATGGGCATTGTTTCTTCTGGGTATGAAAAGTAGGGGTACGGTACCTTTCAGTCCAAATAGTGAGGTTTATATTTACATCAATATTTACATACAGCTCGCACAGATCAATGACCAACATTTGCAGCAGCTGCTGTTGAGATGGTATCAAATTAAATTCCTTCACGACATCTAGCTTAAATTTCTGCAGATCGTGGTGTTGATTAGGTATGGGCCGTTCGGTAATCGGTCCGGGCCGGATTTTTTACTAATCGGTATTAATCGGAATCGGCGCATCCCAGGACTGCTGATCCAAATGCCACAAAAAGTAATATTTTTGACCAAAAACAATTTCCTCTTTCATTTCGGCCGAAAAGCAGGCCAAATATCCAGTTACTATCCAGATTCGGAAAACGGCAAAAAATGCCAATCGGCCATTCCGTTGTGTTGACAGACGCCGATCAAATTGTAGACATAATCAATATGGATGTCGAAAAACCAATTCCAATTTGTAAATTTACACTAGGGCCCTAGGGGCCTACGTTGCGTAAACTTACACAAATCTGAGAGTCAAAATACTTTTCCCTGTGTAAGCTTGTACCCCAGCCTCATTTCATATAGGCGATTTGGCTTCATTACGAAAGATACACGTCGAAACGGGCAAGTAATAAGTCCATGGCCTTTATGCGTCTAAGGTAATCTACAATATCTTAATAGGGTATACGTATTGTATTGTATCTAAAGTTTTATATAGCGCCTCGCTCAGAATAACTATTCCCCGGGGGAAAAGAAAAGTCTTTGAAGAACGAGGGAACAAAGAGGAAAAACTAGTCATTAGTTTAGCCCTTAATGAGGGGGAAGGTCATTCCAAGTAGAGGGACCAACTACAGCAAATGCCCGGCGTTGAGCCAAGGCAGTCCTAGTCCTAGGAACAAAAAGATCAAGCCAATCAGCAGAGCGCAACGAAAGAGATGAGGTCGCAGATAACGGCTTTCGCATATGGTCAGAAAGATACTTTGGGGCACGCTCAGCTGCGCCTTTGAGGCTATAGAAAGAGGATCTTATAATGGATGCGCGCAGTGATAGGAAGCCACTGCAAGACATCAAGCATATATGTAGAGATAATTATGCGAAAAGCGAGGGAGTCGGGCTATGAGCCTAGCTGAAGCATTTAAGACCGATTAAAGGGGGAAAGACGCTGTATAATTATGTATTTATCAGCTTACGCTCAATAAAGCAAATTTAAAGTAGCTCTCAAAAGCCCTGCGTATATTTTGATATGTAGCGGTTGTAGCCTATGCTTAAAATTTTGCATAGACCCCCTATATCTTTTAAAAAGGTATATTTCGGTTCTCGAAGCCTGGGCTAAAATGAAAACTACATACAACAACTATTGCGAGCTATGGCAATGTTAACGTGCATGCGCAATTCCATCATTCCCAACCTGAAAACTGAAAGAACAATGAGTATATAGGACTATACTTAACCACTTGGAGTCGAAGCAGAATTACTTTGACGGTTTTGGAAGCTAAGTTTGACGGCTTTGACTTTTGAAATGCCGTGTTCAATCTGAAAGAGAACAAGAACTTGTATCAAGAAGAGCATCTCACTGGCAGCAGTTTTCTTGCTATTTCTAGTTTTAGGGGACCTAGTGAATAAACATATTTATTGAAATCAGAGTCTAAAAGAGTAGTTAAGAAAGTACAGCTCAGGCTACCAGGTCCTCCCAGAAGACTACAGCTTAGGCTACCAGGTCCTCCCAGAAGACTACAGCTCAGGCTACCAGGTCCTCCCAGAAGACTACAGGCTACCGGGTCCTCCCAGAAGACTACAGCTCAGGCTACCAGGTCCTCCCAGAAGACTACAGCTCAGGCTACCAGGTCCTCCCAGAAGACTACAGCTCAGGCTACCAGGTCCTCCCAGAAGACTACAGCTCAGGCTACCAGGTCCTCCCAGAAGACTACAGCTCAGGCTACCAGGTCCTCCCAGAAGACTACAGCTCAGGTCTACCAGGTCCTTCCCAGAAGACTACAGCTCACACTCACTTCAAATCATTAGACACTTACAGTATGGACACCCCCACCCATTGGCTTTTGCCTAACAATGAAGCTTACGCTAATGCTGAGCAGTCAGCCAATTGGAAGGCGAATCAATTCCACGCATCGCTGATTATTCTATAGTCAGCTAGCCAAAGCTGATACCAAACTGAACAAAACACACGACATATATGCTATGCAGGCAGTGCCAGGCACCACACAATGGTCACTGAAACCATTGTTATTAGTGCAAACACCCCACCCCACAGCCTTTTTCCATTCATTCGTATAACCTACTTCATAGGCTGACACAAGAGGACAAACGGAAGGTCAAATGAACACCACAACGGTCACGACTCCCTTTGACAGTACGAAGAACGATCGCTATCTACTAGACCACCTCTTCAATTATTTACACCACGCAATGTCCACATTTCCACAGGAGTAAACAAAATGAACAGAGTATAAGCCATCTATCTATAAGTGATCATCATGTCAACAGATAGGTTGTCCAAAAGGTAGTCCGATGGAGGTCCGAATCCGGTTGGCGGGTGCCAGCAAGTCACAGGGGGCAGGGTAGCTGTTAAGGTGGATGTCATTTAGATCGAGAGTTGGCACGCAGAGGATCAGATGAGTCGGAGTAAGAGTTCAAATCACTTCATTGCCGAAACTCCCAGAGCGAATCCACTTCAAAGTCCTATCACTAACCTACAGATCCATACCATAATCCCAGTCCAATATCTTGCGAACACTTCGCCATACAGACAACCCGCTCCTCCTGATCATTCGCCTATCTCAGTGTTTTTCGATCCCCGGTCACTACTCATCTCAAGTTCTCCAAACGAACCATATCCAACACGGCACCACGTCTCTGGAACGATCTGCCCCATGCAGGCTCCTCTGTTCATTCATTCATTCATTACTTGAATTTATATAGCGCCTCTTCAAGGGAACTACTCAGAGGCGCTCCCAACTAACGCGGCCAAATAGGACCATTTTAAGTTGAGAGAGGAATGTCTGAGAAGGGGTTCTAGGAAGGGAGCGGAGGACCAGAGGGAGGCCATTCCAGGTCGAGGGGCCAACCACAGAGAACGCACGGCTCTGCTTGGTGGAGGTGCGAGCAAAAGGCACAGAGAGAAGACCATGTTCAACCGAACGGAGGGAGCGCGAGCCCCGAGCACTGAAGGTAGGGCTACAGAGCTCAGTAAGGTAGACAGGAGCGAGGCCCAGCAGGCAGCGCCAAACTAAGGCAGCTACCCTATACACGATTCGTTGCGTAAGAGGAAGCCCGTGAAGAATGTCGCGCATATAACTGGAGATGTGGTCGAATTTGGGTATGCGGCCAATAAGGCGGGCTGCAGAGCGTAAGACGCGATCCAGACAGTTCAGTCGGACAGCCGGGAGGCCAGCATAGAGAGAGCAGCAGTAGTCAAGTCTGATGGTTACAAAAGAATGGACAAGGGTAGCAGTAGCAGTAGAACTTAGCGAGCGAGCGATTGTGCGTAGTTGGCGCAGCTGATAATAGCAAGCGCGGCTGAGAGAGTGAGTGTGAGGAGCAAAGGTGAGCTCCTGATCCAGAGTAACACCAAGGTCACGGACCACGTGGTGTCTATTACCCTGGGATTTTCACTCAAAACCGAAGTCACCTCTTCAAGAACTCTTACTCCGACTCATCTGATCCTCCACGTGCCAACTCTCGATCTAAATGACACCCACCTTAACAGCTACCCTGCCCCCTGTGACTCGCTGGCACCCGCCAACCTCCTTCGGACCTCCTTCGGACTACCTTTTGGACAACCCATCTGACTCGAAACAGCGCTCCTGAATAAGCTGGTGCCCTGCGCTTGTCTTTTCATTGACGCTTTGGAAGTTTGGAGTTTACGATTACGATTACATAAAAAGTGAATTTGTGTTAACTATAATATATCGTCGTATCTAAAACTTTCGACAAGCGCGGAATAACGTTTTCTTTGTGGTGACTCATGACCTAAGGAAAACGTTGAATCTGGGAAAAACACCAAGGGTGTTTAGATCGTAGGTAAACCAAACATTCAGTCACTAGCAAACAAAGAATAACATTACTTTTCGAAAGGATGTAGTGGAAGCGACTTTACTGGAAGTATCCGACTGTTGAGTACCATTTTGAGGCTTCTCCATTTCCAATCTGATTATTTTAGCATCTCGTATATCTCGTTTCGCGGTTGATTCAGAGGATGGCCCGCCATCTTTTGCCGCAGTTCGAGTGGAAGCTCCACCTTGTTTGGTCGTCGTTTGGCAGGAAGCTCTAACTTTTGGAAACGTTCGACCAACTTTTGCGGTGCCCTGAGCAAAAGCAACGTCCACTTTTGAGTTAGCCTGTTGTGAATTTCCGTCTGATTTAAAAAATCTGACATTTGATTTTGCAATGGGTTGTTGATTTGATCTGTCTTTCGCATGTAGGCTCAAACCTCTTCTGGTCATCGAAGGAAGTACTTCGCGGCGTTGCGTATTTTTGCGCAGCTGCTCCGCTGTAGCTAAGGTAGAACTGGAAGATGAGGAGGTAGATCCTGGTGGACCCTTCATCTGGGCGTTACGTTGAACCCGACCCCGAGAGACAGTTCCGTTGGAGTGTTTCTTGGCATTCGTCGTCACTTTTGGAGACTGGCTCGAAGATGAAAACGCGGAACTATGGGCTGGAGAAGTGTTGGATGAATGGGAAGAGGAGGTAATGGAATCGGAGGAGTTTGATCTGCCCAGTGTCTGTTCATTTGCCTTCTCCAAGAGTTCTATCATCTCACGCCAACTGAAATCAAAGCACGAAAGGCTTTTGATCTGGCATGATCAAGTACCAATTAAGGATTATGCATACCATGATTTCCAGCTGCACTTGGCAGGAATTTTAAACAAGAAATTCACTATTTAAAGTGCGCATGTAAACATAGGCAAACATCTATATTACATAGTACATACATACATGCATACATACAATGTCATACATGCATGCAAGCATACATATAAATAAACATTCAAACATACATAATACGCATTAAGTTGATTCTTATTTCCATTCTCGAAATTTGTAACTCTGAACCTCTCAAATGGTTCATTTTAGAACAAAAGCATTGTGAAACATTTGAGGAGAGGTGCATGGTTCCGGGGCCAAAATTTACTACGTAACAATGTAGGAAACAACGTCTGCAATTCTAAAGATCCCAGGGCTGGCCAAACTGTGACCGAAACTGTGTACAACGTAACCAGAAAATGAGTCATGGAAAACTTGGTCCGAGGCATGTGCTTTGACGCAACCAGCTCTAGCACTGGTGGCCGATCGGGTGCCTGCGTCATTCTCAAGGAGCAATACTGGGCCAGCCTCTACATGCACTTCGGCTCTCGACACCACATCATGGATCTTGTATTGGCCGTCATCTTTGAAGCACATAATACTATATAGGACTAGAGGTTATCGTCTTTAAACGGATTCAAGGACAGTCGTCTTCTATTGACAAAGAAAGATAACGCCGACTTTGTCTCGTCTGAGCGCTGATCGATTTCCCAGATCATAAAATCATTGCATTCTGTGAACACGCAACAGCTGCAGGATCAATCACCTCTCCACAAGTATACAACGAACTATATTTCCAACGATTGCTTTACTTTTTTGGGAAGAACGAAGGACACCACGTCATGGAACAAAATTAAGCCTCTGGGCCTATGTATGCATCAAGCCCGCTGGATGTTGAAAGCAGTTTATAGCATCAAGATTTGGTTGTTCAGGTCGCAAAGCAAACTGTCGGCAAGAGAATCTCAGGGTCTGCTAGGCCTACATATGAACATATTTCGCGCAGAGGTTTACATCAAGTAATGTTTCCTGGTACTTGCTGCTTCAAAGCATCTAGTTATAATTACCTGCTCTTCTTGCAGTAACTTCCGATGCTTGCCCTGACCGAGATATCAGTGCGCCTACTTCACGCAAGCTATAGCCGTACAACCATTAATGTGTTCGATTTAACATTGCTTTATTTTTAATTTTTGCCATGATAATTATAATGTACAATGAGGACCACTCTAATAAACACATACACTGTGCATGGGTGTGCGTGCGTGTGTGTGTGTGCGCGTGAATGTGTGTTTGTGTGTGTGTGTGTGTGTGTGTGTGTGTGTGTGTGTGTGTGTGTGTGTGAGAGAGAGAGAGAGAGAGAGAGAGAGAGAGAGACAGACAGACAGACAGACAGACAGACAGACAGACAGACAGACAGACAGACAGAGAGAGAGATACTGCCAAATTTATCAGGATTCAATGGCATCAACATTGAAGTCATGTGCGACACTCGCCCAGTGTCATCGCAGTCGACGAGACAAAAAAGCAACGGAGTCTACATTATATACGCCATAGACCAAAACTGCTTTAGTACTTATACATATTATTATTATAGGAATTTTATATAGCGCCCCTTCAAGATTGCCTACCCAGGAGCGCTCACACATACACAAAACATCCACGAAAATAGGACTAAAGTAGCCTAAAGTAAGGCCAATTAACAGCCAGTTTTATGCATTGGTTTACATGCGGACGCCAACATATCAAAGTTGCACCTCCGCCGATTAATTAACTGGCTACGAATGCGTCTCTTCGAGGTGTTGCCAATAATTGTTTAGACGATCGAATCCATTCAATCAATTAATCTAATCAAGAGCACTTGACAATCGATCACTCAGCAATTTCAGCAGCAGTTTATGCCGTTGTTTTTGTAGTTGCGAGACAATGTAAAAGTACGTTTTAATGGCATGCATGATGCACATAATTATTACTGCTTACAGCCTTATCAATAATCACCACGATTACACCGACCTGCCGCTGCTAGACACCGGTCCGGACACTCGTGAGTTTCGACCGCTGCACCTGTCTACGAGGTCATTGAGTAGCGTGTCATCGATCTTCAGCTTGTGTTCGATTACCAATTGAATCAACTGCAAATAGTTGAACAGACCAACGCAATGATGACACAATCGTAGTCTGCAATTGTAATTATAATTAGTAATCTCTATAGCTGCACCGGTATCTAATGCACAATGCATCATCCGATGGCGCACCGAAGCCCAAGCAATAATCAGATAATTATTATCCAGAAGATCAGTCCGCTGTTTTTCGCTCTAAACTGAAAACTTACCTCTTCCAGTCTACTTATGGCTCTTAATGTTTCCTGGGTTCAGTGTGCACTTCTGGACTTTGTAAGGAGGGCATTATCAAATTACAGTTGTATTGTATAAAAAATTACAGTTGTATTGTATAAGACAAAGAGGCAGCTGGATGGTGGATAATGGATATGCAATCTGAAAGAAAACGTAGGCCCTAAATATTACGTTGAGAACGAAATAACATAGGCCTAAGCAGGGGTGCAAAACACCAAACTCTTTTCAAAATGAAAAGTTGGTATTTTTGTTTTTTGTTTTTTTTGTTTTTTTTAATTTTTGTTGTTTTTGAGATTTTCCTATTTCGGATCATAAACTCATAAAAATGGCAGAATACCGTTCAAATTAATCAGATGCATATAAATGATATTAACTAGAACAGTAGAAACCGTAGACTGTCATAAAAAGAAGTTAACAAAGGCCATACAACAATTGCCAAGAGAGTTGAAGAGACGCCATTTTTGGCATTTATAATTTTTTAATTTGTAAAAAACCAAAATGTGCGGTTTTTTGTGTTTTTGTTTTAAACAAAAAACAAAAAAACAAAGACACCAAGCCTTTAACAGCCCTAGGCCTAAGCGACTGAGTAGCAAGGACAGATACAGGAATTATAAAGATTTCCAAGATCTAGGTTTAGCTACCGAAAAAGCTCGCTCACCCAGGACAATTTTAGTTTTAGGTAAAATCAGATAAAGATAATCGAATTATTTTGTTGAATAATGAAATGTCTGGACAATAAGGTCTGATTTTAAGTTTCGCGATTAACCAGAGTTCAATGTTTTAGAACTTATCAGCCTAAATTTGAAACAAACCGTTTGCTGAACAGGAAACCAATGCAAACATTTAAGCACATGGAGAGTTTAGAGGCTTTAGCAATGTTAGTTACTTTCGTGCAGTATGAGAATTGTAAGAATAATAACTGGGGGAGTTAGACGTTGATTTATGTGCAGTTTGGGTGTGAAATGTAGACTTTACTGTGGGATCCTAAGAAAGACTGGGGGTTGAACCCGCAACCCTCCGACAATTCTCACCCTGCTTTCGTGTAGTCTGTCCAGCGGTTAGTCTAGCTCATAGGCGTAGCTACATGGAGGCACGAGGAGGCAGTTGCCTCCTCTTGCTTTTTTATATACTGAAACTCTTATTGACCCCAATTACCAGGATTTTGCCAATGTTCTGTGAAGTTGCCTCCTCTTTAATTTGAGTCTGGCTACGCTCCTGGTCTAGCTTTGGACGGAGTTACAGCTGCAGCGCTACGGCCATGCACAGTAGCGGTGGTGAGAGGATGGGAACAGAATTTTCTTACCTGGTCCCTTTCCAGCTTTCCCGTCTCGTCGACATCCATGGCGTGGCAGGCGTCCTTCAGCCTCTGTATCTTTCCTCTAAGAGCTTCTGTCGTCTCCTTCGTTTTCGACTTCATCTGTAACTTGAGGCGCATCAGAAGGTCCAGAGCGGAAGACTTCCGGTTGAACTCGCCTTTCCCAGAGGACGTTCGCAACTTGTTGACCTGCAGTTTGGCCAGAACGCTCTCTCGTCCTGCATAATAGTCAACCCAGTGCACTAACAAATGTGCCTAATGCGCCATACGAGTCGAAATAAGACCGCTTGTAAGCTTCATTCAATCATTTACTTTGGATATAATAAATGGACATTTGGGTCAAATTTAAAAAATCTATTAGGGGACTACGATAAGGGTAAATATCAACCAATTAGCCTAATTTAATCTCATGAATATTTAGCAATGTTATCGTTACGCGAGTGTTACGAGCGGTGTAATATTTATTCATTCATTCAAAAAATGTATATAGCACCGCTTCAAGATTACTACTCAGAGGCGCTTCCCGCGCTATTCTAAATGATGTTAGAGTCAATATGACCAGACAGTCAGTCGAAAACGAACACAGCTCGAATAACAGATAACTAGAAGAGTCACCACTATGAGCGGTGTAATATGAGCCGTGTAGACCTAATGATTATGAGCTGTGTAACATGAGCGGTGTAACATGAGCTGTGTATAAGGACAGTTTACCGGTATTTGCATGGGCGTTGCAGAGAACGCGCCACAGTTTCTGATATTCTAGGTTTCCACGAGTGTCTCTGCACTTATCTGCCAACATCTGGAGAGTTATTGCGTCCATGGAGATATCGTGAGTCTGCATAGAACCAGCAGAGAAACGGTTATTTATAATATTATTGTTGTTGGCATTATTATTATTATTATTACTAAACGTTTGCCCGTCCTAAGACGATTGAAATGACCTTCATAACGTATACGATAGGAGCGCGACCTACTGAAATGAAATGAGTGTAGTCCCTCCCTCCCTTCCCCTCCATCTCCCCTCCCCCTCCCCGTCCCCTTCACTCTTCGCCCTCCCCTCCCTCTATCCAAAACCACCCCATTCCTCTTCCACCTAGAATAGCCTGCCTATAGATCTGCGTGTTATTTTAACAAAGGACGCTTCATTTCCCTTCTTCTTCGAGTTCTCTGCCCTCATGCAGGTTCAGAGTCCAATGGCTCAACTCCTCTCGATGATGGGCTGCTTCCATCAGTTTCCTGCATCCGTCTATCTAGGTCCTACTAGGCCTACTTGAAAAATGTCTTCATTAGTCGGACCAGGGCTGGGAGAAGCGCCTTTGAGTAGTTATCTCTGAGGGTCGCTATATGAATTCCTGTGAATGAATGAATGAATGAATGAATGAATCAATCAATCAATCAATCAATCAATCAATCAGTAAATAATCAATCGATTGACCGATCGATCAATTAATTAATTCGTTCGTTCATTTATCTCCAGAAATTAATTAGTTAATTAGAATGCAACAGTTAGATGCATGGCTACTGTGGTATCAGCCAGTCAAAGACTAATGTTCAGACCTGGAGCACGGCGAGTAGATCCTTCTCAGAGAGACGCGTATCCACGTTGGACTGTTTCTTCAAGGACATCTGGAGCGCCCTGAGTTTCTGGCGACTACAGGAAGCCAGTGATTCCTGGAGATGGCGCTGGAGCAACTTTTCCGTCTCGCTTCGCTGCTTGATGGTATATTCATCCAAGTCTTCGTCTTCCAACTCCAGCTCAGCCAAGTTTTCCGAACTTCCTGCAGCATCTATCGCATGTATACAGAGATCGAAAAGTTCGATTATCACAATCACACCCTATTGCACAAGTCAACATCTAGTAGACCCATGTAGTGTAAACATTGTTAAGGCTCTACATAAAAGTTCAAGAAAATTACGGACAGACAGTTACAAATAATGACGTCGACGAAATCCTAAAGATGATAATTTAGCCTACTTCTTATGTTTAGAGATCGTCATCTTCAAAAATGACACGCAACCACAGATAATGCTAAATAAGTGTGCAAAAACGGCGATAGAAGGGGTTTCGATACTCTATAGGTTATAATAACTATGTTATATTATAATAAGCCTAATACACAATAAGATCATTTTTATTGTAGGTCTAAGTTGAATACTAACCCATTTCCAGAAGTATGGTACCGTATACGGGGTAAAATCCGAATGTAGTCCAATGCGTTGCAGGTAAGATATTGGGCCAAAATAGCCTAATTAAATATCTGACTCAACCGAGCGACAGAATATATAGTCTCCAGCTGATCTCTTGATAATAAATACATCATAACTGTTAACCTGCTAGTGCCTCTCTTACGCAAGATCACGTTGCAGGTAAGCTAGCAAGAGGTTGGCAAGAGTTGATGTGTGTGGCAATCGTCTGTCTTTGCTAACCGAACGCATCATATCCAGAGCCGTATACAGCATAGACCGACGTCATACCAAAGCAAATACAGGCGGGTGCTAATAGTATTACCGATACATGCGCACGAAGACAATTACTCTTTCACATTGGTTATACGGAGGCTGTTTACCAAGAGAGGCAGACTCGCAAGTCAATAGTCACAAAGGAAGAGGAGACCGACTCAGATCGCACAGATCGCAGGTGTCAGAAGGACAGACAGGCAGACAGACAGACAGGCAGACAGGCAGACAGACAGATGGCATCAGTGACGTCTTACAGCCCACCTGCAATATGAGAACAAACCACCACTCTGGAAGATTGCATTAATTTTTGCATTGCAGGCCGTTAGGTCCTTCAATTAAGGTCGTAGTCCTGTATTGGTCCCTTCTGTTACTAGTATGTTCTGTCTTTAATTTCGTAGTCAATTACTGTTATTTTGGTTCAATGAAATTTATGGATATGGTTATTTCTGGTTAAGTCATCGGACATCAGCCCCAGGTTTATGTCCAAAACGTTAAACCGTTAAAGCCCCACTTCTGGCAACCGTGGGAGATCTTCGCCCACCCACCCAACCCCAATTGGTAGATGCCACTGAATGTTATGACGGATATACAGAGACACAGGGGCGCCGCTAGGCGTACGCACTTACGCACTTACGCTAGTGCGTACAGCGTTGAGAGGCTAAGAAATGAAAATTTGCAAATGAAAAAAGTGAAATATTATTTAGTTACAAAATTATAATAGCTTACGTACTAGTTTTAATATTAGGTAAACAAACAGTCTAACACCATCTAGTGGTTTATATCTCGTACCTTTCCTCAGGCTCTTTCACTGTCAATGCCGCTGATCTCTCATCTAAACCGCACACCCTCACCTGCGGTGTTCCTCAAAGTTCTGTTCTCGGTCCTCTGCTGTACACTGTTTACACCTCCCAACTCAGCAAACTGATTGCTTCATCCTCTATTGATCATCATCTCTATGCCGCCGACACAACTCTTCGTATCTTTCTCCCCTCACTCACTTCCAGATGCACTAAATTCCGCAACACCATCACCTTGGGTGACCGCAAACCCGCGATGTCTTAACCCTTCAAAACAGAATTCCTCGTCAGCAATTATTGTCAGTGGTCGGCAATTATTGTCAGTTGTCGGCAATTATTGTCAGTTGTCGGCAATCATTGTCAGTGGTCGGCAATAATTGTCAATGGTCGGCAATTATTGTCAATGGTCAGCAGTTATTGTTAGTTGTCGGCAATTATTGTCAGTTGTCGGCAATTATTGTCAGTTGTGGGCAATTATTGTCAGTGGTCGGCAATTATTGTCACTGGTCGGCAATAATTGTCAATGGTCGTCAATTATTGTCAGTGGTCGGCAATAATTGTCAATGGTCGGCAATTATTGTCAGTGGTCGGCAATAATTGTCAGTGGTCGGCAATAATTGTCAGTGGTCGGCAATAATTGTCAGTGGTCGGCAATAATTGTCAGTGGTCGGCAATTATTGTCAGTGGTCGGCAATTATTGTCAATGGTCGGCAATTATTGTCAATGGTCGGCAAATATTGTCAGTGGCCGGCAATAATTGTCAATGGTCGCCAATAATTTTCAATGGTCGGCAATTATTGTCAATGGTCGGCAATTATTGTCAGTGGTCGGCAATTATTGTCAATGGTCGGCAATTATTGTCAATGGTCGGCAATTATTTTCAGTGGTCGTTAATTATTGTCAATGGTCGGCAATAGTTGTCAATGGTCGCCAATAATTGTCAATGGTCGGCAGTTATTGTCAGTGATCGGCAATTATTGTCAGTGGTTGGCCTACCAGCACTGAAATAATAGCAATTTGTTCAGATGACTGCTTAAAATGCAACCATTACAGTGTGGAATTCAAAAAAGTGTTCAGTGGGAAGGGACCACACCCCCTCCCCAAAATCCTCCCCCTGCTCAGCGCTGTGCGCCTTGGCGATCCTCCTTCGGACGTTCTTTCTTCGAACCCCCACATACCTTCGCCCTCCGGCCTACGTGTGGACTCCTGCTGATTGTGCGTACACAATTAAAATCCTAGCGGTGCCACTGCAGAGACATACAGAAACAGTTAGACCTAAGCAGATAGAGAAAGAAAAAATATCGAAGTGGAACCAGAAAGAGAAAGAAACAGATCGAGAAGCATGAAAACACAAATAGTGATAGAGACGAACGTATGGTTATGAATAGAACGTCAATAACCAAGATATCTAGTTGATTTCCTATTGCTGCCTTCGATACCGCAGACCAGAATCACCAGACCGAAGCAGCATTGACGTCGTCGTCGTCAGCACGGAGAGGATGTATGTGGGCTGCAGCGCTTGAATCGTCACGGGTGATTTGCTGCAATGCGTTCCCATGCAGGTGTTACATGATCGAATCGATTCTGGTGAATGGTTGTCAACGGAGAAGGAGTTCTTCGACGCTGTAAATCTTTTGGTCGGGAACTTTTGGCCAAAGAACAGATCGATATTCCATTACATCGTGCAGCAAAACAATCAGAGCTGAACAGAAAATGCTCTACGGACAACGGTGATGAAAAGGAGTGGAAACTGGAAAGGACAGACAGACGGTCAGACGGACAGACATGTAGGATGATGCAGCGAGGGCATGAATCCAGAGAGACAGACGGACAGACAGACGGAGAGTAGGCTAATATTATGATGCATATCAGACAGAGAGACAGACAGACAGACAAACAGAGAGAATGAGAGAGATAGAGAGACAGAGACAGACAGGCCGAGACAGACAGAAACACCCACTGGCTGACTGACTGAGCTCGAGACACACAGACGGTCAGTCAGACAGACATGTAGGATGGAGCGAGGCATGCATACAGAGAGAGAGACAGACAGACAGACAGACAACCAGGCACACCGACTGGCTGACTGACTGAGTTCAAGACAGACAGACAGACAGACAGACAGACAGACAGACAGACAGACAGACAGACAGACAGACAGACAGACAGATGATTGATAGGTTGGCTGAACTGTCTGAACATGAGTAATTGAGTATGTCTGTTTGCTCGTGTCTGTCTGTATGTATGCGTGTGTCTCAACATAACATTATGATGCCCATCAGTTGATAACGTTTTCTTCGGCAATCTTATCAGTAGTTGCTCTCTTCGGGACTTTGATCTGTAAACTGCTGTCACAATCATTTTCATTGGCTTATATATTTGAAAAGACAGGTACTGCAAGGGATTTATCGCAAACGGGATACGTTCTAAGTTAACACAAAGTTTAGTCATATAACTCGGCAAGAATAGATACCCGAAACGCCCCATCAGTGTAGCAAGCCATTTCTGGATAGGGTCTACTGCGATAGAGGGACAACAATTGTGGAAAGATACGAATACTTCGCCTACTATTAACTATAGCTGCTCAAAAGTTGTACTTTCGTGAACATAAACCTTCAGAAAATTGGCATTAATTTATTGTTTTCTGATATACAGCGAAAGAGGTCGACTTATACAGCCACAATGGTCGTCCGGTAAGTGCCTTTGATTATAATTCATTCATTATGAGTATTTATATAGCGACCCTTCAAGAAGCCTACTCAGGAGCGTACATGTGTGACTTCCATAGAATAGGCTTTCATACAGGACTATTTGTATAGAGGTATGTCGACTCGACCTAATGGGGGACTCTGTGAGCAGTTCCTTTAAGCGGCGATAGGCGTCGCCAGTATGTGATGTGGTCTAAGCAGTACTTCCGTAAAGTCACTTTAGCGTAAATAAACCATAGACATTATAATATTAAATGTAAGATGTCTATGAAATAAACCTACCGCACAACAGAGCACACAATGTTACCTAGAGTAGCCAAACGACATCCCATCCTGGCGCCACCTATAGCAGCCATTTTTACAGAGTCCCCCATTCAGGAAATGCGCTTTATGGCGTAGATCAATAGTTATTGATCAGAGGTGGAACTACTGCTTGGCTGAGATGATCGATCGAGGCAGATCGATTGCTGATTGACAGAAAAGGATTCGTGGTTGGATGGTCACACTATTGACAGTTATTCGGTAACTGTCATGCAGAGACTATACATAGCTCTAAAACATGTTGTATTTATAGGGAAGTCTAATAAATCACAGAAGTGAACCTTTGTGAGGCAACTATAATCCTACTCCCTCCAATAAGTTAGGTGCTATAGACTTCTCCTAATTTTAGTCACCCATGCAGTGTTTTCGTTATACCCTCTTAGATGATGGTTGCTGAAAAGCTTCTTTTGTCCTCCAGCCGTTCAACCCATCTGCCCTTTAATACTGTTACAGTGGAAGGAACCCCACGTGAGGAAGTAGCCACGGAAAAACATGCAGTCTAAAATGCTTTATAGTCCAGGCAATCTAGCTCAAATATTGACCAGTGCCTGCAGTGGCGGAAACATTTTCGCATGTCCCCTTCTTGGATTCGGTCCGGGACTTAAGGGTAACTCTGGATTAGGAACTTAATTTTTCTCAGCACATAATATATCAGGTCACCCATGGCTGCTATTATCAGCTACGTCAATTGCGGGCTATTTATCGCTCCCTATCCAATGACTCTGCTGTGATCCTTATCCATGCTTTTGATACTAGCATATTGGATCACTGCAGTTTGATCCTGGTAGGTCTGCGACGGAGCCACTTGGACTAATTGGGCGCCTTGACCGGTTCCTCCGTTCAGCTGCTGGTCTTACAGGGGCTGTCCCAAATATGCTCCTGTTTCTGCATTATATGTGGGATGTATTGTACTTGCGCTCTGCCCCACAACGCATCTCTAACAGGGTTGCTGTTTTGGTCTGGCGGGGCATACTTGGCTGTGCGTCGGCCTATACCTGCGCGATCTTTGTCCTCCGCTCTGGGATACAGCTGGTCGTCAAGTCGTCAGATCTTCTGCTGGGGAGAACTCTAGTCTCTCATGCTCGCTCCTCAATTAGGCAGCACCGTGCCTTCTCAATGGCTGGACCTTCCATTTGGAATGGTCTCCCATTAGAGATTCGTCTACTGCCTAGGGTTAGTGCGATTCCATTTAATAAGTTGCTAAATTATTAGTGCCGCAGCTGGGCTGTGAGTGCCTCTGAGTAGCTCTCCTGAAGGGGCGCAATATCAAATTCTTTAAATAAATGAATGAATAGGTAATCCACAATAACAAATGAAGTGGTAATAGTGCGGTATTGCTACAATCCAAGAAATCATGAAAGGATCTTCAAAATCAAAGCTTTATAGGATTATTGTATTGTATTGTATTATATCTAAAGATTTATATAGCGCCTCTCTCAGAATAACTATTCAGATTATAGGATGAGCTTCTCTTGTTGTGAGCGCTAGAAAATAGTTTTCAGGAAACATACATTTTTTCGTGTGTTGGCGGACTTATTGGCCACCATCTTCGATAGTTACATTTCGACACTATTGCCACTACGATAAATCGATTTCTTGACCTCGAATATATTTTATTCGACACTTCATTTGTTATTGTAGCTTACCTCTGACCTGATATATACATATATTTCTGTTTTGGAGGCCATATTGGCGGCCATTTCGGCCGCCATCTTGGATAGTAACATTTCGACACTATTGCCACTACGATAAATCGATTCCTTTATCTTGATAATATTAAATTTGACACTTCATTTGTTATTGTAGCTAACCTATAACCTGATATATGGATATTTTCTGTTTTGGCGGCCATATTGGCCGCCATCTTGGATAGCAACATTCCGATGCTATTGCCACTACGATAAATCGATTTCTTGACCTTGAATATATTATATTCGACACTTCATTTGTTATTGTAGCTAACCTATAACCTGATATATGGATATTTTTGTTTTGGCGGCCATATTGGCCGCCATCTTGGATAGTAACATTCCGACACTATTGCCACTACGATAAATCGATTCCTTGACCTTGATAATGTTACGTTTGATACTTCATTTGTCATTGTAGCTTACCTATGGCCTTATATATACTGTTTTCTGTGTTGGCGCCATTATTGGCCGCCATCTTGGATAAAATGCATTTTTGAGGGTGACCCCGTGGATGGATTTTGGCGGATTTTGGATATGTTATTCAGCAATGGAAACTGAGCAGGAAACCCTTTAAAAAGCTTCTGAAGCAATTTTGCCCAGGTCTAACTGTATATTGCCTGGACTATTACGCTAAATAACAGTTTTGCCAACCTATAGCCTGCCCTGGCTGCATCCATGTAGGACCCATATTGCCATATGGGGTACGTATATATCTATAGAGCCCACATGTATGTGTCCTATCTAATGCCCACGCAAATACTGGCAGGGAGTGGGCCTACGCCAATAAACGTAAAGTGTGTGTAGGCTATGCGTTTATCTATAGCCTATGTATGTTGTATGCAAGAAATATTTAAATGGCAGAAGAACTTAAAGGACGTCTAATAATAATCGTTTATTTTTGAAGGTTTGAGAACCTCTGGGTAGTCATACCCCTCATGCTGATCCCCATATCCTTTGCCATTCTCATGATGGGTCTCGTTCGAGTCTGGATGTTCAGCGCCCCGACGAAGATCCGCAGAAAGCCGAAATACTCCATGCACGTCCTGCGCGACCAAAGGGAACCGGTCCCCTACCACCAGGGACCAAGGACGACGGACAACAGCAGAACAGTGACCTATTCGGACGACCAGAACACTCAGCAGTCCTTCGACGAAGGAAAGATCGAGAAGGTTCAGCTTCCGAGATTCTACGACGAATACCCGAAGCAGGTGATAACCTCTCGCAAGGTCCCGTCGTCTGGGTTTGCCACTCCTTCGTCTGGTTACGCCTACAACTACGGTCAGAAGGGGGACGATGAACGACAGGTTCTGACCGAAGCAAAGTTCATCTAACTGGTTATAATGGACTACGCATGCCATCTGAATAAAACTAAGACGACAATGACGTTCCATAAATTTGCTTTCTAAATGCTGCTTAGAAAACTGAAGGAAGCAACTGTGACAACCTTTCCCACAGGCAGTAGCGTAGCCAGGAAACAACATGGGGGGGTTCCATTGAACTTTGTCGCAAAAGTTACGTTCTTTTTGTATTTCGTATATAAAAGTATATTAAAAAATTCGGCAATTTATTTGGGGGTTTTAACCCGTAATCCCCCTCACCCCTAAATACGCCCATGCCCACATGGAACCCATATCCCTATTTGAAAAATGAGCATGGTCGAGGCCATATGGTCTCCAGGCTATATATATAAAACGTGTACAACTGTACATTTACATTTCATCGGTCTCCTCCAATGCCCATGAAAATTAAATGCTGGCTTGGAAGCTAATTACGAGCAATCTATTATTGCAAAAATATTTGCCTACCAAGAAACAATGACTATATAGGGCCTATCAGACTACGAATGTAACTTGTATTGTCACTGAAGTGAGACGTTGCGTATGAGTCATGGAAATCTAGGGCCTATAGTACAAACCGCATTCATGACTGTAACGTACGCCTGTCACAAATGGGTGTGACAGAAGGTCGTTGACCAGTGGCGTCTAACCCCCAGTAGTCAATGGAGAACCAACCCCCCCACTGGGCCCAAAAAATTGGCATCTGAAACACACATTTCGGTGCAGTGCTTTTTTCGGCCGGAACGGTCCGGAACGGCGTTCCGGGACCTTTTTCAGCTATTAAAACTAATTTAGTAAATTAAAATTTTTACTAAAAATTATTTAAAATATTACTATGTAGACACTAATATATTTCAGTGCTTTCAGTGTATATATATTTTATATATATATATTATATATATATTATATATATGATATATATTATATATATATTATATATGATATATATATTAGGGTGTTTCTTATTTTCCAACTTTGGATTTCTCAAAGTCTCACCCCTAAACTTGTTCCTTTGGTCAAATTAATAGCTTGCACAAAATTTTAGCCAATTTGGTTAACATTTAGGGGTCGCTCAACAGAGTTGAATTTCTTGGGGTAGGCCTATGCATGTTTTCGGTATTCAACACAAACTACGCAATACAAATAGGAGTTCAATAATAAAATTTAGATTTGTTTGCTTCTACCTATTTATTTCTTTTGTATTTTACTTATCTGTTTTGTTCAACAATAATAATAAAATATTATTGTTATAATTATTATTAATAATAATAGCAATAATAATAATTGTAATAGAGATTCGAGTGCCATAATTCGTATCAAATCGATAAATCAGAGAAACAATTCAGAAGCACTGTATGTTTGTTATATTTACTTCCAATCCGCCATACTAACTTACAAGGAGCTGTTGGTGGACTCACAACACCTGCAAGCTGTAGAAAGAGGGCACGAGTTAACATTATGACAGCCAGCTTATGGCTGCAGTCCTCAATTGAACCAAATTGAGCGACAGAAAGGCTACTTCTGTATTAGCAACAGTTGCTCAAAGTCTTGGTCATGATGTCTATGAGTTAAATATCAACCATTCGTCAATTCACAGAAGAGCACAGCACTATCGAGCTAAAATTGTTTCACAGCTTAAAGAACAGTTTCAAGGAAATGTCTCTCTTGAGATCCACTGGGATGGTAAACTCCTAAGATACTTCACTGGGCAGGAGGTTGTTGATCGATTGCCATTAATTGTTGCAGGAGCTGGAGTGAACCAGTTGCTTGGTGTTCCAAAATTGACTTTCAGTAGGCTACTGGTGAAGCTAAGATCTCAGTCGTAGCCCGTTTGATAGGAAATTGGTGCCTTGTAGATCGCATTGCTTCCATGTGTCTTGATACCACTTCCAGTAACACAGGAAATAGAAATGTCGCATGTGTTCTGCTGGAACAGAAACTCGGGAAGAAGCTTTTGCACCTGGCATTTCGGCACCACATAATGGAGTTAGTTCCAGCTTGCAGCCTTCCACGACAGTTTGCACTGACCTCAAGGTCAGACGTTGCCACCTGTAAACGTTTCCAGATTAACTGGACCAACATTGATCAGACCAGATATGAACCTGAAGCAGCTCATGAAGAGGTAACAAGTCTGCTGAAAGATGACAAGGACAGCCTGTTAGCATTTTCTGAAAGCCAGCTTCCCTATTATCAGCCCAGAGATGATTTTTCTCCTGGAGCCATACATCATGCCAGATGGATATTAAAGGCAATGTATACTCTTTAAAGATGTGGATGTTTCACGGCCAATTTATAAGAGGAGAAGGGACTCCGGAGCATGTGCATCTTCATTGTTCGAATCTGTGTCAAGGCCTGGTTCACTTCTCCAAATCCAATTGCATCTTCAAATCATGATCTCCTTTTCCTTCAGCTCTTGGACCCGTACGAAACAGTGAACAAGTCCATTGCCAATGCCAGAAGAAAGAAATTTGCTGATCACCTTTGATATCTCAGTAAAGAACTCACTGGCTTTGCCGTTTTTATGCGACAGTGCCTGTTGAATCCAACGAGCAGTGGTAAAGGTAATTAATGAGAAAGAAGGTTTTGAAGAGCCTGTAAAATGGGACAAAATATATTAGGTAATGCCAAAACATGCGAATTGAGGACTCGTGACAAAAAATACGATGCAATTCTTCTGCCGGCTTGGAATTCCGGCTGGATTCCTGATTTGTGACCGGGACTTATGACGTCATCGAGACGATTACAAGGATGCCATCAAGACTGTTGAACATCTGAGGTTGTCAATGGCACTGCTGAAAGAGGCGTTGCCCTCATTGAGGAGTAGGCCCTACAGCAACATTATTACGAAGAAAGAAAATCAGAAACAGTATTGACTTCAAGTTGTCCAGGGACACCGTCGACTATTTCCAACTTACAAAATAGACTTCTTTCCTGCCAGGTCATTGCCAGGAAATTTTTTAGACAAGTAGACAATAGGCAGTCATCAGTAGACCTGTAATCAAGCTTCCTATACTCTACAGATAATGATTGTTGATTCTTGCTTGCTTGAAGCTTGCTAAAATATATATCACATTTGCGTACAAAATTCAAGCTTTCGCAGAGATTAAGGAAAACTAAAGCTCACTTGAGCGACCTCTAAAAATTCAAATAATTTCCTACAACTTGGCAGGAGTTGTTTCTATACTAATTGGAACCAATCTGGGGGGTGAGACCGTAAAAAATTAAACGTTTACTTTTTTCTGTACTGCTAAGACACACCCTAATATATATTATATATATTGTATATAATTATATTATATATTATGTAACCTTCACAAATGCAATGCATCCCTACTCTAGGCCCTACTCTTGCCTAAAGCTATTTAAAGACGGTAAAAGAAAAATTAATGTGAAAGTGTTAACGGCCAGTGATAATGCATGAATACCAACAAACATAATTTTATATCCTTTTCCTGGACTTTTTTCTTTGTGAAGAAAGTCAGCAAGAAATGATCCTTCTAACCCTGACACAACATGGGGCTGGGCCAAAAAGATATAAAATAGATCATTGGGATGAATTATACGTCTGTTGTTACCATGTTATTTGGAACCCTTCACTCCTTATGACCTTATCTATAGGTCAAGTTTGAAGTCAATCGGACTAAAGCTGTTTAAGAATTTAAGAAATGACAGTTAAAACATTAATTTTTTCGTTTGGCCTCTGGCTGGCGAAATAACAAATTTAGAGATATTATTTTCTAAATAAGTGTATTTGAGGACATCTTAGGTGTTTTTCTATACCAAGCTGAAGTTTGGAGTCAATCTGGCTATAGTTAGTTAGTTAGAATGACTTGAAGTGTTTAAAGTCTTTAATGCACCATCTAGCTACACAGACGATGGTGCCTGGTAAGGACACTGGCCATGATTTGCGCACAATCTATAGATCTGTTATTAGCTATTTGCAATGTGGCTATACTGCTATAAGAATAGGACTTTTCATTTGATGATGATGATGCGGAGTTCTCTACCAGAAGGCAGATCCATTGTTTTTTATGCCGCCCGGGGATAATACGATTAAGGTGGTTTCCCGTTGCCTTCCTGCTTCCTCACAGACAATTGAGGGTGAGCAACTTGTCCAGGGTCGCTACACAGTTGCTTCAACTTGCTTGAGGTAGATTCAACCTGCGACCTTCCGGTTACAAGGCAGAGAACATACCGCTACACCACCTCGTCCCTGTTTATCATTGTGTATCATTTCATAAAAACTACTCACTCAGAAGTCAGAAGAAATAAAGTAGGCTAAATGAATCAACTCGCAACGCGTTCATATATATTCGTGAGTCCAACGTAGGCTATAATTATTACTCCTATGCATATATTTTCATTTGAAATGTCCGCCACACACTGACTGGACAGGTCAGAGAGGGCTAGAGATGAGCCATTTCGATGGCTGAGCCAGATAACGGCCGAAGTGATGATACACATGATGCAGATTGCAGGTTTGCAGCGGAGAACGCTGCCAGTCTGGGCCGCCGTGTCATTAGCGCAGCAACCTCAGGGTCCTCAACCCTCCCCAAATGTTTGGCCGGTATATCGCGTAAGCCGTTGGCCCGTTGGCTGTAGACTCGTAAGGGTACAGCTGCATTGATACACGGACGCCTGGTATACCGGGGTCCGTGCCTTGATATAACGGGGTCTCCAACCCCACCCCACCCCATGGCAGTGCAGGCTGTGCAGTAAGTGTTCTGTTGTACAAGCCGTTTGCTACTGTTATGGAAACAAGAGAATTTCGATCCCACGATAATGGTTTAATGTGAGTTAATATTATCACAATCATACAGGAGAAAAGATATATCATGAAAAAATGAAACCCCCCACTTTCGGCCAAAATCGCTCAAACCCCCCCCACTTTTGAAGTTCGATGGAGATCGGTCTCCAAACCCCCCCATTGGTAGACGCCACTGTCGTTGACCAGGACAGCTTAAGGAAAACAATCCGCACAGAGGCATTACTAAATCGATTAGACTCAATACAGACTGTCGTCTGACTAAAATTGTTGTGTAAGATTATGTGTGTGCTGCAGACTCTGCAGAGCCTGTACTACAATAACAATGTAGGCCTACTTAGTTTTCATGCAGGCGTCTGCACTGGGTATAAACCCATACCCTATAAAAAAATTAGGCTCCTTTATAATAGTCACATTGTGACTATCATTGCTTCATTTTGGTGACCCTTCGAACTCCGCCAATATACCCTACCTGTGGTAGTGCCAGTCTCAAGCCTGGATAAAGAAGGAGGGCGACGCTAATCATCTTTTTTATGACACAGTGTCGTTAAACAGTAACCAAGGTGACGCTTCTCCCTCTCTTTGTCGACGTTCTTTATATACTTTCTAGATCTATTCGCGCGTTTTTCCCGGCCCATGCATTTCCCTCTCTCAGTCCACCGTTAACTAATTCTTTAGAATTCTCTTACTGCTCGTTTATCTATCATGCACAAACAAACGTAATTCACGAGTCTATGGAATGGAGTATAACATACATAACATAACATAACAAGGGTTTTAAGTGCATGGTTCAGAAGACGTTTAGTCTGTTAGAAGCACTGCAATTACCCTGGAACATGATTAATAGCCCAATTTTCCTAGGTTCTTCTTAAAAGCTGTGATAGTGTCCACTGAGACAGTACTATCATCCAAACTATTCCACAAATCTACAACTCTTGCACTGAAGAATTTCTGCCCTAATGTCCCTTTTTGGTTTCTTAAATAATTTATACCTAAGTCCCCGAGTTGCCTTGTTTGGTGCTAATTCAAAAACTTCTCCATCTGCACTGCCTCTTTTCCAGTAATAATCTTGTCGGCTTCAATTAGGTCTCCTCTGCTCCTCCTTCTCTCCAATGTTGTTAGTCCACACCTCTTCAACCTTTCTTCATATTCCAAATCCTTGTGGCCCCAAATCATTTTTGTAGCTCTTCTTTGCACCTTCTCCAGCTTTTCCATGTCCTGTTTCAGGCAAGGACTCCATACCTGGATGCAATATTCCAACTGAGGCCTAACCAGTGATTTGTATAACCTCAATATTGTATCCTATTGTATGGTGGCCGATTAGTTAGAGCGCTCGATCTGTAACGCGAAGGGTACGGATTCCAGCGTCCCTGGCGTGGTTAGGCCTAGTAACTGTGTATGCAGATCGAGCTCCTAGATCGCGCCATACATCGCATATTGAGGGCAGGCAGTATGGTCGAGTGCTCATTTCTAAACTTCGGAGGGAGGGCATTATCAAATGCAGTTGTGCAGTAGTAACTGTTGTTGGTAGGTTGTAAGCTTACTTGTAAAGTGTAACGCTACGTAACACGCTATTAGGGAGGATGTGCTCGTATTGTGTGGCCTACCGGGTCTCTGATAGGAGCCCAGCCTATGGCGCCAAAGACGCCATTTATCCCTCCCTCCCTCGCTCCCTCCGTCGGTCTGGTCTGTCGGGTCTGTCCGAGACTCCGAGTCTGTCTGTCTCTCTCTCTGAATGTCTGTCTGTCTGTCTGTCTGGTGCTAATCTGGTGCTAGTCTGTCTGTCTGTCTCTGTCTGTACGTCTCTGTATAGTAGTCCTCTGCGCCGCCGCCAGTCGCTATAGGCCCTCAAGTCGCAACCAGTCGCTAAGCTATCGACTTGGTTACTGTTTAACGACACTGTGTCATAACAAAGATGATTAGTGTCGCCCTCCTCCTTCTCTCCAGGCTTGGGACTGGCACTACCACAGTCCCGTATATGTTTCAGGACCAAGGATTGATGTTGTAATAATGAGCTAAGCGCTGGCGTTGCGCAACTTTGCCTTCTATGCCATGGTCGGCTGAGGGCATAGGAATGGAACCGAGTCATAAAGTCGTTGAATCTGTTTCATTTAGTATCCGATTGCGGTCACTCACCCCAGGCCCCAGATTACCTTGCTACGCCACTGTATAGTGTATAATTTATCCACCTTAGGTTTGGCTGAGGTTGGCTCACGCAACTACTTTCAAACACTTCCCAGGTCACTGCAAGTTGTTTGGTAACATATTCGGTTTGGTTTCTCTCTGACTCAAGTAACTACCGTTGTTCATCTCTGTCTGTCTCGATCTCTGTCTATCTTTGCATGTTTTGCCCTATATATCTGCTTTCTCTAATTCGGCCTGTGACACTGTCAGTGCTCTGCAGTCTGGACTGTCACTGCGGTGTGTCTGCAGCATGTGTGTAGCATGTGTGTGTGTGGGGGGGCTCTGACAACGTGCCTATACGTGCATGCTCTCCATCATTTATTGGCGCCACGGAAGACGTATCAGTTCATTCATTTCATTTCAGATGTTTATATAGCGCCCCTTCAAGATTTCTACTCAGAGGCGCTCCCGACTACAGCGCGGACACTGAATCGGAGTTTCACGCCGAAGCGCATGAGCAATTGCGAGTGAAGGACTTGCCCAGGGTCCCTACGCGGCGGCTTGAGGTGGATTCGAACCCACAACCCTCCGGCTGCAAGGCACCGAACATGCCCCTACACCACCGCGTCCCACAGTTGAAGGCCTAATAGGCCTAGGCCTGGCCTATATATAGCCTACCGTTGTATTTGTATATGTAGGCTACATGTAATGAACTCACATAGAGACTTAACAGCAACGTATGTCATCTGTCAGTGTCAATAGACATTCTTCCTATTTTAATTTTAAGAGAGTTGCTTTTTGACACCTGCTTATCGGGTTCGAACCCAGCCTTAGTATTCGTTGGAGTATGAACGTTTGCAAGACGTGGGAAGGGAAATGCGGACAAGGCGAAGAGAAAGTCCAAAGTCCAATGTTCCAAATTAACTAAAAGAGCCACTACCCAATATTCACTAAATACGCAAGAACTTGTAAAGCTGAGGTGGCCACTTTTCTACAAATACTACTTTTGGTTGGCAAGAGTTATTGTTATTGTAATATTTTTTTCTATTTAAATTCCTTGTCAAAAGGTTTTAAGTGGAATAAACTTGTGTAATAATAATTCTATATAGGGGTCATCCATTAATTATGTCAACAAATTTTAGGCAGTTTTTGACCCCTTCCCCCCTTGTCAACAACTGTCAAACATTGACGGACCCCTAAAATATTATGTCAACAATCCTAGAACCCCCCCCACAAAAAAGAAACACAATGGCTCAATACATGTAGAATCATTTAAAAAAATTGTACACTAAAAATGCAATCTCGAATTTCAAAATATATGAGTTTAGTTTATTACCAGCTTTTTAGTAGTATTAAACATTAAGCACTTTATTAAACATTAAGCACTTAATACATTTTTAGCAATTACTTAATGTTTTCGCTACCATTTTGAAGGATCTGTGTTGATTCATTGGAAAAAATTTGACGTCAAATTGTACCGAACCCCTCTCCCCTTTGTCAACAACTGTCAAACTTTTCCCCCTGCCCCCTATTTTGTCGACATAATTAATGGACGATCCCATAGCAGCCTATCAAAATCATAGTACATGGACACATATAAATGCATTTGTAAGTGACGCAGCCATGATGCATATCTAGTTCGCATGCTGCATTTACCGTTGCCTAATGGTTACAAGGAAATTCGGTTATGGCAAAGTGTTTCATCTTAACCAATTTTCACCATACTCAGCGTTGGTCCTTTGTGCAATATAACCAAAACTGTAGTCTATTATTGGGAACAGAATCTACTAAATGGGTTAAGGAATTATATAATAAATTTGACACAATCACAAAAGTCATCTTGATATGCTGACAAATTATATAATTAACTATCATCTCCATTATAAAAGAAATCATCAGAAATACTATGGTCAAACATTATGCATGAGAAATCATTAGAGAAACTATGGTCCAAACATTTTTCAAAATGACAGAGAACAAATACTTAACCATCTGACAACACTGAAATCACATTAAAATCACATGTTACAACTGGTAATTTCTTGCTGCAATTACTCGGAGTCATCAAACTATACGGGAGATATCTTGACACTGAACAGGTTATTGTTGCACGACCAATTCTGATCGATGATCTGGTCAATGCTAGGTCAGTCCAGTTATGAGAGCCTGCTTGAAAAGGATAAAAGCACCAAGTGCAGCCAGGTCTTAGATCGAGGTTTGAATTATAGCAAAACTCAGCAGAGCAGACATCTTCCACAGAGGCGTTTAAGAGGCTTTGCTAGGCCAGTCAAGCCACATGCTTAGTCCTTCTGAAATTTTCAAATTACCTTGTAAATTTTCGTTAACCAACAATCCCCAGCCATGCACAAATTTATCAGCAATAGATAGCACAGCACGATTCTAGAATACCAGTAAGTACAATGAGACGACTTATGACTGATGAGGTACATTATATAAATTTAGTACATGTTCATAGAAGAATAGAACAGCAGTTCTTTAAGCTAGCCCTGAGAGGTAGCCATGGGTATAACGAGTCAGCGACTTCATTTCTTAGCCTTGACATGTGAGGGCGGGTGGCCTGTCCTCTCCCTCGCCGTCTCATCTTCCCACAGACAGTGTACGGTCAGTGTACTCATAATAGCTGAGTTGGCTAGGGGGTGCAGGTGGAGCAGAAATCTCAAAACAAATTTCTGCCTGTCAGGGATTTTAACCCCGACCTATCGATTGACAGTCCAGCATGCTAACCACTACACTATCGAGCACCCCACCACGTAACTGTGGTAAAATATACTGGAATTCAGAAAAGTATTAACGAACCAATCGTTCATCCACAGAGAAGAAACAACGTTTAACTCTTACAATACTTCAGTCGCATATTACAAGGCACTGGACACAAATAACTGCAAATGGCCAAATGACAACTCTAACTACGGTAAACTAAGTTAAACAAGAACTGACAGCATGCAAGTGCTTTCACTGGTTTACAATTATAGACCGAGGCAGCTACAACCTTGATACAATGGGTCACTTAATCTTTGCTTCTAATCCCTTTTGGCACGGCCACGGAACTCATCCATGCTGGTGCTGAGACCAAAGTAGTCAGCAAAAAGGGTCAACCCCTTCGTAGGAACCATGCTAGAAAAGGACAAATGCATGACAGATGTAGAAAATCATTACATGCATGTAATAAAACAGCAAAAGTCCGATTTAGAATCAAATACAGCAAGAAAGTGTATAACACCACAACTTTGTAAAATTGCAAAACATAGGTAAAGCCGGTATGAGAGATCTTTTGAGAGGGACTTACAAATAAGGCACTGCATTGAGTAGCTTGATAAGGTACACGCTTTATATGAACTCAGAACATTCACCACTAAGAAGTTAATGTCGTACAGGTGAGCGCCAAAGTCCTTGCTGGCTGCTTAGGTTGTGTATGATGCTGGCAGTCTTGTTCTCTAATGTTTTATCCCTGAATACAATATTAATGCATAACTTCTATCCCTGAATGCAGTATTTATAAACTTTGTTTGGGAATTTTAATGCGTTAAGTAATGCATTAAAATTCCAAAACAGAGTTTATAAAGTTCTGTGCCTAATTACTTAGCTACATAAACTTCACAAATGCCATTGAACATTTGTGATTTTTAATGTGGTATAACTTCACATTTCAGGTCTGCCTTGAAAACTAACTCCAAAGGGATCATTCATGCTTTATCTGGCTAAGAGAACTGAGAGTATGCCTGGTCATCGGTCTTGCAAGCACATAATAACAGCTCTGGCTAGACATTACACAACAGAAATATCAGCACACGACGAGTATAATTCTACCAACTCGGTCAAGTCAAAACAGACCCAAACCACAATCACAACCTCTAAAACTTTGCATTTCAAATCATAGTTGGCCAACTACTCTACACTTGTTAAAACTGAGCAGCAGAGGCAAAAAATCTTGCTTAAGATTTGCATTTGTATCCTAATAGCAAAAGATTCCAGAACAAACAGAAACTAACTTTTTAATGATGACCATCCAGTAGAGAACTTTGGGAATAAGAATAACGGCTTGGTTGGTAAGAACTGCATCTATTATCTTGTCAACAACATATTCGGGTTCCAGGAATGGAAGAATACGTGGAAACCTGCCAATGATATTTCATCAATTATCACAACGTACAGTAGAATATTTTTTATATTTCTTATACACTTACTATGACCAAATCTAGCTAGTGATTAATCGCACGCCATAGACGCAATGAGATCAGATCATGTTAGCATAAACCTAGTTCTCATGTCTAATACTGTTTGTAATAAGTCAAACACAGTGTGTTATGCTCAATTGTTCTAGCTCTTGTCTTGCAACACGGATAGCATGAGTTCAATCCTCTCCTGAGACAGTTACTGTGCAGGTACCCTCATCCATCAACCCTTGTGCAGTTGTTCATATTCACCAACTGATGCTTACCATACTTTACTAAGCCATTAGACATGGTGCTTAACTCTAACCCAGTGAATTGGGTCAATAATGACCTTGCTTTGCTCATAATTATCTATGTTATTACGTACTATTTACATCTGTTCACTAGCAGGAATAGCGTAAAGTAGAAATTGTTGGCTGTTTCTCTATAGTAAAATCTTTTTTATCATCACACATACAACAAAAATAAATAATATCCTTCAAGTGATGGTTTGAAGGCTCTTGGAACAAATACAATTTTTGACAACATGGTGATCTTGGAACTTGAAGACACCTACTGCTACTAAAGTTATGAGGTCAGATGTCATCACTGGTGATGACTATAGAATAAGCAAACTCTGTTTGTGCCCAAATTGTTATTTGTAGCTTTTCATCCACTGCTACAAGTCTACCTCATCAAAGGCTACACCTGCAGTGTTTTAATAAATTTTATTCTGTTCATGATATATACCTGGATTTTAATTAATAATTCTGAGTTTAAAAAATATTTTATACTTATATCAACTTTGAGATACACTCATGAACTAATCAGTTTCTTAACAGATAATGACAAACTATATAAGGAATTTCAGAGTTTGCTTTTATATGAACTAACAATGGTCAAAGATATATTTACTTTGTTTGAATTCCACTGAACATTCCAGTATCTATGTAGTATGGGCAGACGACTGTTGTGTGGACTCCCGTCTTTTTCTGAACAGCCAACTCAGCTCGTAGCGTCTCGTCAAAACCATAGGCCGCAAACTTGCTGGCACAGTAGTCACAGAGCCCGTTGACACCAAAGTGACCTGCGCCACTAGCAATTGAAACTACGTGACCTTTGTTCTTTCGAAGCATTGACGGAAGGAAAGCCTTGACTGTCTGAAAACACATGAACAGTTTATCACGAATTAGATCAGTCACTCTCTTAAAATGGCTGTGCATGTAAATATCTGGCTACTAGGGCAAGATCAAATCTGTGCGTTTCTTAGCTGCAGCTAGTATTAACGGGTAGAAAATTAATGCTTTTTTGTTTCAACATCCATTAATGAGTCATGATCTTACTCAGTACACCAGATCTCGCTTATAACATGCATTACTGAGTGTACGCATGCATCCCTACACAATATATTTAGCAACTTAAAGTACCTTACAAACGTGCAGAAATGTTTTTACAAAGTGCTTAAAAGAACAGACAAACTATATAAATGTTTGAGCAGGCTTCACGTCAACTAAGGAGCCAGTGGGTTTAACGAGACCTGACGGTAGAAGACCCGATCCCCTTACCCTGGACCCATGGCTAGTGGGCCAATGCCTGGTTTGGGAAGCGACTGTCACTGACACCTGGCTGTGTCTTACTTGACAGACACCTTCCACACAGTCGGAAAGGCGGCAAAAACAGAAGCGGCCGGCAAGAAGACAGTTGTGTGAAAACATATAATCTACTGTCTCACAGGCACTTTTTCAGCCATCTTGCCTTCGAAACCATGGGCCAGATAAACAACACAGGCCAACCTAGGACAAAAACTCAGCACAGTCACAGAGGACCCACGAGAAACTTCCTTTCTTTTCCAGAGTAAGCTTATCTCGTTAATAATACAATGCTTTAACACGGTCGAGTTCCGGGGCACTTTCGCCAATCAGGACAACGATGAGTAGGGTCATCTCCAGACAAATTACATTGATAGCTAGTCATATCTAAGTCCCTGAGGGAGCCTGTTTACCTTAGGGCATAAAAATAAAAACCTAAATGATATTTAATGTGGTTGATAAAATGGATCCCAATTTAATTCAACTTCATAAAATGATCTCGTTATAAGGCAGCTGATCATAAACTGATGCCTGGTACGGTTTCTCCGTGGTAGCACTGAAATCAGGTTTCAGTATCTTAATGCATGATTCTGAACACAATAATGATAATCCACTGTATCTCCATCATCTTCATAAACAGTATAGTGGTAACTATGTAGTCACCAATCCACAGAAGTATTGTTAATATTCAGTCATCACAATTATCATCATCAAGTAGAACAGGGGTTCTTAAACTTTTTAGAAGCAGGGACCGGCTGTGCATTTATGATGTTGTTGGCGGACCACCAGTTAGAAATGCAAAATTTTATCTGACAATCGAATCCAAGATAAAGGGAAATTAGAGGAATGAGTCCATATTTTATCTTAATATTTTATTGAAATTATTCTAAGAGTGAAATAATGCGAAATAGTGACTAAATCAATAAACTGCTTTTACAAATATATGTAATTACACATGTTCTTGTTATTCATTGTTAAATATAACAATAAATATCAGAATGTATTTATTATAGTTAAAGGAAGCGTTCAAGTTTTTATAAATAATAACTAGTAATTTTATTACACGAGAAGGCTTACTCCTATCTAAAAGTAGCAAGCCTAATTACTGAAAGTTTAATTAAATTAAACTTGACTAAACTTACAGCAAATGGAGTCAAGCAAGTCATGGCTAAATTACAGAGTTCTCCATATTCCTAAAGAAACATTGATCCAGAATGCAGCCAACGATCCAGTCTTTTCAAATATAGCATTTAAACCTTTATCATTTGCAAGTTCTATGAGTTTATCATCAAGAACTGTAGTAAGCTGATTACCTGCTGAATGACGAAACAGTAATTAGTGGGAAACGTGAGCTTGTTTATTCCTGACAAGCAAATCTATTCGCGGTTTAATGTCAGTCAATGTTTCATTACTTTTAAAGAAACTGTCCAAAGAGACTTGATGTGCTTTGCTCATTGTTTCTCTTATTTTTTAAATTTAAAACTAAGATTTCTAGAACTTTATTTCGTGTTTAAATTTGTCTTATTGCAAATAAACAAAAATATTCATACGCTAGCGTTTTCTTAATTATCGCTCAATTCCATCAACAAAGAACAAATATCTGGCGTACGAATGGTTGTGTTCAGTTGGTGACAGTTTCAATCGCTAGGTGATCGAAGTCCATATGCCTAGCGATCACGGTGTGGCGATAATGGGAACTTTAGATCTAGAATCTAGATTGATTTATTGCAAATAACGTTAAATAATAATTTCATTCTATAAATTTTTTTAACTTAAAAAATATATCTATAATTATCTGTATTTTCCAGGAATAAGTTGATCAAATTTTTATTTTTAGGGATTGTTTCGCGGACCGGCGACTTGAGCTCCGCGGACCGGCGCCTTGATCCGCTGGACCACCACTTTAAGAACCACTGAAGTAGAACATATCAAATGTACGGTAAAGTTCCACAAAATTACTACCAACCCAGAAATGAGCCGTAGCATTGACGTCCATTGTTTTCTGAATCAGAGAATCCGGGCATTCCAGAAACTTTTTCCCAGTTACGATTCCAGCATTATTCACAAGAATATCAATTTCACCCAGATCGTTCTTCACCTAACAGAGAAAATAAACAATTCACAATAATAATAATAAGACGATTTGTATAGCACCGTAGCACATCCGAGGCCGAAGGAAAGGGCGCTGATAATGAGTTTAAGAAATCACTGACAGTCATATGATACTTTAAAAAGAAAGGTCGTGAGCTGTGATTTGAATGTCTCCAGATATGGCACATTCTTCATATGGTCAGGAAGACTGTTTCACGCTGTGGGTCCAGCAGCAGAGAAGGAACTGTCGCCAAACCTCGTAGAAGACCGTGGGACTTGTAGCTGATTTTCTATGAGGATCATAGCCGACATCTGTTCTGGTTCAAGCTCCTCAGTTTGTCGCCTCCACAGTTTTGCAAGTGCCTGCAGTCTATACGATTTGACAGCGATTTCACTGGTTTGGGTCCCGAGTGCCACTGATGAATTTATTCTTCAGGTGGCACTTTATAAATGTCAGATTACAATTTATTACAATTACAAGATGATATAATACTAATAATAATATAATATTTATTCTTTAATGAAGCGCCTGACAAACGCACTGCGCTGTACATGTACATGTTTAATGACGATTAAACAATTCACAAGAACACAAATTACAGAAGACATCAACAAACATGCCAAACATCAAAATGGGCCAGCGAACATGAAAGTCTTGAGGCATTTCCTGAACCGCGCAGGTGAGAGGGCTAGTAAATCCAGATGCAGGGACTGGAGAAAGCAGTTCCAAGCTGAGGAGCCAACACAGGTAAAGCTACTGGCTTGGGTCATAGCACAGAGCATACGTGGGGGGCCCGATAGTGCATTGGATAACATCTGGCGTAGAGAGCGAGAGGTACCGAGTTCGAGTCCTGGGGCGGATATGCTTTGTAGGCCTATTAGCGCCGTTGTATTGCAGGCTGTCTGTTCTGTTAGTAGTTAAGATTTAAATTGCATAACATGTAAATGTACAGCGCAGTGCTTTGTCAGGCGCTTAATACAGAAAAGATTATTATTTATAAGGCCACGAATGGAAGATTGCAAGGAGGCCCTAGTGGGTTGCCCGTCAGGTAGGACGGGGCCAGTGGGCCACCCAAGCAAGGCAGCAGCGCACAAGGGAAAGGGTTTTGAACTGTATACGCTGATGACTATGGAACCAGTGAAGTGAGTCATAATTGAAGCCTGATATATGAGCAAAACACTTTGGAATGCCACTTATAAGCCAAGCAGCAGAACTGAGAATAGACTGAAGTTTAAGGGTACTGGAGGAGGAGAAGTATACTGCATTCCCATAGCCCACCCAAGGGCAGATCATGGCGTAGACCAGTCCAGAGTAGTGATAGCATGACGTAAGAGAGACCTGCGAATGCATCCAAAGAAACAGAAGGCTTTGTGTACAACAGGTCAACTGTGGCAAACGTGAAGCCAGCAGGAATGCAGCTTTCAACAAGAAAGATGTTGATAACAGTTTAGATAAGTGGGCCCAGGACAACAAAAGTCCTTTAAACAGAGGCGGCGTCAGACTTTTTAGCTAGGGCATAGCCACGGCAGTCATACCAGTAACCAGTTAAGGAGGCAATTAATGGCCCAAATAAATTCTCGGCAGGGCAAAAATTCCTTGTAATAGGGCAGTGAACAAGGCAAAGGCTTTTAACCAGGGAATTTGCCCTGGCTTGCCCTGCTGTAGCACCGCCACTGCTTTTAAACGAGCACTAGGAATGAGGTCCACAGCATACAGGTTAGGGAAGGAAGAGAAGGTTAAATTGTTAATCTTGGCCAGAGATGTGGGTTGAAGTAAGCTACTAGGGTATAAGCCATCAGAGGAAGGAATGTTAGGACAGCTGAGAACCTGGGACATCTGGTCTGAGAAATTACCTAAGAGAGAGAGAGAGAGAGATATATATATATATATATATATTATATAATTTATATATATATATATATTTGTTTCATAGAGAAAAACAACCTGACAAAAACTGAGTTATGCTAACATGAGAGATGAGAATTTAAAAGCAGTGTTATTTAAGTTAACTAAAAAAGTTAACTTAACTTAAAGTAACTTTATCATTTAACTGAAAAGTTCTATTTCAGTTAACTGAAACTAAAACTGAAAAGTTCTGAAAACTGTAACTAAAACTAGAAGGCCCGAAAAGTGGGTCATTCCATGTCAAATCAACCAGTAAAATAGCAATTTGCCACCACACCCTTTTGGATTTTTCTGAAAATTTTTATACACAAACTACATGCAAAATTAGGAACAACAGTGAAAATTTGAGCAGAATATCTCAAAATTTGACCGAGATATTAATTTTTGAAGTTAATAAGCAAAAAACGGATCGTGAGAAAATGGCATGATCGACCAAGTTTGGACTGTCATATCTCGGCCAGGAAATGAGCTAGAGGGCTGAAATTTTTTTCATGTAATCAGTTTGTTGTGCTCTTTCCAAATATTCAAAAATCTTGGTGGTGTTCATTTTGATTTTTAATATAAAAATTTATAAATATTGCACAGAGGCCAGTTTTCACTCACGTTCCAAACATCATATCAGCAGGTTGGAATAATATATTATAATTCTTATACTGGTTTTATATTGAGGTACATTAGTGCTCATCAGGCATATAGTGAGTACCTGATTAGTTTCATTATTACTGTGTTTTCCAAGGACATTTTCCTTGCGATGATCGTCAAAGTGGGGTTTACGGCTTGCCCAAAAAGTGAAAGTCGGTATTTTTTGAAATTCATGAAAATTTGCAAATATATTCTGAACACCAAGAACTGTTATTGGTGAAAAATTCAGGATGGTGTTCAGCTCCCTTCCACGTAAATTAATTTTTCAAGTTAATAAGCAAAAAACGAATCACGAGAAAACGGCATGATCCACCAAGTTTGGACTGTCATATCTTGGCCAGAAAATGACTTAAAGGGCTGATTTGTTTTTCATGTCATCAGTTTGTTGTGCTCTTTCCAAATATGAAAGAATCTTGGTGGTGTTACTTGTGGTTTTTAATCTATAAATTTGTAAATATTGCACAGAAGCTAATTTTCGCTCAAGTTTCAGACATCATATCAGCAGGCAGGATTGGTATAATACTATAGCAATACTTACACTGGTTTTATATTGAGGTACATGGGAGCTCTTGAGACATATAGTCATTGCCTGATTAGTTTCATTATGTCTGTGATTTCCAAGGACATTTTCCTTGCGATGATCGTCAAAGTGGGGTTTACGGCTTGCCCAAAAAGTGAAAATCGGTGTCTTTTGAAATTCGTGAAAATTTGCACATATATTCTGGACACAAAGAACTGTTATTGGTGAAAAGTTCAGGAAGATGTTCAGCTCACTTCCCCGTAAATTAAATTTTGAAGTTAATAAGCAAAAAACGAATCACGAGAAAACGGCATGATCCACCAAGTTTGGACTGTCATATCTTGGCCAGGAAATTACTTAAAGGGCTGATTCTTTTGTTGATGTTATCAGTTTGTTGTACGCTTTCCAAATATGAAAGAACCTTGGTGGTGTTACTTGTGGTGTTTAATCTATAAATTTGTAAATATTGCACAGAAGCCAATTTTCGCTCAAGTTTGGCTTCTGTGCAATATTTACAAATTTATAGATTAAAAAGCCACAAGTAACACCACCAAGATTTTTCATATTTGGAAAGAACACAACAAACTGATGACATGAACAACAAGTCAGCCCTTTAAGTCATTTTCTGGCCAAGATATGACAGACCAAACTGTGGTGGATCATGCCGTTTTCTCGCAAATTTTTTTTGCTTTTAACTTCAAAAACATTTACGTGGCAGAGCTGAACACCATCTGAATTTTTCACCAATAACAGTTCTTGGTGTCCAGAATATATGTGCAAATTTTCATGAATTTAAAAAAATACCGACTTTCACTTTTGGGCAATCCGTAAACCCCACTTTGATGATCATCGCAAAAATAACTGTCCTTCCCACAGTAATAATGAAACTAATCAGGTACTCACTATATGCCTGATGAGCACTAATGTACCTCAATATAAAACCAGTATAAAAATTATAATATATTATTCCAACCTGCTGATATGATGTTTGGAACGTGAGTGAAAACTGGCCTCTGTGCAATATTTATAAATTTTTATATTAAAAATCAAAATGAACACCACCAAGATTTTTGAATATTTGGAAAGAGCACAACAAACTGATTACATGAAAAAATTTCAGCCCTCTAGCTCATTTCTGGCCGAGATATGACAGTCCAAACTTGGTCGATCATGCCATTTTCTCACGATCCGTTTTTTGCTTATTAACTTCAAAAATTAATATCTCGGTCAAATTTTGAGATATTCTGCTCAAATTTTCCACTGTTGTTCCTAATTTTGCATGTAGTTTGTGTATAAAAATTTTCAGAAAAATCCAAAGGGGTGTGGTGTACACCCCTGGTTGATTTGACGTGGAATGACCCAAGTACAAAATTATAACTAAAATTAAACTTGAAAGTTGAAAACGGAATTAATTCTTTCTGTGTGGCATACAAACCAAGTGGTGTGCATATATCTGCAATGGTTTAGGGCAAATACTTCAAACTGCAGCTCAGTAGCATTAAAGCATGAATTTGATAAAATCTGTTGCTCTTGCTAATCAAAATGAATGTCATTAATAAACAAAAGACATTTAATTGCTTCTGTTGAATGTTTACAGAACTAAATTAAAACTGAAAAGTTCTGAAAATTGAAACTAAAACTAAAACTGAAAAGATCTGAAAACTACAACTAAAACCAAACTGGAAAGTTAAAACAAAACTAAAACTGAAACTGAAAAGTAAACTGAAACCTAAATAACACTGATTTAAAGAAAATAAATTCAATGACAAGTTGACTCACAGACAAATGAATGAGTATTGGGACATAACATAATAGCTGCAAGGAAAATTATTTGGATTTCCCCAGACTCAAGCATATTTAATATTAATACTTACATTATTTTGTGGGACCTTTAGACCATCCCTTTCCCAAAACCTAAAGAACCAAACTGTTAAGGCTTCCCCTTTATCACATTACTTAATTCTGCATAAAAGAAATTCCTGACCCAACACCTTTATGCAAGCTGTCATTCATCGATCCAACCGCTGTCACATGGCTGCCACAAGGTTAGTAAAACAAAAATCAATGACTTTCCACGACCTTTTTTCATGACTTTTAAGACTTATTTTAGACGAAAAAGGACCTACTTTCTAATTGTTTTATCAATGTAATATTTATCGAAATTTAAAAATATGATTAGAAATATGTCCATTCATGATTTTACCATGACTTTCCATGACCTAGCTATTTTCAAATTCCATGACTTTCCAGGACTTTTTTGGATACACCTGCTTTTTCAGGCCTTAAATTTTTCAAAGTCTAATTCCATGACTCTCCAGGTTTTCCAGAAGCTGTGACAACCCTGGCTGTCAGTTAGTGATTCCACCTCTCCATATCTCGATCCACCTATCAACCAGCAATTTTCTATCTGCATTTTACTGTTAAACAAAAACCATTAAATGATTAGCAAGACAGTCAATCATTCCATTCCAGAAAATCCATCTATGAGCACATTGACATTCACACATACAAACATCCGTTCTGTCTTCCTACAAATTCATCCTCTGGTCGATACCTTATCTGCAGTGCGATATATGTCTTCACGCTTGCTCAGGTCGACCGTGTAGGCGCGCACTTGGGCACCCAACTCCTTCACCTGTGACGCCGTTTCTTCATTGCCTTCTTCATTGATGTCCCACAAGACAAGCGTGCAGCCTAGCTTTGCAAAACGTTGTGACATCAGCCGACCCAAACCAGAACCTATAAGACAAGAAAAGAAAAACTGATACAATTTCTAACACCACTGCAGTCTAAGAGCATATGCTAGTGCAGCACTTCCCAAACTTTTCAGTGTCACGGACCGGCTGGAATTTTCCCATTTTCCCACTGCAGAAGGACCGGTGCCAAATTTATTAATTATTTCTCTTTTTGTCTTCAATCACCTAAATTTCTTAAATATGTGTTAAAATTGATTTAAAAGCACGTTTAGCCAATTCTACGACTCTACTGTCCTTTAAACGCTAGCCTAATAAGTGTTTTGTTATGACTTTTACAAATATGATAGCCATTTCTTGATTCCAATACAATATGACCCGTTTCCTGACTCACTTTGCGAACCGGCAACCGATGGCTAGCGGACCGGCACCGGTCCGTGGACCACCACTTTCAGAAGAACTGTGCTAGTGTGGCTAGTTAAACAGAATATGTATTAGGCTAAATCAACTGAAGCAGTAGACCTATATTTCACAGAAGATTGTTCCAAGTGGAAGGTCCAAAACCTGATGAGCTAATATTGATGTGGATGGTGTGGAAGCTCTAAATTATCTCTATGGGCAGCACAGCATAGAAATCAGTGACCAGGCTGACTCACAACAACTGGAACACAAAGCACTCTGATATATGCCAGGCAGTGCCAACCAGTGTGGATCAGGCAAGCACAAAGATGCTGAATCAAATTCGTTCCTTCATAGGAAGCGGAGCCAGAGCAGTGTTTTTGCATATATTCAGATATATACGTATCGTATGTGTGTACATTCATATGACTACATAAATAAACAACAGCATGGCTTCCAGCACACGCCATTCTACTATGATGTCTCTATTAAATCTTCAGGAGTCAGGACAGTATATCTATTGCCATCGACCAAAACGAATACTCCCTTGGCATGTTTACTGACATCAAAAGCCTTTGATACGGTCAACCACGATATACTGCTATCCAAACTAGAAAACATAGGCATAAGAGGGTAGCACTTAACTGGCTTCAAAGGTACTCAAGTAATAGGTACCAACAGGTGCTATGTCATGGTTCTCTATCTACACTAAGACTTATTAAAACATGGTGTACCCCAAGGTTCTATCCTTGGTCCTCTCCTCTTTTTACTCTTCATAAAAGACCTCCCTAATGCCTCTCACCTCTTACACTTTCTATGAGTTGCTGATGATACGAATATCTTAGCTTCTCATAAATCTTACAATAAACTAATTGAACTCATGAACCAAGAGCTCACACATGTAAACAACTGATTTATTACAACTTAACTATCTCTAAATGTGTCTAAAACAAACTATATATTATTCAGCTTGCATCGTAAACATGTCCCTCTTGTTAAAGGAACCGTTACTAAAAATAATACACCCATGCCTCGAGTAAGTAAGTACTGCTAAATTTTCTAGGTATATATGTTGACCAGTTCCTCATATGTAATGACCACATTGTCAACATATCAACTAAAATTGCTAAAAACATAGGAATCCTATCCAGAGTTGCCTACCTCCTACCTCCGACATGAGCATACGTCTCAATCTGTACTACTCCATTGTCCATCCCTATCTAAACCCCTGCAATATCATATGGGCATCGAACTATCCTTCAAGATTAAAACGTTTAGTTATCCTTCAGAATAGAGCTGTTCGTACTACAGCCAACAGCCCTTACTTTCTTCCAACTGATTCCAACTTCAAATGCTATTACATACTGAAAATTGATCAGATAACTAACAAACAATTAATGAATTCATGTTTAGATACACCACTAGACAACTACCATCTACCTTCAACAACTATTTCACAAAAATATCTTAAAGTAATCCATAATATATACGCTCTGCAAATAACTACTATTATTATTACTATTATTCCCACACTAATACTCATACGTTTTTGCTTAAATCTAAGTCCTGGAACACCATACATATTGAGATATGTAGTTTACCTAATATCTACCTCTTCAAACACGAATTGCGAAATTACATCACAAATCAGTCATCAGATTAATGTGTTAGTACTGTTTGTCTAGTACCTAGTAACTAGTTAAGTTGTTAAGAATGCCTTTTGAAATTGTATCCTACCAACCGCTCTACTAGTATTTTAATACACGGTGATCCCATTTAGCAGGTTTATTCCTTCTCCATTGCTCCTTGAAGGCTTTTTCATGCAATACTTGTTTGTACATACAAATCTGTTTTAAAACGAAGGGTTCAATAACAATTTTGGTTATGGTAATGGTTATTTTGGATAAAAGACAGTAAATTTTTTGCTGTGGACTACAAGTACACATTGTTATTACCTGCAATATATCATGGAGTACTGCTACAAAGAATCTCACCACCACCACCACCACCACCACCACCACCACCACCACCACCCACAACAACAACCACAACAACAATGCACCGGTCATTCATACCCGTGCGGCCTCTTACATCACAGCCAGCTCGGTCGGGCCCGCTTCACTGCAGGCGGCCAACCGTAAAATACAGCTATACCAACCATGGCCATCGAGCCTTTGGGCCTTTCAATCCTTCAGCTCCGGAATCTATACGCGAGTTAGGCCGTCGTATGTCATTCATTGGTGGCGACAGATGCAAAACCTCATTTCTTTTCCAGCATTTGTCTATATGTGTCCAACGCTATAGCTTGGTAGCATTCAAAGGCACCTTTCCTACAAACCCCAAAGATGAGGCCTGACCCTCCAGACAAATTTCCTGCTCCTTATAGCAATTTTTCCTAAATCCTGAGGGATCCTTGATACCATATGAAAAAAATAATAATAATAAAATAATAATAATAATAACCGTGTTTATTAATTCCAATTGACAAACCACAGTAAGATTACATGTTAGTAGTAACAGCTGATAACAAATTAACAGGAGTCGAATTTAACTGTATGGCAGCCATGCAAGGCGCCCATCTGTCCTACTGCTCAATGACCTATTCCAACATGATGCAATGCGATAGTCTGTTGCCATTGGTAACACACCTGCTCAATGATCATGCGGTTGTCCGTCTTCACCTGCACTGCTTCAGTCATAGCCAACAAGCCGATATATTCGCACATAATGGAATACATGCATGCGAGAAACACTACACTGGCTTCCTGTTTCAGAGTACACTGCGTTCAAGATCATTGTGCTGACAGGTGCCTCAGTTGTTGGCACTCTCCCAGCGTACATCAGGGCGCTCTGTGTTCCAGTCCCGAGTCAGGTGCGATGGCAGTTGTTGTGCTCCAAGATATACAGGCAATGTGCTTCCACATGTCAGCTCAAGTCCATCGTGCTTTCTCATGTATTGGACCATCCTCCTGGAACAGTCTCCCATTACAAATTGTCACCTTTGATTTGTGCAGCAAGTCCATCGTGCTTTCTCGTGTATTGCCATGGGGATTTGAACTTGTGCAGCACAACTTGGGTTTGAACTTCTTCTGTTGACCCCCTGCTTTTAGCCTTTGGCCAAACCCCGTGGGTTGGTTTGACCACCTTAAATTCATTACCCACAATCCTACATCAAATGATTCCATAAGGGTGTCTTAGATAAGCCAACAGGCAAGGCGAATATGTGCAAGAACAGAAGAAAAGTGCACAGCTTTTCTCATAGTGACTGTACTAGTGTACAGTACTGTCAGCAATTTGTGTGGTGATGCACTTGTTCGTTGGGTTTGCTAGTATTTCCATTTTCCAGTGAGAGTACTTGGCGCAATGGTTTGTTAACTTGCGTTGTGTACTTGTATTTTGTCTTTCAGTGCAATTTAGTCACATCTGATCCTTATGTGGAGAATTTGTTGTTCCTATTAGTATTTCAGTAGTTCTGCTAAAAGTTTATAGGAATACTGTGACTGAAAACTCATTTTTATGACATGACCTGTTCAATGAGTCAAGAGGTTTTTTATATCCCATTTATCCTTAGTTATAATCCTTATACACACAAGTAAGTGGCAGCCACTGACTGTTTAGGAGTAAGTGTAGGCCTAGATATACACTTCAACACTATAAAACAACAATTTGTCAATAAAATCTGATAAATCTCAATTAAGTAATTAATTGTTGAACACTGCAGCCTGCAGCAATTAACATAGGCCAAAATATCTGCTAGCAAAATATCAACTAGGCCAAAATAAGTCATTTTCATCTCTCACAGTCACACAGTTTGGTGAAATCCAACAAAAGCAGGTTAAACAGTCCAAATCTCACGTCTAGCTTTTTGTGACATGAAAGCGTCAACAACGTGGTCCAGATGCAAGTCGTTTGCTAGTTTGCTTTCAATTGACAAGAAAGCCAAGTCGGAAGGAAGACCTATGGGTTGTCATTGTACTCCGCCAATAAGTCTTCAAAGAACGCAGGACAGTCTATACAGAGGTGTGGTGTTGGTGACAAATTATTTACTCACTACGGAGACAACCTGTAATTAGTGCTGTACCAAATAAGTGTTTGAAGTGTCGCATATAATTTTATATATATATATATATATATTTATATATATATATATATAGGAATTTGGTGGCAAATTATTTATATATATATACTGAGGCAACCTGTAATTAGTGCTGTACCAAATAAGTGTTTGAAGGCAACCTGTAATTTTTGCTGTACCAATAGTATATGATATATATTGCATATAATTACTCACTATATAAACCTGTATATGCTGTACCAAATAAGTATATATGTATAAATTAGCACTAATTACAGGTTGTCTCCGTAGTGAGTAAATAATTAGTCACCAACAGCACACCACTGCATAGGCTGTCCTGCGTCCTTTGAAGACTTATTGGCGGAGTACAATGACAACTCATAGGTCTTCCTTCCGACTTGACTTTCTTTTTGTCAATTGAGAGCAATCTAGCAAACGACTTGCAACGGGACCAAATAAAAGTTAACGTTTTACCGGCAAACATACATAAATATCTGTATACAATCGCCTGTGAATAAGCTGGTCCCCGTGACTTCGCTTTTGTGGGCGCTGTAGAAGTTTCGATATTACGATAACGATACATACCAGCTCCAGTGATAAGGACACGTTGCCCCTTGATGTTCTTCCTGCGATAACTTTTAGGCACAAACCACAGAACAGCCGCTTCCAGCACATAATACCAGAAAAGCCCGAAAAAAACGAAAAAATCCGCTATTGCGTTCATGGCTACAGTTATGATTTTTACTACGTAAACAGGAACTAAACAAGAGCGCCGTCGAACCCAAACTCCGTTCTAGGACAGTTCACAGTGCGACCAGCGACCTCCTATGATAATGAGTGCGCCTAATGGCCTAATGGACTAAACATTGACCCCAGCCAGTGTTACCACTCAACATTTTTGGAAAAACATAGATAACCGCTCAAAAAAACATAGAAAAACATAGACACGGTTTTTCAGAAGATGCGTGTAGAATTAGGTAAAATTTGCAATTATCAGAGCTTTTTTTCAGTGTGAGGTCTAAAAACGTCGAGTTCTAAAAAAAATTTTGGCACATCATCTAGCAAAAAAAGTTGACGAGCAAAAAAAAAGGTCATCGCAGCCCAAAAAAAGTCTTCACAAGCCAATAGAAATTGAATAATTGCTGAAAAAAGGCAACAAAAAGTACCTTTTTTTCAGGAATTGTTGAAAAAACTACCTTTTTTTTACCAACTAAAGCTTCCATGGAAAAAAACATAGATTTTCGAGAAAAAACATAGAAACATAGACGAGGCCAAAAAACATAGATCTTGGAGGAAAAACATAGGAGTGGTAACACTGACCCCAGCATTAAGCACATATCAGAAAACCACCGGTTTACATTGGCACGTATCTCATAGCGAGAGTTTTTGGACGATAGGATATGCGCCATCTCTCGAATGGCTGGGTAAATGTAAATCCTTGTTTGAGTCGTTGGTTTGAGTCTTAAATATTTTCTCGTAATGGTTCCGCGACAACTCGTCTACAGACTTTTCGTCTACGACACTTCATCTACAGACACTTCGTCTACAGACATTTCGCCTACAAGTGTATCTGTATCCATTATGGCTAATCAACAGAGGCCGCTTTCTTATAGTTTCGCTAAAACGTGCTAGCCTAAATATTTTCAGGAATCAATCCGGCTTCTAATTACTGAAAAGATTATTTTCATCAATCCAACTTCTATTAGCCTAAATGGAAACTTAGTTTCATCCATGCATCCAGCTTGGTATCCGGCTTCTATTTACGGGAAAATTATTTCGATCAATCCAGCTTCTATTTCAACACAGGAATGTTTTCATCAATCCCACTTCCATTTAGGGAAACAGTTTTTCATCAATCCAGCTTCTACATTTTAAAGTGACAATATCAAATAACTTCGTAGACGAATTGTCTGTAGACGAAATGTCTGTAGACGAAAAGTCTGTAGACGAATTGTCGTGACACCTCTTCTAATGCTTAAATTTCATAAGCTATTAAATGCATCGACGTGATTAAATGCGTAGGCAACGGTTTTTGTAAGAACATTACGTCAAGCCAAAGGGTGTGCCCCGAAGTTGCTGAGGAATTAATTAATTAAGGATGCGAGAACGACGCTAGTTAATGGCAGAGATCTTTCGATCAGGATCGAGTTCGTCCTTGGTTCGTCCCAAAGATTAGGCGCATAGTAAAGAAGCGATCGGTTGCAGAATAATTGAGAGAGGAGGAGACGGTTTTTGCAAGAATTAAAATACGTCAAGCCAAAGGGTGTGTACCTGTATACAACGAGTAGATAAAATACATATACAGCACATATATAGACCTACTGCTGCTAAATGCAAAATGCTACCTACAAGTCTCCTAAACTTACAGTATCAACTTATATCGGGTGAGTTCTATAGCTAAGCTTGTTTTAAGCATCGAAGTAGCCAAAAGTTGATATGTACTCTGCCTACTTACTTACTGCGTGAGTCAGAATAATGGTCGCTTGACTAGGCTAAATATAGATTCCGTTTCATTATCCATTAGCGTATAAGGACTTTAGGACCAGATGAGTTTAAATATCGGTTATAAAATGTTAAATTGACTGTTTGCTAAAAAAAATTAAGAGATTCGTACCATTGAGATTAGTAATGTGCATAATTAATATAAACATAATTTATTGAAGCATTTGAACGGCTGTGTAGATATATTTTTGTAATAGTGTCGAGTGCAATTTTCGTGCCGTCCGTTGTGCCGAGCGCAAAAGGCGTGAAGAAAAGACAGACCATTGTTAATTACTTCGCACTGTCTTCATAAGAGGCGAAGCTGTTGTATTTAAACGACGGAATTTAATCGTTATAAGGACTTGGTCTTGGGAAACGGTGAAGTTCTTTGAGGTATGTTGTCGAAGGATCGGTTTGTATGTGAGAATTCTTTTACCAGATGAACGGAAAATTTGGGATGTTTGATTCGTCGCGGAATCATGTGTTCCTTGACCCACTTGTCATGGCCATGATTTCTGTACTGTGCGTTATTTTGTAGACTGTTTCCTACGTCGTTTTGAATTTATTCGATGAAATTTTCAGTTCTGATAGCAGCAGGTGATGCCTGAAATTGTTAATTACTCGAGAGGAGCAAACATGACAGTTTGTTCATTTCATTTATTCATTTAAGAGATTTCTGTAGCGCCCCTTCAAGGTTATCTACTCAGGAGCACTCCCCACCCAACCCCGGTTGTTGTCATAAGGGTACGTTGGTAGAATAGTGTTGTACTTACTTCATGACACCAGGAGTGAAATTTCAGATGAGCAGATATAGTAAGTCATGTGTAATGGTTATTATGTTTGTAGAGTCATGTGCTCAAATGCCGCCACTACAGCTAAAACTGCACAGATGTAAAGTATTTGTGCAACAACTAGTAATTGAACAGAGTGAGCTCCAAACGTTCAGAATATCTGTTTTCTTGTGGTAAACGTTGAAAACTGTATTGTGTAATTGTTAATTGTAGTCCTGGCTTCTGATTCAAGTATTGACATCTTGCACATAAATCTTGTGTTATTATTATTATCATTATCATCGTTGTTCCCCATTCATGACTCATTTGCATTCATTCATGACACATTTGCTAACAGGAACATGTAAGCAGTGATTTTTCATGATTGGGTATTAGTGACATGTGATTGTGAGTGGTTAGTCTTCTCCCTCCCACTGGTATGTGCGGCGCATGCGTGACTGCCGTCAGTGTACGGTCTGCGTATTTATTTTATAGTTGAGTTCCTAAGGAGTGCAAATGGAAAAGACATTTTAAAATATCTTTCTGCCTTAGCAAGGATTTGAACATCTGACCTCTGTGTTGACAGTTCAGCGCAGGGGTGGCAAGTTGTTGCCGGCCACCAGTTATAATCGTAATCATAAATTTATATAGCGCCACTTCAAGAAATACTCCTCAGAGGCGCTCCTGACCTGACAACACCAAACCACGATCGAAAAGAATGGTTTTCAAACGCCTGAATGGCGTTTCAAAGAATGGTTTTCAAAATGGTTTTTGCCATGTGGCAATAACGTTCACACAAAAAGCTCTTGGCAAAAATGGCAAAAAAGTCTTGGCAAAAATGGCAAAAGCCTCTTGGCAAAAATGGCATAAACATCTTGGCAAAATGGCAAACCTCTTGGCAAAATAGAAACTATAAATTATTGTGTAATCAAATATGGAATTTTCACAGTTAGCTTCATATTTTTATTTATATGGCTTGCTACTTTTTATCTTAATCTCATATAGTTGACTTTAACTGCATTTACACTATACATGAGGTAATATGGATTTAGTACAGTAGTTTTAATTTCTCATGAGAAACATTTATTATAACTATGCAGTCTGTGCAGTGAAATATGATTTTCATTTGCCTTGTCTTTACTTTGGAAAAAACCGGCAATCACCAGTTTTGCCTGTGTCCCAACAAAAATAGGCTTTCTCTGGCATTAACCCAACCTGGTTCAGCGTGCTAGCGACTACACAATCACAAACCTGACTAAGTAGTTGGTTCAGCAGTAATGGTGGTTTAAGCTATGGTTCTGATTTGAAGTACCTGTTATGGTGTAAAAGACTGACATGGTCGGTTATAAGTGCACAGTTGACATCCACTTTAATCCTCTTCAGTTTTATGCTTGTTGTATCGAATTTGTTTTGTGAATTGGACTAGTCATGCTGAACATTTGCGGTCTGTGATGTTGGCCAATGTTCAAACCTGTACCCTACTGTCCTAGTTGTTGATTTTGCTGTATCTGTCTTTACAAGTCTCTGATGTGTGTGTGCACATTATATTGCTTGCTTGAACCTTGTCGTGTAATATACCCAGCTTATCAGTGCTTGAAGATGTTCATTTGTATTCTGTCCTAGAATGGTCTGCATATTAATCGTTTAGCAGAATGTGAGGGACTATTTAACGTGTGCTTTGGGGCAACAAACTGAGCATTTGCTGCTGAGAACCTTGGCCAGTATAATTAAATTTAAAGCCACGCGTTCTGGTTGATAATATTCTACAGGTGCATTTTCAAAGTGTCTGTGCTGCACATGATACACTTACAATTCTAGTGTCAATTAGGTATGTAATTAAAAATCCATGTTACCTTTAGTGCATTTGGTGTTCAGGTGAGCATGGTTTTAAAGAATTATATACCATTTCTGATTTTCTGTTGTGGATTTGTCTCAAACTAAAGGACCTTAATGTTCAGGATTCAGAAGAGCTAGTTCCAATAAAACAAAATTAGCAGATCTGAGCTGAGTTCAAGCCAATAGGAATGCTGGTTCAAGTGTAGGAAAGTTGGTTTGATTTCAGGAAGTAGGTAATCAAGTTGGACCACTACATTTGCTGGTTGCATGCATTCGCTTTTATCATCACTTTATTGTTGTGGCCAGCTGTTACGATGAAGTGCTTTGTATAATTTTAGATGTTGGTCTGATTTCAGGAAGTAGGTAATCAAGTTGGACCACTACATTTGCTGGTTGCATGCATTCGCTTTTATCATCACTTTATTGTTGTGGCCAGCTGTTACGATGAAGTGCTTTGTATAATTTTAGATGTTGGTCTGATTTCAGGAAGTAGGTAATCAAGTTGGACCACTACATTTGCTGGTTGCATGCATTCGCTTTTATCATCACTTTATTGTTGTGGCCAGCTGTTACGATGAAGTGCTTTGTATAATTTTAGATGTTGGTCTGATTTCAGGAAGTAGGTAATCAAGTTGGACCACTACATTTGCTGGTTGCATGCATTCGCTTTTATCATCACTTTATTGTTGTGGCCAGCTGTTACAATGAAGTGCTTTGTATAATTTTAGATCATGTTGGTCTGATTTCAGGAAGTAGGTAATCAAGTTGGACCACTACATTTGCTGGTTGCATGCATTCGCTTTTATCATCACTTTATTGTTGTGGCCAGCTGTTACGATGAAGTGCTTTGTATAATTTTAGATGTTTCTCATGAAATTTACAATTTTTATTCAAAATGTGTTTGCAGAGTGTAAGCAATTTTAAGCCACACCCTCTTGTTAAATCTGTATCGGACTTCCCTTTTGGAGGTTTTTACCTCTTGGGAGAAGAATAACTCAATAAACTTCAGAAGACTGTGCCTTTTTGAGATGACTCCTCTAAAATGGTAGATCCAGCAAATGTGGGCACTGTGAATGTTTTAGGCAGGTTTGAACCCAAACAGGTACAAGTAATGGAAATTGCGTGTTTATTACTTGCATCTCTCAGCAACAGTCCCCATAGAACAACTCCTGTTCATTGTTGAAGTACAGCAGCAGGGCTTTTGTCAAATCCAATGAATCATTCAGTAGAAGTCTGTTATTAATCTGTTTTGTTTTTCATATGAAACAGTGGTTTGCTTTAAGAGTTCTGTTTTAAAAATTGGTTTCTTGTTTAATTATGATTCAAAACACATGTTCTTGGCCTGCTCGCAGCCCTGCAGTGATATTTTTGGAGCACTTAACGATGGTGGATGGAGTCAAACATGATTTAAAAATCAATCCCATCAATGTTAACTGACTGCTGTTTTGCAGCATCACAACTACTGATAGTGTCCAGATACTGATTATGTGGTGGTGGATGTGTGCTATGCATATGATAATGTTAAGCATTGTTGAGAAGTGATAGAACATTGATAATGGTTAGTACTTTGATGGATGACTGCCCAGAGAACATCAGGCCATCTGGGTCAACTCAGTCTTTCAAGGGTTGGGGTCAGTATACATGTACCAGGTTAAGAGAGATATCTTACTGTTAGTTTGTTGTGGCTGTGCTAATGCTTCTGCCAGATCCTTCCAAGCCCTAGAACCACCCTTCTCACTGGTTTATGTAGAGACTTGTCAAAATTTTTACTCCATTGACCTTTGCCTATATTAAAGTCGAATGAAGAAGTTCAGAAGATGATAGTCATGTGCACAGTGTTCTTGACATACCATTTTGATGCTTAAATGTAAGTATATTGCATCATTAGGTCATTGTTATTCCTTTGTCCATCAAAGCCATGTTATCTTGAACCGTATTGTTCTTGATTGCATCATTTCTTTGCATGTTGAACTTTTGAATGAAGGCCAGATAATAAAACGGATAAGAACATTGGACCATTGTCTTACTTAAGCAGTGTCTATTGTTGTTTGAAGTTGGGCTGATAATTGACATAGAATATCTGGTCTGTGGTGTCTTAATTTTAGAGAATCTTCTGGGTCGAAACTTGACCAGATTAGATTAGAATTAGATCACGGACATCACTTGTACTGTTGATGCAATTAAAGGTAATTAGCAATCTTATGGATGACAAGTTAGAGGTGACAAATGGGAGATTTTGCATCAAGTACCAAAGTGAGCTGTAATAACCAAGTCAAGGAACCAGGTCAATGGCGATGAAGAAATTGGACGTGACTTGGAAGTTTGCTCAAGATTACAGAACTGCAGAGAATGACAGACAGCCACCACGTGCCAACCTACATGAAAAACTGTTGTGCAGCTGAGTGTATTGTGTGGGTTGATTAATTCCTGCTAGTGTGTAGTGTGTTCAGATCATGATCTAACACATAGTGTATTGACTTTTCAGATATTTTTGAACCGGTGAAGTACTTTCTGCTGGAAGATGGGCAGATTTTCGGGCAAGACATGTCGCCTCGCAACGATGCTGGTCCTGACGTTCGGTTTCTTTCTTGTTGAACTGATCTATGGTCATGTGACGAATTCTCTGGCACTGATTGGCGACTCCTATCACATGCTGTCAGATGTTGTAGCACTCGTTGTTGGAATAGCATCTGTCAGGGTGAGTGTTAAAGCGTGTAACTGTAATGAACGGCTTTCAGTTATAGAGACCACTGGTATATATTCATGGTTTATTCAATGCAATACTGTAATACAATATAAAAGCACAACTCTTATGGACCTCTTACAACTTCAGTGCTATGTATAGTATCTTTCTATATTTAGTATTTTTGGTAACTATTGGTTGAATTATACTGTAGTACAATGGCATCATAAAAATTTCAAATAACAAGTGTTGCAAATCTCTAGAAAGTGATTAATATTTTTTTATTTCAACCGAATTTTACCAGGTATAAATATACCTAAGAATTAACTAATTCGGCCTTTGCCAATCAATATACTAATTAGCTTTCTCACCCAAAGTACATGCATTGTGGGGCAACATATACAGTGATGGAGCAAGGAACAGTCAAGTACCCGCACAAATGGTCACAGGTACCATGGTTGAATTCCACTAAAATTTTGATCCCCTCCAATAGTAGCTAAACTAATTTTATAAGAAGGGAAGGCTCTGTAGAAGTTTCTGTCTATACTGTTTATATATTTGCCACTTATCTGGCTGTTTATATATGGGTTAGGATGGGTGCCTAAGCTAGGCTGCTGCAGTGCTGCATGGTTTTTGTCATCTTATAAAAATTATTATTCTCGTTTCACTAGCATGCTAATCTGTGGACAAAACAAAAACAGCTAGGAACTGAACTTAAAATGTTTGTAAACAAGCTGCGGCCATGTCAACTTGTGTCAGAATAAACGAATATTATTATTATTATTATTTAACTTTTTACACATTATTATTAATAATATTATTACTTTGATGTTTTATCATTATCACTATGCTATTGTTGTCCCATTGTGTTTTTGCAAATGGTGTATTAAAGACCACACTTACTTTTTACTTTTATATTTTCAATATATCCGGTGCAATAGATTCTTTGAGAGGTGCCATGTTTTCTTCATCTGCAGATATCGAGGCTACGTTCCCAAAAGAACACATACGGTTGGGCACGTGCAGAAGTGTTGGGCGCACTTGTCAATTCCGTTTTTCTCATTGCGCTCTGTTTCACGATATTTGTGGAGGCAATTCAACGCCTGACAGCTACGAACGAGATTACCCATGAGGACTGGATGCTGTACGTTGGAATTGCAGGTCTTGTGGTCAACATCATTGGGCTGATACTCTTTCACAGGCACAGCCATGGACACAGCCATGGAGGGGGAGGGTCATCAGCAGGTCACAGCCATAAGGAAAACCACACACATGGAGATGGGCACAAGCACAAAGGTAATGAGGCACTAACAGGTGTCATCATTTTCTGATAATTTCAATTCAATTTCAATTTCAATTCAATTTCAATTCAATTTCAATTTATTTTGTCACAACACAACGGTACAGTTATTCACATAATGGGATACACAAAGTGTTGGCTTAACATAAGAATCATTCTGGAAGGGGAAAAAAGCTCAACTGAGCTTATCGAGTCCACCTTACAATGTAGTTCAAGGACAGCAATTAATTAACCATCAAGAAGTAAGATTCATTCTAACTATGACATGTATCGAGTGATTAGTAACAAATTTCCAGTTTCAGAATGCATCATTCAATGTGGTGCTTCAAACCAAGATAGAATAAAATAAAATGAAACGAAACAAAATAAAACAAAACAGAACAAACAAAAGAATAAACCGGTTAGTAGCCAGATATCAAGAACTGTTTATAGCTTATTTTGAATGTGACTAGGGAGTCCATAATCTTAAACTTTTGGGGTAACGAATTCCAGAGTTTTGGACCAAGAACCATTGCTGAATGTAGGCGGGTATTAGACCTGCAGGTGGAAGACTGATAATTAGTCTTAGTGCGAGTTTCATACTGATGTATTTGTTCCTTAGTTTTAAAATAGGTATCAAAACGTTTAGGAAGCATTCCATGACGATGCCGAAACATAAAAGTAATTAATTGCATATGGCAAATATCAGGAAGTTTAAGTAGCCTGTCCTCTTTAAATAAATCAGTAGATCGATGGAATCTGCCAACACCATTAATGCCCCTAATTGCTCGTTTCTGAAGAGTTATCAGTTTTTTCAGCTTAGAAGGGTAACCACTAGCCCATATCATTGTACAGTACTGGAGATAAGGCAAAATTAAGCTAGAATATAATAACTTCAAAATTGATTTATCTAATATTTTTCCTAATTTATACAGTATCCCTATAGTTTTAGCAATTTTGTTTTCTACGGTACGTATATGTTCAGCCCAATTCAAGTTTTTGTCAATTATAACACCCAGAAATTTTGCAGATGTAACATTTTCTATTTTTATATCATCTACTGTGACATTGAGAGTTTTAAAGGGAACCTTCTTTCTTATACCAGAAAATAAAATATAGTTGGTTTTCTTCAGGTTTATGGACAATTTATTCACTTTAAACCAGTTTGCTAATATAATTAGTTCATCATTTATAACTTTTGTCAGTGTTTTTGGATCATCACCAGAAATGAAAGCTGATGTATCATCCGCAAATAAAATTAATAACAAGGTTTTAGAACACTCACAAATATCATTAATATACAACAGAAAAAGAAGGGGACCTAGAACAGACCCTTGCGGAACTCCACAGGTTATAGGACACTTGTCAGATATAGCATCACCAATTACAACCTGTTGGTAACGGTTACTTAGATAGCTCTTAATCCAATCCGTGGGCCCGCGGGCCAAAAGTGGCCCGCCATCCTTTGAATGTGGCCCGCGACAGTCACTCACAAATTTTGAAAAAATTAAATTACCTTGTTTTCTTGATTTAGGCTTATTTTTAAAAAAGAAATAGTGGAAAAAAGTACATGAGTTTTGCATGGGGCGCGGGAGGGGGGCCGCAAAATGAGGCTTCTCACGAATTTGTTCACGAAAAAGCACGGAAAAAGCAACAACAACAAAGAAATTTTTTTTAAAGGAAATTCTTGCCACCGGGCGCGCGAACCCCTAGTTACGCCACTGCAACTGAGGACTCCTCAGATCTCTTTGGCCCGCCATGATAAAAAGTAAGACTTTGCCCTCCATCAAAAGAGCTTGGGAACCACTGACTTAGATAGCTCTTAATCCAATCAAGGGCATTACCTCTTATGCCATAACGGTACAGCTTATCAAATAAAATTTTATGATTAATAGTATCAAATGCTTTAGATAAGTCTAAAAAGATACCTATGGCGTATTTCCCGTCATCAATTGACATGCTAATTTGATCAACAACATCTAAGATGGCCAAGTTTGTGGAATGGTTTTTCCTAAAGCCATACTGCCTATTGTAGAGTACATTGTTTGCTTCCAGGAAATCATAAATTCTTTTATGCATAACCTTTTCTAGAATTTTTGAAAAGGTAGGGAGGATTGATATTGGTCGATAGTTGGAAACATCAAGATTATTACCAGTTTTGAATAATGGTATGACCTTGGCATTTTTCATAAGCTCTGGCACAATACCCGTGCAGAGAGACTGGTTAATAACATGCGTTAATGGTTTCACAATACAGTCAACAATATGTTTAGACACAAAAAGTGGAATATCAGCAAAACCCATAGATTTACTATTATCAAGTTCCATTAACAATGTCTTAATTTCACCTACATCTGTCGGTCTCAAAAATAGTGTATAATCAAAGTGTTTTTTCATATAGCTGGTGTGATCAATACCTGGGTCAACTATCTTTGCAGCCAGGTTAGGCCCAATCTCAGTAAAGTACTTATTAAAAGAGTTGGCAATAGCATGAGGGTCAGTGATTAGTTCATTGCCTTCATTTATAGCGTTAATGCATTTAGCAGAATAATTACGGTTAATTATTAATTTTATAGTTTTCCATGTTTGTTTCAAATTGTTTTTATATATATCGAATTTAGTGGCGTAATATTGTTTTTCGCTAATACGCAAAAGAGAAGTCAATTTATTTCTATATGCTTTATATTCCTTTAATATATCATTGTTTTTAGACTTGAGATAAAGTTTGTATAATTTATTCTTATTTTTAATAGATTTCACAAGGGCTGGGGTTAACCATGGTTTCAATTTGGTTCTATATTGTCTTTTGCGCTTAATTAAAAGAGGGAAACAAGAGTCAAATGCCCTATTTAACTTGCTTATGAATAATGAATAAGAAACATCAGGATTAGTCTCGGTAGTGATTTCCTCCCATGTCCATTGGCCAGCAACTCTATCTAAAGCTGCAAAGTTACCATGGGATTTAGACCGAGATGCAACATACTTAGACCTCTCCAACACCAATTGTTCCGAGGACTGGTTAGGTAGAACTGTAAATATTGGAAGATGATCAGATATATCAGTACACAGAATACCAGAAAACTCATCACCATTCATCCTGTTACAGAAAATATTATCAATAAGGTTTGCTGTTAACTCAGTTATTCTAGTAGGCATATTTATCAAAGGGCAGTAGGAAAGTGTCAACATAGAGTTAAAAAAATGTTGCGTTCCAGCATGTGACTCACAATTTAAAAGATTAATATTAAAATCACCACAGACATAGCTTAACCTGTTCTGTGTCTTAAGATTACTTAGAATCTGAGATAAATTATCAGAAAATAAATTAATATCCGTTCCAGGAGGTCTATACACTGTACCTAATGTAATGGCAGAGTTGGACTGTGTGTACACTCTTACAAAAACAGATTCCATTAATTCTGTATTAGAAGCTGGTAGATTGTTCTCCAGTTCAAAGCGTAGAGTATCTTTAATCATGATTGCAATACCTCCTCCTTTTCCTTGGGGACGTGATCTACAAATGACGTTGTACCCTGAGCAGTAGATTTGGTCTTCTGTAGCAGGGGTACTCCAGGTTTCAGTTAATGCGATAATGTCAAATTTAGTTTTACAGGTTTCAAGAAATTCTAAAAGTGCAGCACCATTCTTATGAAAACTACGTATATTTAAGTGCAATAGTTTAAGGTTTTTGTTAAGTGAATTACAACCAATGAATTCATCAAATTGATCTGAACATAGATATCTGGTTGGATGTGTTGTTAGTTGGCCATAATAATTTAGATCAGGATCACAATCATCTGCACTTGTCAACAATGACATGTCATTATACAATGTAAAAGGGCTGGCTAACTGAGGAAACCACGGACTAGGAGACACAGGCTTAGCTGCCTGTGTGGACAAATCATCTTCGATATTATCTGAGGATGTTGGAACTGAGCAGGATCCGCCTATTAATCCTTCACTTAGGTCTGACATTTTTATTATTGACTAGAGTTACCTCTCTGGAACCCATAAACCTAACAGACAGTTTAGACACACTATTTAGATAATGCATCAATGTATGGCTAATTGCAGAAGACACAAGATTTTCGTTTACCCTAGCTTCAGATAACACTGATGCTATGAACATTATTAAAGCAACAAACAAAGAAAATTTCACTTGATTCAGAACCTGCAAAAACCAGTGATCAAAACTAAAAAAACATAAAAAAACAAAATTAATTTGCACACATTGTGCTAACAATACAATGCCTCTAAACATGGACAGCATGTCCTATCTCAAGGGATGGTCAGGCATCTATAGGTAAACATCACGGGGCAAAATGTACAAAGAGAAAGAATCTGTACATCAACATCAAGTTAAATGTGAACCAACATCAGGTTAAATGTGAACCAACATCAGGTTAAATGTGAACCAACATCAGGTTAAATGTGAACCAAGCGAAAGGTGTACACACACTAGAATACAGACGGCCACTAGGAAGAAGGATGAGCGCTAGCATCAGTAGACAGTTGCGGAGGGTCTACTGCTTTTGGCAATGTCTGTGAAAATGGGTCCATCAGCATGATCTTTTCAGAATTCTCAAGGATCGCATAAACTTTGCCGTTCCATGACCATGATGATTTGATCTTTGGGTTCTTGCGGAGACGATCCATAAATTGGATGTTTGTGGTTGTAAGATCTTCAAAGATCCTAATACCAGAGCCCTTCAAACATCGGCGACCCCGCAGCACTTGATTACGCCTCTCTCCTTGAAAGAAGGTGACAAGTATTATCGGTAAAGGTGGAGATGGTGCAGCATGTTCACGTCTCATCGGGATAAACTGGACTCGGTCAACGTCCGCTGATTCAATGGCATCGAGGTTCAGCCTGTCCCGACAAAATGAGACAAAAGATTCTTTTGGATATAGTTTATCCAGTGAGAGTCCACTTACTCGTAGTTTCAATGAACGTGACGCTTGGTCCAGGTGGTTATTGTGTTTCTTTAGTTGCAAGATTTCAGAGGACAGGAGGTCCATTCTAGTAGAAACAGCCCTCTGCTGATCATCCCCATCCTGCAAGTGGTTGTCTATAGCATCGTAGCGTTGCTCTATTACTTTTAGGTTTTCCTCCACTGTAGACAATCGATTTTCGTGACTAGTTGACACTTCTTGTAGCTTGACAAATCTTGAGTCTATTTGTGCAAGATGATCGGATAGCGATTTCGATAGCTGTTTCTGGACACCGTCGAGTTTCTCATCAAATAATTGCATTAATTCTGACTTTACGGAGCCCATAGTTTGAGTTATCGATGTTTGTATAAGTGAGGCAATGTCAGAGGAGGCAGGTGTAGCAAGATCTTGTTCTTCCTTTTTTGACTTTCGTGTATTTTTTTCCGCCATTGGGAGAACGTGCGTTAATTTATCTCTGAGTCCTACGCGTTGAAGTGTTAGGTAGTTCGTTTCACCAAATGTCACACCAGTGTCACTCACGAACTGGAACGCTATTATGCCATTCACGGACGCAACATAGTTGGAATAACTGACATACGAGTTGAGGTATTAAGTAGTTCGTTTCACCAGATGTCGCACCAGTGGCTCTCATAAGCTGGAACACTGTTATGCCGTTCACGGACGCAACGTAGTTGGAATAACTGACATACGAGTTGAAGTATTAAGTAGTTCGTTTCACCAGATGTCGCACCAGTGACTCTCACAAGCTGGAACACTGTTATGCCGCTCACGGACGCAACGTAGTTGGAATAACGAATTGAAGTATTGGGTAGTTCGTTTCACCAAATAACCGAATATGAACCTGCCTATTGAACCTTTCAGAATAAAAAACTGTAAACATTGGACTATTTGTATTTGTGATTCATGTTTATTCATTCATTCATTCATTCCAAAGATTTATATAGCGCCCCTTCAAGGTTACTACTCAGGAGCGCTCCCGACCCAACCCCGGCTGAAAAGGATGGTTTTAAGGCTAGAGTAAAACGCATCTAAATGAACTCTAGGAATAAGGCGTAATGTTAATGGGAGCCCATTCCAAACCATGGGGCCAGCAACAGAGAAGGCGCGATGCTGTCTAAGAGCAGTTCGCAAACGGGGGAACAAGAAGTTCACCATTTCATCAGAAAACTGGAATTTTATGAGTTGTACTTCTCTGTGAATGCTGAATATTTGGATTGTTGAACTTCTCGCATGAGTTGCAAACACTGGAGAATAGGCTTTTGAGTGAGTGTCAAGTGTCAGGCTTTGTGTTGAGCAGGTCAGGAACAGAAAACTGGAATTTCAAAACACTTTTTTGCTGTGACGAAAACGGCAGCATGTTGCTCTGCTCTGTTATTGGCTTGCTCTTGTTCTCCTGAAATTTCATGCCATATTTTCTAGAAAGGTTTAAGACATTAAGACATGGCGTTTCTGAGAATTTCATGTCATACTTATTGATCATATTTCCAGAGGGTGGTCATAGTCACGAACACACAACTTCCAATACAGAAAAGGTTTCTCTGAAGAGTGTAGCTGAGACAAAGACAGACAATGGGTTGTCATCACAGGGTGTTGATGCAGCAGATGAAGATATAGAAGAAGTCGACATCGATTCTATCCGCGGCAAACCACCAATGCGTATGTTGTGTCTTTATACAATAAAATTAATCAGATATATTTATCTTTTGAGTCTCTTAGATACTCTGCAATTCCTGTAAGTTTATGGTTTTGGTTTATGTCCTGTTGATTCTAGAAGCTGAATTAGGATTGCTGTCTCTACAAGTTGTGTTAGATGACAAAAGGTTATTATTATTATTATTATTATTATTATTATTATTATTATTATTATTATTACAGTAGTTTTATATATAAAAGGTGGTTAGTATCTGAATAATATCCTGGCATAACAAGCTCTCTTGTACCCTGGAAGTAAGAAGACAGATGGTGATTTGGATTTGCTCAGTAGCAGAGCTACAGCTTGGATGCAGTTTAAATCTGAAAATTTTAGATGATGGTCCAAACCTTATGAAGTTGGGCAGTGGCCAGATTTTTCTTTGCATTATCAGTCATCGAATGCTGAATATTTGGATTGTTAACCAGCTTAGCATTGCTATATGTTTTCTGTCAGAGATTTTGATCATTGTGCTTAGTGTGGAGTGCCATTTTTCAAATATTGTAATCTACTAATCTTACTTGTTTTAACTTTTGTGTTGGTTTGAAAACTACTGAATGTTAGATGATTCCGTATGTAACTGTTGTCTGATTGAAGTATTTCTGTGTTGTGTTTCTCTAGGCTCAGGATCTCAGCTTAACATGAGAGGTGTCTTCCTTCATGTTCTTGGTGATGCCTTGGGCTCCGTGATTGTTATAATTAGCGCTCTAGTCATTAAGTTTGTTGAAGCTGATTGGAAGTACAAAGTTGATCCTGCAATGAGGCAAGTTCTTTTCTAGATATTGTAGACCAGGGGTTTTCAAACTGTGGTACGCGTACCCCTGGGGGTACGCCAGGTGTCGCTAAGGGGTACGTGAAAAATTTCAAAAAATTAAAATTTTCTATAAGTTTATGGACTTCATGTCCATCTTTCTTTCATTAGCTATTCTACGTCCACCGTTCGCTTATTTTTCTGTACATTTCTATGAGTTTATGCCATCGGATGTAGTGTTGCCGGCTGATTTTTCAGTCCAGGACAGAGACCAGTTTGTTGAACTATCATGTTATGGTGGATTGAAGAACGAATTCAAGAAAGACATGTTGCGTGATTTTTGGCTGAAACGAAGAGCTGAATAGGCCTATGGAATAATTTCTGACCGAGCTTTAAAATTTCTGATTCCTTTCAGCTCGTCATATCTGTGTAAAACAGATTTTTCAGCTATGCTTGCGGTCAAAAACAAATACAAAACAAAGCTTGAACTCGAACCAGAGTTGCTTTTGAAATTGACAAATATTAAACCAGATATTGTAAATCTTGCTTGTCAAAACAAGCCCACTGCTCACATTGACACTTTATAATAGTGATTTAATTTTTCCTTTCTATTCATATGACTACATTCTTAAGTTAAAATGATATTACTTTTAAAATTTTCTACCGATGACTAATACCCAGTTTGCACCAATGATTAAAAGGAGTTGTTAATTGCAAGGGGACTTCACGCTCGCATGTTGTTTTTGATCTGACCTTGTTGGGGGTACGCCAAAATTCAATTTTTTATCTGGGGGTACAATAAAAATAAAGTTTGAAAACCGCTGTTGTAGACTAACTTTCTTACAGTATGCATTATCTTACACATCACACACACTCTGTCCCTTGGTTTGGAGAATCTTACCAGTAAACGGCAGAGTAGAGTCTGATAAAACAACAGCACCTTCATTTTTAGTTGTTATGATCACATCTGATGAGTTTCTCCGTACATGACTACATGGCACTATATAAATTTGTAGTTATATAATTATGACAGTCTATGATGCTATGTGATACCTATAAGTGCCTTTGGTGGGTGGATCTTAAGTTTAAGTCATCTCTAGCTTGTGTTTATGACATACCAGTAACTTTGTGACAACATTATTTGTTATAGCTGCCAAAAGTAATGTTGTAAAGACGTTCTTCTCTAATGTACTAGTCTAACAACTGCAAATTTATGAGTCAGATGGACAATTATTGCTTACAAGTTGCACAGCCTGATGGCATATGCTGGTACCCTTCTTGTGGAAACCAGACAATTTTTTAACCTGGAGAGTTGGAGAGCCCACCACTTGCTACAATAGTATAGTTTTGATTTTGAGATGCAGCAAGAGTTTATACTGGTGCTATAAAAGCCTTTGGTTTTTGTTCACTACTTTACATTATATGAGCAGTAACAAGTAACTTACACAGTCTTGCCATACTGCATTTTATAAGTTAAAATAATATATGGCTGTAAGGCTCTTTTAGGGTTTTGCAGATGTACAGATGTTCATAGTAAATGACACATTATGTAAATGAATTATTTTTAAAATTCGCGTTACATGTATGGCTTTTGGTTTGAAATGTCAAAATTGAAGAATAATTCAAGAATTGTTCTAAATTTTGTAGCATGATTATGGTGATAATAATCTTGTCAACTACAATCCCACTTTGTGAGTAGCATTTGTGTTTGTCTTGTTACTTTTTGAATATTCACATATATAGTTGTTGCATCCTGATATTTCTTGCCTTTGATAGTTTTGTGTTTCCCATCATCTTACATAGATTGTCATTTGTCAATAAATTAGTTTACACACATGTAAGAATGACTAAGTGGGTATGATGAGTGACTTGGTAAACACATGGTAGTATCAATTTGATAGTAGCTTGTATTCAGTTAGTTGTTATTGTTTTAGTCCAGTGGTTAGCATTCTGGATTAACAACCTTAACCGTTAGAACCCTAAGCTCTCCAGCGATTTAGCACATTAACCTGGAGGCCTCTGGCAATTATTTGACAATTTTAGTAACTTTATTTTCTGTTTGAAATTATTTATTTTATAACTGGAAGTCTGAAACATGTTACAGATCTATTGACTTTGTAAGTTTGTATATTGTTATAAAACATCTTTTTACATTTTCGTTTGTGTAGTTAAAGTTCTGCACAACATATGATGCTAGCTTTTGTTTTTCAGACACTTTTGTATTCAGTCTTTGAAAAATCTTGAGTGATGAAAAATGAAGTTGCCGATGCTTCAGCTCCATGCCTGTCATGTGGATTTAGCTTAAGGTTCTGCTGTTACATTACTCTTTTCTTACATCTGATCGTCTTTTATTGTGTTGCAGTGAAGGAGTCGGCATTAATTCTTCTTCAGACTGTGCCAACGCACATTCAAGTGGCTACTCTGAAAGACAAACTCATCAACAAGGTATATTTGCTAAATGGATTTTCTCTGTACTCAGGATGGTGGTGATGGTGGACTTAGTGGTGTTTAGTTATACTGATAAAATTGATGCTGATCATGATGACAATAATGTTTTGAATGATGATCACACCTTCATGAAGGTGATGACAACAATAAAGGTGATGGCAATGATAAAGATTGCGATAGTGTGATCACGACAGTTATACTCTTGATTGTCTTGATTGCCTTGGCACTTGGTTGACGAAGGTTTTCTTGACAGGACGAGCGTCCTTACCTAGAGTGTTTTCTGTCTTGACCCAAGTGGGTTGTGGGTATTGTTTCAGAAACCCATGTGGATCTGCAGTTCCCAAGATCTTGTTTCGATTATTTGAGCACTTCATGATTTCTTGTAGATTAGGTGGTGGTTTGTAGCACTCGCACACTAATGATGCGTACTGTGGCAACACAGATAGTCCAAGAACCAATTTCAACCTGCCTTAAATCGCAGCTTTTTAGGTCTTTTAGATAGCCAAGTTCACCATATTTAGAGGTTCCTAAATGTGCTATGTAAGTTACCAGATAGGCCTACATGTATGAATGCATGATACATGATAGTGGTTTTTCTGGTGAAGAAAATGAAGATAGTGAGAGCTGTTGATTGTATTTATTATTATTACTATTATTATTATTAAATTATTACGAACACTTTTTGCACATGCAATCTCAGTTCCTTTTGTGGATGGAGAACATGATTCTGATGGTAAAATGAGTTTATTATCTGCAGTTAATGTTCATCATGTTGTGTTTATTGTTGACAGGTCGATGGTGTGCTTGCTGTTCATGAGTTCCATGTGTGGCAGTTGGCTGGCAATCGGATCATAGCATCTGCCCACATCCGCTGTCACAATCTCCGTGATTATATGCGGATTGCTGAAGAGGTTAAGTCGTTTTTCCACAATGAAGGCATCCATTCAACCACGATTCAACCAGAGTTTGTTGAGGTTAGAACTGCTTTCTCTACAGACGTTTATTTTGATGCTTTGTGGTTTGAAATGAACAATGGCTAGCTACAATTGTTTGCAGGCAAAAGCCACATAGCGCTTAAGTTTTGGCTGTAGGTCTTTGGCAGTTATTATAAAATGAATCCATGACAACTGGCATCTCAGTTATTCCCTAAAAAGTGAAAATTTCTATTTTGTACTCTTTTTTCCTACGCAAAGGATAAAAAAATTATATGCTTGCAAAATTTTTATAAAATTTTATGTTAATGCAAGCTGTAAAATTTTTCGTGTAGTGTTTTATTTCTACTTTCAAATTGCTGTATTATGGCTAACCATCAAGACGTTAAACATTAACACCGCAGGAATTTTGCAAAAGCACACAATAAATTATTTTGTTCAAATTAAATTTATTTGAGATCAATTCCCAAGGGTAAGTAACAAATTTAAGTAACACATCTCCCTGGTAATCAGCAGCTGTGCTTTTTATAGATACAAGGGGATGTGTTTACATGCTGTTAGTAAACGCCAGATTGCACATGTCCACAAAAGCTAGTAACTTAGCTAACTATGTTATTTAATTTGAGGTACAAAACACTGAATAGATTTAATTAAATCACATGAATATGTATATGCTCTGTTAGTCTTATTTCCCTTGCTTTGCATCACTATATTCGTAAGACATATGCTTAGTCATGCTACCTATATTTAGATACTTTTAATAAGCCTTATTTCATAATGGTAGAGTCGAGCATTGGTGTTCAGACATTGTTGATTTGAAATTAGCTGCTTAAGGAGAAGTCATACAGAGGTGAATGCAAACCAATATTTCTGGAGATTTGATATAGCAGAATCAATGCTAATCTCACACAGTGATACAATCCTGCACATAACTGGCCAAATATTACAATTTAATTGTTTAAAACCAGGATTGTGAAAGTGAAGTCCACAATTTGTCTTACTTATATCTAATTTTACCAGTTGATGTTGTCATTGAGTCTCTCGTGTTTGAACGCTTTAGAGTTTGACTAGGCCTGACATACTTTTAATTGAATGATTTACTATCTATATTTCATGTGTAAATATAATTAATTTAATATAATATAATATGCCTGGTACTTGTTAATTATGTTAATGCCTGAAGTCAACATACTTTATCACTACTGGCTATATAATTTGAAACAGTAATTTGAAACAGTACTTCGTAGTACCATTACTACGGTACATAGTTCTTCGTTCATATAGGCTTTACAGTTTGCCATGGCATCCAAGCACCTCCAAATTCTGAATCTGAGGACAAAAGATTTTGTGTTTTTTCAATAGAATATTATTACTTTTGCATGTACTGCAGAAAAAGTACATTAACTTTTGGGGCCTGATAACATAAATGAGCATTTCATATGGCTTGCTATCATATGGTGCCAATTTGTATGATATATGATATTTAAGCAAAGAAATTTATGCTACTTGGAGTTAATCCTCTGCTTTGTCCAATATGTGTCCATTTGGTTGCCTTCCATTTTTTAGATTTTGCATAGTGGTTTGGTTTGTTTGCTGTTGTGTTTCTGGCTTAAATAAGTACAGCCACTGCTTTGCTTATTTGTTGTGACATGCTTTTGTTGCTGTTACTGATCTTATGAGAGCTGAACCCGGTTTTGTGAAATTAGGTGATGCTTATCAAAGGCTTATGTTTGTAATAAAGTGCATCCTGGCACCTAGATTAATGTATGAATTGTTCTTTTTGCTAAGGTTAAACAATTAAAAATTGTATGTGGATGGTCCATGTGAAATCATCAAATGTGTGAAACACCATGTAAATGACCTGTCTCAATTTGACTGTAATTTTGCTATTTCACATGGACTGACCCATATGGATGGTTTGTGGGTAAATACAATTGTAATTTAGCATGCTAGTTAAATATAAATTAAATGTGCATGATAATTTTGCATGGGAAGTGCGTGAAGTGCCTGTTGTCTAGAATTTGTGGGCATGGGAACTATTGTACGTGCCTGTTCTATAATCATGCTTCAAATCATATTGCAAAATAATTTCAACCAGCTCTTAGCCTTGTTTTCCTTCTACTTTTCCACCGAGATTTCATGTCATCAGAAGTAATGTATAAGTTACTCAAGTGACACAAAAAACATTACTGCTACTTGGCAATTTTGACGTACAGAAATATATAGTTGTTTAGTATGGTAAACGGCAACATGGCTTCTCACATGGATTATGATTTGTGATTGCACTGGAATCCATCCATCAATTGATGCCTTTGGTATTGCGATAATGGCACTATGGAAGTCATTAGATTAGATTAGCTGATTAGTCAGTAAATAGTTCTTATATGAATCGTAACATTATTTGTGCATGTTAGTGGGAGTTTTGGTGTTTGATATGTTGTTGGCGTTTTCTTTTCGCTTTGGGTTGCGCTTGAAATTTTTCGTTGCTGAAAGAAGATACTTTTCAGTTTTTCTCAGCCGATGTTTTTCGTTTTTACTCGCGGGCACATTTAAGGTATGTTTTAGTTTAGCACTTGGCTGTCTTGTTTTTCATTTGCTTTGCTGATAATATTAATTTTCTATCATTTAGTAAATTCTTCTTGCTATGTAACTTTATTGCTGTCTTGCATCGAGTTAGCAATTTTTTTAGTTTTTGTTAACCTGTGATAGGAATTTTATGAATGCCTTTGTTCAAAAAGTTTTAAAAACAGTAAATATGGAATACACTTGGCAAGAAACCTTTTAGAATAAAGTGCTGACTAAGCAATTTAACACTACTAAAATACTGAAAAAAATGTATGTTCTAATTATTTATTATAATGGAAGTTGTTCTCTTATCAAAGTCTAGTGTTGGTTTTAGTTTAATTGGCCTGCGATTTGCTGCTATGGGTATTATTGGTGTGAAGCTGTTCTTTCTGAGCTGATCGTTGCTTTACTTACTCTTTCTGTACGTGTTTATGTTTCGTCAGTGGCCCAATTGCTTTAACTGCTGTTGTTCTACTAATAGGTTATGCTTGTTGTTGTAGTTTATGATTGTTGTTAATGAATGTTAATAGATAAACTGCATGAGAACATTTTGATTTGATGCACGTAATTCGTCTTAGCCTGTATCACAGCACAGTCATTTTAGTAACATGTGTGCAGTAGATAGTTGTCATGCATGTCTGTGTTGTTGTATCATGGCACATTTGTTGTAAAGGTGCAAGATATGTAGTTACATTGGGATGATGCACTGCCTTATATTAATGCTTCTGTGGGTGTCAGAACTTGAGCTGTTGCCGCTGGGTGATACAGCCCTACAGAAAAGTCGTCGGTGTTTGTGCTCATGATTTGCAAGATTCTTCAACCCTCTTTGACATGCCATCGAGGACTGTGATTGTTGAAACATGTAATAATGGCCTAATTTCTGAATTTCCTTAAACCGCTTCTGTTGTTGCATTCTAAATTATGATTTGTTTTTGTTTGTTTCAGTTTGAAGAGCTCGGTTCAGACCGGGATTGTGTCCTTGAATGTGGGCCAGACAAGACTTGCTTCGTAGATACTTGCTGTGCAACAGCAAAGGCTGCCAACAACCAAACTGGCCTTCCACCAAGTCCCAATGCAAGTCTTCGTCAGAGGTTCAATTGCCAGATTGTTCCAAATGGCGATTCTCAAGGACCAAAGCAAGGTGGCAACGGAAGCGATGAAATTTCCAACAACGTGGAAGATCCGTTAACGAATAAGATAGAAATTAATGCTTAATTCAGCTACACTTGATTCTTAGCACTTTAACGAGGAGCATGAACTAAATTGCAAGGAAAACTAATCCCTCTCGTCGTTAAAGCGTTAGAGTTTGTTCTGTCTTGTGAGTCATCTTGCCTTTGAAGTAGTGGTGCAGAATCTTACCTGCACTTTGGCAAGAGACTTAATCTGTTGTGAATGTAGAATCTAGGAGCTGTGGTTACTTTGGTCCTTGTCTGATTCTGCCAAGTAGGGAACACGCCAGTAGACAGCTTACCTCTACCATGCATCCAAACAAGACCTGTAGTCCATAGGATAGAGAGATTTGCTGTCCAAAAAACTCCTGTTGTTTTACTTTTGTTTGTTAAAGGGAATGATTAAAGGGGTATTTACTTGGTAAAGTCAGTTTTCTTTTTAAAATGTCTGCTGGTTTTGTCAGAGGTAGTAATGCTTCAGGCCATCTAAGTGGTCTTCATGGCTGTGAGTGTGGTTACATGTTTGTGAAATTTTTTACACTGGTTGCGCACTGTTTTCCCTTCTGTAACGATTGATATGACCAAACTTTGTATCTATTTATTTCCAACAATTAAGATTTCACACCTAAGAAATAAATATCTGTGCTTAGTTTTCACTAGATTCTGCTAAAGCAAGTTTCATCTTAATGTTAACAGAGGAATGATTTTGCCGTGGACCTTGCTCCTCGCTTTGTCTTATGTTTTATCATAGGAATAAGAACTTGTTACAAGAATCTCAGAGAGACAAGCCTTAAGTGACTGTATAAATGCATAGCAGGAATTTGCAGACAAAATTTGAATCAGATTTTCAAGGTTGGAATTGAGAGAATCATTTGCAAGTGGCCATTTATTACCGAGCTATTCAGACTATAAAGTGCAGTTTACAGCTAACCTGCTATTTCCTTCAGTGTTGCCTGTATTATCTTCCACTTACCTACCTTTGAACAATACTTTGATAGAGCCTGAAGACATTGTCCTCTGTTTCATTGGTGGATTTATTTTGATTGGTTACATCCAGAGTACCTTTCACGGTTATTCAGATCTACTTCAAATGCCACCAGTCTTCCACTGCAGTGTGCAATCAACAACGTGATTTCACTCCAGTTAATTTGCGTGGTTACTGCTGGGTTAATTAGTTTCTGAACCTTGTTGTACAACATTTATTAATTTTTAACAGGCCAAGCAGACCATATATTGAGGCTTGTGTTGCAGAGGCCTTGCATGTGCTGTTGTCAGGCTAGCCTATGTATGGTCCTTCTCTAGCTTGTATTGTAAGTTAATATGGTTGACCTAACTTTTATACATAATGACTAATTGGTTTTGATTTTTGCTGTGTGATGTTACTTGGGCAATGCTTTGTATCGTATTGTAATCATACATATATAATGTATTTTTTCAAAGCACAATACTGATATCTATATTTCATTTTATTTCCTTGTGTTAAATTTGTAGCCCAGAACAAGCATAGACTTTAAAGATTGACTGTGAATAATGCAAAATTGTTGTTGTTATTATTGACTGGCTAACTTACTGTTATGCTGTGGTAACATCATAGCAGCAAATCACATGGCAGAAGACATATTAAATATAAATTTAATGTGACACAGGTTAAAAACAGAGAATTGCCCTATCCAGTTCTCAGTGAATGTCGTTATTGGTCATTGTGTTGTAGTTATTCCAGTATGTGTTGCAAAAGTCAGGATCTTCAGTCAGTACATTATAGGAAGGCACTACAATATTAGGATAAGAAACGGAAGTTATTGATTTGTTTTGCTATGTTAGAACAGAAGAGTTGTTCAAATTGTCTATTGTTTACGTCTTTGTCAGTGACTGCCTCAGAAGGATTTGAACCCAGGTCCTTTTTGCCAATGCTCTATTCTTTATGGCTTGCATGTGAGCAGGTGTCTTACTGTCGGGTAAGGATTTCATACTCTTGATCTCTTGACCTCATGGTGAAAGTAATAAACAGCTGTTTAGAGGGCTTTAGGCAACTTCTTTTAACTCTGGAATAACTGGATTCCCCATACCAGAGCTGACAGCTGCAAATCAACCTGGAATATGGTGTCATGCTTAATTGGATGTTATATATTTTACAATATTTTTACAGTTTCAGTATTTATAGATTGACACAGTTCGTTCTGAAGTTAGACTGCTTTGGCAAATGTGATAATTCTGATATTTTATTTCCTAGCTGTTGAAAATATTTGTATTCACTTGTGGTGAAAACTGACTTTAAATTAATAGTTTTGGATGACAATATTTGCTTCAACCATAACGTATATGAACTCGGTGTAATATATGGAGCGTTACTGTGAACTAAAGTAAATATATTACAACTCGTTCTTATGTGGTTTACTTTGAACACTTGATGTACGACTTATTCAGCTCAGGTTATTGGCTGCTTAATAGTTTTCATTTTAACTCATTCCCAATATGCCATTAAATTACCCTGTTTGTATAAAGTATGACCCATATTGCAAGATCTGTTGTAGACGTCGATTGCAAAAGTTATGAACCATCCTACAAACGCACCAACACTGGATCTCTTGTAATATCCGCATAAGTCTTTCATGCATCACTCCAAGAATCCTATTGTGATTTCTCCTCTCTCCTTGCCTATTTCACAGCTCCAATTCTGAATGCAATCCAGTGTAGCTATCTGATCCCTTGATCATGACCTGTTGCCAAAGATGACTTTCATCTGCCTGTTGATACTGTTTGCACGAGTGTCTGTGAATCACCATGGTTACCGACACTTGGCTTCTACGAGCACTGCAGAAATTTGTAGATTATGCTTGTGATTGCTTTCTAAGAGAGTAACTGCAGCTCACACCCAGGAAATGTTGTTGCCATACAGTAACAAGAAAACAGTACCGTACATGAAATCTGAATGCCAACATTCTGTCCTGTGTTATAAGAACCTACATGTATTTACCTACCAGTATGTATGTTGAGCCACAGTGTGTCCTGCAGCCAGATGTCACTGAAATTTAAGTGTGTAGCTCTTGTTGTACAAGATATTTCTTGACCTACTTTTTAAGCCAGAGAAAGGCACCCCTACTAAGTCATTCAGTCAATGGCTCCTGTCCTTAATTTCATTTATTTCTCTTCAAGTTAGTTGTTTATGTTAATGGCGAGTTTATGTTAACGTATTCCTTGTGTTCTGGTTGAATACAAGGAATATATTCCTTGTATTCAACCAGAGTGCTGCAACTATTCCTACACTTAGTGTACCTTAAGTTTAAAAAAGTTATAGTCCTATGTCAGCAGTAATAATTAGTAGTTTTCACATTTTTGGACCCAATATGCCATCCAGCAATGGCACTCCTAGAGCAGGAGCAGGTGCCCTTGGGTGCCACAGCACCAGGTTGGGAAAGTTTTAAAGCAGTATTGCTTCTTTTTTCCATCGTAGTGCTAAAACTTGAAGTCCATAAAAACTAAATATTGATATGCAAGCATTAAATTACAGGTTATAGAGCAATCTCTTTTAAGTATAATTGTTTTAAAATATAATTGTGTAATAAAATGGGAGTTAATATGTGGGTTATTATTTAGGGAAAATATCAGAACTAAATTTATATCAGCAGAATCATGATTTGTTGGGTTCATTCAAGTATTCCCTCAACAGTCAATTTCTGACTACCTTAAAACACAAATGTTTAGATCAGCTAGAAATTCTTGAGCACAACACTTTTGAGGTACTTAGACAATAAATAAAGCAGTTTCATACATACATTTATGAGCTATGTGCAAGCGGTGTTTTTGATAATTATATTTATTTGGAAAAGCATTGCTGGTTAGATTTATTCAAATATGGAGCTATTAATTCTTTTGTAGACCATACCATGTGATGATCTGCTTCAAAGTAGTAATACGTGCCTTCTTGACTGCGTGTGTAAAGACGAAGTCAAATGTTGCCGAAAACACACACCTCGTGACGAGTCTGTCCCAGACGAATCCATTGCGGTCAATGGCTCTCCCGCGGTTGCTGCGAAGGGAAGTGGACCAGCTGGTGAGCCGAACACACCACCCAAATTACCTTCGGATACTGGAGGTCAGTTAACAGGTGGCACCAACGTGGCTGTTGTCTGTGAACTACAGTTACCAGTTCATAGTCCAATTTCAAGCGAAGGCACTCGGGCAATGACCGCGAGCCACGGTCAGCAGTTGGCAACACTCCCTTCTGATCATTCAACATCCCAGATCTCCTCGGACTCATCCTCTCGCCTGATAAATCCAGACATAGCAACTTCGGCGTCAATGGGAACGGTTTCTATGCCGATAGGTGAGCCACTTAGCAGCAGTGCTGCAGAAGTGCATATAACAATTTCTTCTGGTGAGGAAAACACACATGGTCATGGTGACAACCAGAAGGATGAAGCGGAAGACGACGACGTTCCAGTCTGGCGGCTGTCTCCGCAGGCCCTTCAAAAACTTCGCGATTCTGACAAGACACTACACCTAGCGATTAAACGGTTGTCACGAGACTTGGAGCAGATCAGAGGTGAAGAGATGAATGCATTACTTGAGGGTGCTAGTACTCAGGACAACTAGGATATGTACTTTACAATTAGAAGATATATATGGCATAATTCAGTGGGGCTGCTGCTTCAGCAGTTGTTATCATAATGTGTCGGAATTGCATGACGACAGAACTGAACGGATTCCTGCAGAGATGTAGTTGTAACCTGTTACTAAATTTGGTTTTCTTGTTCATTTAAGTACAGATTTATGGTTGAGTATGTATTTACTTCTTAAGAATCATTTTTCTGCTCATACTGTTCTCTAGTCTTTTGTCACGTAACAGAATATTCCACAACGCTAGAAATGAAATGATCTGTGCAAAAGGAGGGTTAGCCTACAAAGGCTGTGGGCCTTCTCCGAGTGAAGTCCATGCTCAGATCAGAAGTGGAACATGACCTGTGTAAAATGTGCCTTCATACAACAGCCAAATTGCCATGTAAAAGGCAATCCAACTGATCGGATGTGGTGCTTTCTCAAAAATGGAACCATCATTCCTGACCAATGTTCTTTTGGATGTCCATGCTGCTGGGCTCGATTTGTGGTCAACCCAACATCCTCTCTTGAGCATCAAACTATCATGAAAATAGTGGTTGTTTGTCAAGGATAGGATGTCTACAAAGACAGGGGAAGATAGATCATCCAAATTGGAGGAGCCTATGCCCAACGCGGGCACCCTCGTCTAAATTGTTTCAGGACAGCCTGTACCTTAAACACCAACTTCAGTCATACAGCAGACAGTATGTGCTGTTTTGTACGATGTATATCCAGTTAAAGGTAGCCCACACACAATCAACAGGATAGCTTAATAACATCCTAGTACGCTGCTGAAGTGTGTGTGGACATCTGCAAAGGGAGATGGTGGGGTAATGAAATGCAAACAAGGGATATAGGGGTCAAAGTACTTGTAGGTCGTTTTGAGGACATCCGATAGTGTACTACCAGTTCCTCGACTTGTGTCGACATACACCTTTCCTGGACCTTGAGCTGCACCTTTTCACATTTGTTAGATGGCCAGGTCTTTCAAGTCTCTGCTTTTGAGACAAGTTAATTGGCACAATATAAATGTCCAGTTAGCAATAAATATGTTAGATGTAAACAAACAAGTCAATTAACTGCTGCAGAACAAACCAAACTTTTCACGTAATGACACCTATTAACGAATAGGATCGAAACTTTAATGTCTCAAATTGTGGTGCTCTAGGAGCAATTGAAAAATAAATCTTACAATTTAGACTATTAGTTACGAGTCAAGTGTCTTGCTTAGTTCTGTATCAACTGTTGAGATGCTTCTTATGTGAAACCCTGGATGAACTTCAATTGATTTGTCACAATGACTTGATTTTGGATTTGAGGAACGAGGTTCGTCATAAATGGGCCGATCATTTTGTGCTGACCGACTTTCAGAAATATCATTCCTGTTTTGTGCTGACCGACTTTCAGAAATATTATTCCTGTCTTTGGCAATTTCTGACTTTGCATCTCTCCTAAACTTCTGCCTATCGTTGAACTGTCTGCCTTCCTTTGGATGGCTCTTGGCTTCAGAGCGTTGGGGATTTCTACAATTTCTCTGAGTTATTGTTGCTTTACCTGGATTATCCCTAGAGTTTTGATCTGTGACAGTTTTCGGCTTTGAGTGAAAGTCCTTGTGGAGATGTTCTCGACTAGTTTCATCTGTGCCTGCACAACGTTCATGATGATCATCGGTGTCAAGTGCTTTCACGGCGTTTTCTCTAGCATGAAGTCTGGGCTTAGAATGATTCTCGTGCTTGGAAGACTGCCTCTGAGCTGAAGTTTTGTTTACCGGTACATGTACTATACTAGTATCATTTGTATTTAGGCCTAGCATTTTTGTCTCACATAACTGACTGTCAGCCACTTCCTTAGGCTGTTCTGGATGTGTGCTGGCCATAACTGAACCTCTATCTTTTAAACTATCTCTTCCCTCATCAGATATCTTGTTTTTCAACATTTTATCTTTGTTGGCGAAGTTACTCCTAGAACTGTCTTCACGATACTGCTTTTGGTCTTGGTCCCGTCTGTGGTGTCTTTGCCACCTATGATGGTTATCAGGTTCAGATGATTTTCTGGTACTGTTGTGAGTACCAGAAATGCCAGGTTCTGATTTTCCTTGGCAACTGCTAGTAACATCAGTATCAGTGGCATTATCCAGCTTCTTGTCATTTGCCATTTCCTCCTTCTGCAACGTTTCAGTTTCTTTCACACTCTGTTCTGGGACGTTCAGCATTTCAGAGTTGCATTTAGAACTCTCCTTATCATCAGATCCTTTGGAATGAAAATCTCGGTGTCTTTCTCCATGATTTTGTGACTTCTGCAAGTACCTCCTGGGAAATTCTTCTTCCACTCTTCGGTCGTAGCGATCGTGCTCTTGTCTTCTGTCTCTCCTCACAAAGTTTCCAGACTTTTTGGAAGGAGCTTCTTTTCCACGAACAGTACTGTCGTTCTGTCTTGAATTCTTCAGGGTTCTTTGTGACTCAACCTCTTCTACTTTTTGTAGTTGATCTAGTTTTGCAGACTCACCTTCAACTTGGTTCTCCTGAGTAACAGTGCTTCCATGTCCACTGTTTTCAGTTTCAACTGTCTGCTCTGTTTCAGCCATCTTCTCCATCTTTTCAGCACTGCCATTTTCGTTACCTAAACTTTTATTCTGTGCTTCTTCACTTGCTGTTGAACATATGTCTCCTGGTTTCATTTGATCATAGGATTTGTTGCTTCTATTGCTTCTGCTTCCTTCCTCATTTCGCCATGTACCTTGTTTCTCTTCCTGTCTTGGTCTTCTGTATCCTCCTCGTTCCCTGGCATACGTGCTGCGTTCCTTGGCATAATCTCTTTCCCTGCCATGGTCACCTCGCCTTCTTCCATACTCCCCTCTTTCATCACCATACTCTTCTCTTTCCCTGCCAAACTCTGATCGTTCGAAATCATACTCTTTTCTGTTTTTCCTTGCTCCCCTTCCTCCTCGTTCACGCTCTCTTATTCCTTTATTGCCTCCTCTTCCTCCATAATCTCTTTGTCTTTGGTGTTGAGGACTTTTTGATGTTTGGTCATTTTCTTTTAAGACACTTACTGCGTGGACAGATTTGGACGGCGGAGTGTCTTGACTGGATTCTTCCACAGAGCCAACATAAACAAAATCCTAAAAAAAGACATTAATAACTAAATACACCGTGTCTCAAAATAAACTGTGCTAAATTGTTTCTGTCAGAACTTCGTCAAATTTCCACCAATTTTAATAATTTTTGGTAGGTAGATTGCAAAATGGCCGAAATTTCATACTATACATAAATTTTCCACATCACCTGACTCATATAACCGCACTACCTTGTTAAACACAGATGTACCAATTTTGTATATAACGCTTACATTTTATTACATGCAACAAACTATCTGACGACTTAATTAGCACGCAGTAAAGTAAAATATGGTATACTTAGCAGAGTTTATAATTGTTATGACAGATCTGCTTAAAAGTGTTAGAATTGGTGCTCGAAATGTGCCCCGCTTACACGGACACAAGCGCTTAGACGGCGACGCCACTGGCCGATAGCAGCATCAACGATCGACTGGTCAAAGCGCGCCGAATTCTCCGGATCTTAATTTAACCCAGTCGACTATAGCATATGGAGTGTGCTGCAGGAGAAGGTTTACCGCTCCAGAATAGCCAACGTCAACGAACTCAAAACGCGTCTGATCGACGATTGGGCGCGCTTTGACCAGTCGATCGTTGATGCTGCTATCGGCCAGTGGCGTCGCCGTCTAAGCGCTTGTGTCCGTGTAAGCGGGGCACATTTCGAGCACCAATTCTAACACTTTTAAGCAGATCTGTCATAACAATTATAAACTCTGCTAAGTATACCATATTTTACTTTACTGCGTGCTAATTAAGTCGTCAGATAGTTTGTTGCATGTAATAAAATGTAAGCGTTATATACAAAATTGGTACATCTGTGTTTAACAAGGTAGTGCGGTTATATGAGTCAGGTGATGTGGAAAATGTATGTATAGCATGAAATTTCGGCCATTTTTCCATCTACCTACCAAAAATTATTAAAATTGGTGGAAATTTGACGAAGTTCTGACAGAAACAATTTAGCACAGTTTATTTTGAGACACGGTGTAGTCACTGAAAGTCACAATATTGCACCTACTGAAAAGTAGATCGCTCAAAAACTTTTTTGCCTCATTGAGATCAATTCAAGTATGCTAAGGGTGCCAGATGTTCAAGGTACCAAAGGAGCATTCATCATTGTTAATTAGTAACCAGTGTTGCACCAATGTCTAATGCACAATGCATCAAGTGATGGTGCACGAAACCAGGTCATGATCAAGACAATAACCAAACAGTCCACTACGATAGAGAGGTAGCCTATGGTGGATATGCAATCTGAAAAGGAGGCAAGTCTCATGAGACCAAAATGACATAAGCAACAGAGCAGAACGAACAGGTGCAGGAAGGGAGTTTCAAAATCTAGATCCAGCAACCGAAAAGTTCGTTCACCAAGTACAGTTATAGCTTACGTATGACCAGAAGAAATAATCAGATGACCTCGTTAAATAATGAAAAAGTCTGGGGAGCAAGAACTGACTATCGGCAAGTATTGTGCAAGTATTCAATGTTTTATACTATGCTCATTTTGAAACAAATCCTTCAAAGTCGAACAAAAACAACACAAGGATTTAAGCACACAGGTTGTATGTTCATATTTTGACATATTAGTTATGGCTCTAACCAAGGAGTTTCTGTGCAGTTCAGCATGTTTGATTTTGTGTTATCAACAAGAAGCGAGTTACAGCAATAAGGGCGAGTGACGACCAATTGTTTACCAGAGATATCCTTCTAGAAATTGGAAGACAACACCTAAATCTGTTTATGTTGAAAAGAAGGGTAGAGTGTTCTAAGACCCCCTCTAAGAATTTCACTATAAGTGACGTCGGCCGAGAGAATCTTAAGGTACCACTTGTCGGGTTCTAGATCAGCCGGAAAATGTGTTTTTCATAATATCATGATTATTGATTTTTGTGTCTAATTACTGCACCTGAAGCTAATAATCGCTGTATAGCGACCTATATTACCCCACATGATGTACTAAGGCCAAAAAAAGTGGTATTAATGCATCGGGTAGAGACAGTTTAATATTTATAGGTGATTTCCCGCCAAATGATATTTTATATTTTCTCTCAGAAGTTCATAAATTTTGGCCCAAACGTCCTGAAATTTTTACTCTGATTTTCTGATGGTATAAGCTTATGGAAACTGGTAATAAGTCCATTCCCGACAAGTGGTCCCTTCTCTTGGCCGATGTCACATATGTTCATGGCCATATATGGCTTACCTTTGGAAGGAGATATTTGTTGCGTTCTTCATCTAAATCTATAATGCCACCTTTCTGCTTCTGCTTCTCAAAGAGGTCAGCCATTGTCCTCTGCAGCCCTTGCATCTCTTCCGATGGAGTGTACTTCTCTTCCAACATCTCTGCTCCACTTTCTGGTTGGAAGGCAGACAGGTCAAGGTCAGAAGGAAGAAGTTCACGGCAAACTGGACAAGCAATCTACAAGAGAAGAACTGAAGTATGACAATGCTTCCAGGTGAAAACCCTTCCACCTAAAACCAATCAATTCAATCTCCAATTAAGATAACTCTGATTTATGTTGCCTTTTCAATTCAAAATTCCTATTTAATTGATGTATATAATTTGCAACAGCAAAAATCACCCAAAATTATGCTAAATAAAAGTTTTGCAACTTAAAATCTAGGTAAATAATTTTCACAAACAAAACAAATGCAAGCACAACTGCACAGTGCACACATGAAAACAATGACTACAAATATGAAAGTAGCAATTACCAAAAAACCTAGTATGTATGTATGAGCACTTGTTATATGCCCCTTCAAGATTTCTACTCAGGCGCTCCACTAGGCTTTCACTGAATCGGAGTTTCAGCCGAATCTGAAGTTGCATCTTGCCCAGGGTCCGTGGCGGCTTGAGGTGGATTCGAACCTGCAACCCTCCGGCTGCAAGGCACCAAACATACTCCTACACCACCGCGCCCTCAAGTGAAGACATCAATGGAAACTACTGACCTCTTTACTGACTTCTGTTTTGGCGAAAGCATTGCTTGGTTTCTGTGCTTCAAGTTCGGTCTTGCAATGGCTAATGTACAGAGAAAGGCAGCCGCAGTGAAAGTAATGATAGCAGTCGGTCTTTGTAAATTCCTTGTGACTGCCACTGAAGTCGTCAAGGCAGATCATGCACTGACCATATGGGATGTTCAGTTGAGTCAAACTTTCCTTGGCAGACTATCAGAAAAAAAATACCAGAACTTCTTTTAAAGCACTCGCATAGCATCACATTTTAACTCACAACAGCTTGAAAAATGATTTAGGAAAAGGATATATGCAAGTCTGATTGAAGACTGTGGCTACTGACACTCACAATGGTGGCCACCTTACCCAATATATGGTTAGATATTTGCTAATTCACTATCTGTTTTAACAAAATTGTCTTCCTACAACTTAAAATCAGAGACCGAACAATATGGAACACAAAAATGCAAGCATGTTAATCAAACTACTTTTCAAAAATTATTATTCACCTTCAACAATCAACAACAAATTGTAAACTTTACAAACAGTAAATGATGTTTATGGTTTTAAACACAAGACACACTGATAAAATGGTTTTTTAGAATCACATTTACTCATAAAATATTATAATAAGCATCATCATACAAATACCGTTGCTAGAGATGGCTTAAAACTTACCTTCATACCCAATTCAAACTAATCAAACATAATATCCTTCATGTGAAAGAAAAACAACAAAACAGATGGAACATGCTTTGTAACATATATAGCAAAACACAATTCGATGACCTCACCTCAATGAGTTCATACATCATGGGTTCACCCTTTCGGTCTTCAGCAATCTCGTATAGGCGTTTCTTCATGCTGGCAAGCAGAATTACAAAAGGACATCAGAAAAATGAATGATAGAATATGCAATCTTTGTTCTAGATACATGTATACTGGAGCAGTCTCGAATTCCAAGACATAAGAGAATGGACTGTTCAATTTACGGTACTGTAATGACATGGCAGTGTCCAAGATGACATATAACTGATAAAGAAACCAAAGACAAAGTACTACCGTAATACTAAATTAATATAACAATGCATTTCTTAGTTCACACATCTAGATCAACGTCATTTTGAATCAGTTGAATGTCTGGCTCATTTCCTTGAGGAATTACTTAAGCCTAAAGCATTAGCTCAAATACAAAACAAATTGTCTAATGCCCAGAAATTGCCATTTCAAGTAAGAAAGATACCTGGTGAACATGGCCAGTTAGTTTAATTCATCAGCTTATCTTCATCCGTTCTTGATGCTACCCATTTACTGGCTAAGGGTGCAATTAATTACCTCCATTCACCTCGGTCATTCGTCAACTCATCACATCCGGTCCCAGTCAGTTGTGTGGACCATGTTAAACCAGATGGCGGCCAACACGAGATGTATGCATGTCTTTGACAATTTTAAGAGTCTGTTGGAGTCTAAATTGCAAGTATAGCTTTGCATTTATCATGAAAAGAATAGAAAAATGCAGTAATGCCATGATGAGATGTCGACCAAAGACAGGTAGGTAGAAGTGAAAATAGTTTTACCTAGCTACATGTTCGTCAGCCAATCCACGAGGTCCTCGGATACAAATCTCTGGAATAGAGTGTGGATACTAAAAACAAAATTGAAAGACAAATTAGAATCCAGTTTAAACTGAATACCTCCAAATGGTGAACTACACTAAAATGATCCAGTGTAATTCAACAAAAACTTCAGCTTTAAAATATATTGAAATTATAAATGCTTCATACAAAAACATGTTCTGCAATAGACAGTATTACTTGTTGCTGTCAAGTTGACTGAATATATAAAATTAATGCAAATGGACAATGAGGGCGATCCAATGGCTTGTTGAGTCTATTTTACTGATAGCCACCACCATTTTGTTTACTCCTCGTCGCCAGCTATTATGTATCACATTTTATTCCAGTGTACAACCAGTTCGCTGGTTAGAATCAGACTGATGGGCTATACAGTTATGTAGCCTTAACTAGGTCAATACGCCCCAATTATAACTAATGAATGCCAAGCATTCAACTGCACAAAGCTATAGATTACACTACACATTTCATGCAGCTAACTTCCCAGCTGCACTTGCAGAGCAAGAAATGACCTATTCAATCCAGCATCTTTGGCTCCAGCTGAGAGAATGTTAGCACAGCAGGCAAGACTGAGAGTACAATTTTCATTAAATGCAACAAGCATCTACAGTGACACTGAGTAACCTAGGTATAATTAGTAAGATTACTTCTTATCTATGTCTTACATGAAATCAATATACAACTGATGTAGGCCAGTAACACGAAATGAAGTCTAAGTTAACTGAAAAATAACTCCTCTGAATGGGCAATCTGGTAGGGGCGCTACAAAATGAAGTTCAAATACAATACAATAGTAATTCACAGTACTGTAATCATAATTAAATTGACTCAGGCTCAATAAGGTGAAATTATAATTGGCCAAATACAAAATTAACTAATTTAATTGAATTTTTGAAGTACTAGATCCAAACCTTCAATAGATCTGATGTGAAATGCAACAATGTCCTTAAAATGTTCACTTACATCTGGTGGAGGAATCAACTGAAGTGTCAGACAGACCCATTTCTGAGAAACATTTTCACCAGTCGCAGGATGAAGCTGGACATCAATGGATGTCAAATGACCACTTCAAACAGAAGACATAATAATGCCAACCAAAATAATATCAGAAGAATTCTTGCATCAACACTGATGATGCAGTCCTCTATCTATACACCAGTCTGGGCTCTTTGGTACTAGTTCTATGGGCAGCAGTTAAGTAAGCAACCGTAAACGTAAGCTTGAAAATTTCTTCAGTACCACTTAAATGCTATGCCCAGTGCACCAGTTAGTCATGAATGCTGTATCAAGTCAGAGGGATTGCTCAAAGATACATGGAAGAACAAAATGCAGCTCACACAAGACTAGAGGAGAGAGGAGAATGTTACAATGGGTTGTGTTTAGATCATTGGAAATGGAAAGACAGCAGAGTGGATTCATTACGGTAAAAAAAACTGCCAATTGTCAGCTAACTAAACTATATTTTGTTGCCTGTGTGCAATAACTGTATGATTATGGCCACCACAGACTCGGATATTATAGCGTGTGCCACCTACCAAAGCAGAACTCGCTTAAGTAAGTAATGAGCAATGGACACAAGATTTATGCAGCAACACATATCCTCAAAATACCTTTTCTTTAGTGAAAACACGAAAATGATTCCTTATTGAAGTAATTATTGATTGCACTTAGGAAACACTGGAAGGCTATATTGCAACACAGTCTTCCGGGAAATCATATAATGTCCGATGGATGGCGAGCTTATTCCATTTTGTAACACTGGAAAATGGCAGTTTTCTGCATTCTGTTATTGCACATGAAAGGAACTTTGTAGGAACTTTGATGATGCCATACACACACAAAATGTGGAGAACACGAGGATGCATGCTAAAAGGTCAATTTGGCACAAGTTTAGGGTTGCCAGATACATGGATTCCCTAAGGAGGACAAAGAAAGCCGGGAAGGAGGACACACTGAATGTTTCACTCCGGAGTCAGGGGTCTCCTACGTAACCAAGAAACCAAGTCACTTTGGAGAGCTGTATGAAATCAACTGACGCTGTTTCATCATAATGTTGCAAAGTATTTATTTAAGCAATCAGTTGCACCTTCTTGATTACGCACAGTATTTCTCTGAGGAGCCAACTCTCCACAGCAAATCCTTCTGACACCAATAACATACACATAGAACTTCTCACAAGAAACATTCTTCGTATTGTACTTTATAAGAATGATTCCCTTCAACATGCACGTGTAAAGTCATCAAAAACTGTTATGAAATAATAGCCAATAGCGCAATACAACAAAGATCCAAAAAACCGCACATTTTTCAGGTTTTTAGCTTTGCCTGCCGGACAGAGGACAGGAGGCCAAAAGGAAGACAAGTCCTCCTTTTGCCAGGACGTCTGGCCACCCTAACACTTTGATTTCCATCACATCTTCAGAAGTATGTTTGGTGAAGCACATTTCAGGGCAGCAGCATATTTATGAGTAGCCTATTGAGTACTGGTAATGTCAAATGTCAATAAAATAAAAATTATATAAAATAACCAGCTGCATAAATAACTCACCTGGCATCTCGATTTATAGATAGCTCAGTGATGTAGATTTCTTTCAAAACTTGCAATTCTTGTGTCAAATCGCTGAAATGGAAATAAAATCAAAGAAACTACAGTTTGTTTAAATTCCAAAAGATAATCACAGATCCAGGCGTTCTTGATATAAGTTTAAAAACTGAAGTTGCTAAACGTTTATATATCAGTCAGTAAGCTTATTGAACAAAACACGCCGGAAAAAGTTGTCTCCGTGGTTCAAACCATAACTTCAGCAATGATAGATTTTCACAGCCAGAAACAACATTAACACAGCTAAGACTGTGATCTTTTATGTTGTTATACTGTACCATTTTACCTATTTTCTGAGCTTTCCATTTCTTCGAGTTTTCCACAGACTTCGTCAGCTGCGACCGCCATTTTTCTTCGTCGACGACGGACGAAGGAGATTATATCAACGAATCCGATTTCCAAGACTTGCAGTTTCACAATCTATAGCTTTAATTTGATGATTATACTAATAAAATAATAATAATAATAATAATAATAATAATAATAATAATAATAATAATAATAATAATAATAATAATAATAATAATAATAATAATAATAATAATAATAATATGAAGATTGCTAAGTGTGATGGAAAACGGCCTCAATTAAGGGCCAAAATTTTTGTTAAGGACCGCAGAAGGAATCTAATAAAAATATATTCACTACTGCAATGCAAAGTGCCTTGAGACAGGATCGAAGCCAGTAAAGTAACAAAAACGATTATGCTTCCCCGATATCTTCGTTAATAATCGTTAATTTACAACTTGTGTACTGCAGCCTTGACGATGTCTGCGTTTGATGAAGCGGCACTAATCGGAGGCGTCTGCCATATAAACACTTTGGCAGCTAGGCCTATAGCTTGATAATTATGTTCTAGCAACAACGCATTAATAAACTAACACAGCTGGAAAAATATAGCCTAGCTTACATCTTTTCTTAAAAATAAGCAGAGGATTTGATCATGGTACACCTAGCGTTTCAATTATAAAGTCATATAAAAGCGTAATCAACGTTCCGAGACTTGAATCGATTAATTTTTAATTTCGCACATGTTTGGAATCATAATAATATAGGAGGAAATCTGTGTCGAGGAATCACTGCTTTCTTGATTTATTTTCATAACGTTCTTGTTTTGTACTACCAATGCTTGGTGAAAGAAAGATTGATAGCCTACATAAAATGTTCTTGAGGTACACGAATGCATAGCCTATTATGCATGCGTACAAATATAGGCCTACGAGGCTATAGTTGTGAATCACAAGCTGTATACAAAAATATCATGTATAATCTGCAATTTTAATACTCTCAAATGAGTAAAAGGTAGTTTGCAAGCATTCTTGCAAGGATATCTACATTTACATTTGTCTGCATATTGATCCGTGATTTTTCTTTGAGTGTGTCCTTTGTTTTGGGGGCATACGTATATATAATTATATAGGCGCTAAATGAACAGCTGCCATACCTTACCAAACGTGATAATAGGTGTGTTTATAAATGTTGATGTTAACTTTGTGGTCTTAACATAATAATTGGTTATGTGTTAATTAATGACTCATAATCATCAAATTCTGTAACATGAACAACTAAGTGTGTCATCGAAGTCCAGCCTGCTCGATTCTGACCAGTACCGTATTATCATTCACTCCAAAAGGTTTGTAAAGCGAGTAGTACTGTTGACGTTTTTGTAATCTATTAAAATACCGATTTGGTTATTAGCGTTCTTAAAGTCTGTTATTCCTAATTTAATTAAATATCGGTATTATTATATTTCTGTTAAGGTCTTGACTTGTTATGTGTCGCCAGTTCTACATCGTAATAGAGACTATCATGTTCGCCTTCAATACGAAATAGTTTAAATAGGAAGTAGAATAAATAGTGTTCACCCTCCTTACCTAAAGTTATTACTTGTATTAGTAAACTGTATTGCCTACACCGAACTGTTTACCCTCAGGCTGATACTGGCAATGGTGAATTTTCAGTATATGAAATGTTAGTTTATTTACTTTGCTCAACTTACATACTTTGCTTGACATGCATTAAGAAGCGTATACAGAACCGTACACACAGGAAGCTCAGTGTATAGAATGAAGAGCAGGTGTGATATGATACCTGTATCATAGTCTTAGACTATGATACAGGTATCATGGTGGTCTGGTGAATTAAAGTTTGAGGAAGCAGTATGCATTCAGGAAACCCTTAGAATATAGAGTCGTAGTAGTCAAGTTTAATTAGAATACGGCTGTCTATCAGTGTTTTCAGTATCTGTATCCAGAGTATAGCAAAGCTGTGAGATTCTTCTGAGGTGAAAGAAGCACATTTGAGAAGTTGCAGATATTTGAGGTTTCAGAATGAGTGTTGAGTCAATCATGACTTGAAGATCCCTGACAGTAGAAGATGGGGAAAGTAAAGAGAAGGACGTAGAGAGTGGAAGTTCAGTGCACTTTAGGACCTTAAAGGAATGGTCACACCAGTTGGGGAGCTTGGATATCCCAGGGTTAAGTTTGACACACTCAGACAAACTCCACAGCATGAAGTCACAGGAACTTGGTAGTCTCTTGCCTCTAATTACAATTTGAAACAATAACAATTGCAGAGTGGTCCTAATACTTGTGAATCTAGGGAATGAGTTGTTAGTGAACAGTGTCACCCTAGTTGTCAAATACATTACATTGTGAGAAAAGAAATGGTGATTAAGGAGAAGGTGGATTTAGTTGGAGCTATTATACTAAACGGAAGTCCTAAGCATCATAGTTGAGTTGCTATAGATGATTGTTCAGATTCATTGGAAGTCTGTGCATGATCACGGTTTCTTTCTGCCCAAAAGCTACAACATCGTTTATGCATTTACCATAACCTGTTTCAGTTGTTTGAAAAACACTACCAGTATCAATTTACTACTAATACATAGTCCTACTTGTTCATGAGTTAAATTGTGTTCTTGCATGTTCATATCCTTCCTGCAATTTAATTGCATGTAGTTGGTTTTGGATTTTAGGCTGCGTTTTTGCTCTGCGGTGTATTTTTAAAAGCCGTTGCTCACTCCTAACTCCAACCAGTTTTCACTTGGGTTGTGACCGACATTGACTGAACATGGAGTGGCTTTTTGGCCGGAAGAAGACACCACAGGAGATGCTAAGGCAGAACCAACGTGCGCTTAATAAAGCAATGCGGGACCTTGACAGGGAACGCCAGCGCATGGAACAGCAAGAGAAGAAGGTGATAGCAGACATCAAAAAGATGGCCAAACAGGGTCAGCAGGTACGTCAGTCTCATTTTCATTTGGATAGAACATAAAACTAACGAAGAAGTGCCAAGAATAGTGGAAAAATGTAACTGTGGTGGTAGGGTTGTGTTCAGACTGCAGAGCCTCTGTTTCTGTTACCTATCAGTTGTGTTTGTTGCTGGGTGCCTGCAGTAATTTTGGCAGGGGGTCAAACGTGAAAAAACATGCCCTTGGAATTTTCATTGGCCTTATGTAGGCTTAAAATGTTCATACGTGAATCTGAAGAGGGGCAAGTTCTCCCTTCTGTTCCTATGTGCACATTGTACAGGCACTGTGGGCGCTTTATAAGTTGTAATCCAGCAATATGTATACAAAAAAACTGCTAGTTAAGCAAATGGTGAAAGACATGAATTGGTCATGTATTGAGATGGGACTTCTCTTAAGAACCAGCAATTGAGGGATCGAAGCAACAAACGATGGTAAAACTATGATGCTGATGCTCTGTTAAAATCCAACAGGCCGTGATTTGTGCCTGTGGTTTGTGCCCACTTCTGTCAAATTAATTAATTAATTAATTGTGCTTTTATATCATCAACTATTTGGTGGATGTTGTTACAATAATGCCAGAATGGGAATTACCAGTATACTTATTTTCAGTTTAGGCATCATTGTATCAAATGCTAGTTTTTTGTAGTTGCTTTATTATAGATTGATTTTCATATTGATTTCGTACTAACTTATGAAAGTACTTATGTAAGGCTTGATTGAGCAGAACACATGCGGAATGATTAATTATTATGTTGTTTACTGATTTTTCTGTAATTTTTCACTAATTGTAAATAAGTTAATTGATTTATAGACATAGTAGTTAATTGAGTGATCGGATGTACAGCAATTAACATAATTTCATTTGCTCATCTTGTTAGTGATTACTTCAGTGATTGATCAACATGTTTACTGGTTAACTAATTTATTGATTAACAGGATGCTGTGAAGATAATGGCTAAGGATTTGGTTCGAACAAGAAGATACATAAAGAAATTTATGATCATGCGGGCAAATATTCAGGCCGTGTCACTCAAACTGCAGACGCTGAAATCCACAGATGCAATGGCGCAAGCAATGAAGGGTGTGACAAAAGCAATGACTGTGATGAATAAACAGGTTTGAATAAATTATTGTTGACAGTTGCATAATTATGTTGATTCATTTCTGTAATTTGGTACTAAACATCCAAACTTTTTAGTCATAGTCAGCTCAAGAAACATTTTCAAGCCATTGATAAGGTGCACCTCGTTGGATCGGTTGGAATCCCCTGTCCGCCACTTTATTGAATACAGGATAGCCTCTCTGATTCTTTAATTAATTCCATTTATTCATTCTGGAAATTTATAAAGCACCTCTTCAAGAAGCCTACTCAGAGGCGCTCCCAGCCACGGCCAAAGAGAAAGGACTTGAGCAATTGGTAGAAAGCAGGAAATTATGATGTAGCAGTGTCAGCTGCACCTTACCCCGACTTATTTACTTGACCTCTGTCGGCCTGTGTCGGGGGCTCAGGGCAGTTGTTCCCTCCATTCTGCTGCGAAGGGATGCTCTTGGTCCTATTTGCCCGCACCGCTACCATGCAAATTTGCAAAATCGTGCTTTTTCAGTGGTGGCTTGACGATGGAATGGCCTCCTTACACAGCTTTCTGCCTGCTTCCTAGAATGCATACACTTTACCATATTTTACATCCATTCATTGTACCAGGTATTTGTGTCTTTTTGTGGGTGTCTTTTTCTGGTTTTGTCTTGTACAGTTATCAAATAAGAAGTACACTTATACAAGCATGTTGTGATGAAATGAGCTTGTTACTGCAAATTGTTTATCTGTATGGAATTGCCTCTGTCACAAGGTTGTATACTTCTGTTCCAGCGTCAGCTCACAAGTTTACCGTAAGTTTTACAGTTTAAGACTTTAGGAGTTTGTTGTGTGATTGAAATGAGTGCCTGTCTGTAGACTGCTACAGGATGACAGAATTTAGTTTCCTCTTCATACTGTTTTATAAGCGCCTCATAACTTGTCACCATAATTACATCATTGCAGCATTACCAGCAGTGTTCCTCCCACCATCACAATCACCTGCAGCAACAATATAGCCATTGCTCAAGGTGAAATCTGGATTTCTTTTTTCAGCTTAAGCTGCCTGAGATTCAGAAGATCATGATGGAGTTTGAGAAGCAGTCGGAGATCATGGACATGAAGGAGGAGATGATGAATGATGCGATTGACGATGCCATGGGAGATGATGAAGATGAAGAAGAGAGGCAAGAACTACCATCCTCATTTGTTGTGCCTTCTGTTATTGTGATGGCGATGGTTTTAAAGGGACTTTACAACAAATTGCTGTTCATGACTGTGCTTTTTACAAAAGCATTCATCAATAGTTGCCTTGTGCATTATGGTAGCTGCATTCTAGAAGTCATTAGGTTAAATTAATTGCTGATGATAATGGTGACGACTTTTTAAGTAGTAGAAATTACTTAGAGATTTCAAGGCGAAGAGATTGTAATTAGCATCTGCAGTCAGACCTGGTATTGTCTTATCTTCAACCGTCCTCGGGCTAAGGATTAGCCACACTATGGGTAACTTTGTTCCAACTGCTTTTGTCTTGCAAAAGTATCCAATTCTTGTACATTACTGCTATACCTAGCTGGTAGACTTGTTAAGACTGGTACGTGTAACGAGTGGTTCCGACAGCATGCCTCCCAATGGTCACATGTTAATGGTTTTCACTCTATTGCCATTATGATTAAATAGACATTTGTACAGTTTCAAAGGTGTGTGGAACAATCTCATAAATACTCAACCAGAAACGTCATTATCAAGCATTGTTTGAAAGTTGAGAATGAGTTGCATATCAATCAATCAATCAATTTATATAGTGCCTCTTCGAGGGTTCTACTCAGAGGTGCTCAATATGCAGGTCTCATGAGCAAATTAATGGATAACCTCTTTTTGAAATCTGATACACATATTGTTCTTATTTGTATCTGGTATACATTTTATTGCAAGTGTATAACCTTGACCTTGGTCAGTATGGCAGGACAGAAGGACTGAACTTCTATATCCAGGCATTGTTCAGATGTTGTAGATTGTTACATACAGGCAAAGTTTTCTATAGTTTAGGTGTAGCCATTGTAAACCTGAATGGGGCCTTGTCTAAATTAACCATTCATTTTTTGTAGTGATGCAATTGTTGCACAAGTTTTGGATGAACTTGGATTACAGTTGACTGACCAACTGACTGGTAAGTAGGAACTCAGTCCTATTAATCATTTTTTTTGTATTTGGCTTTGAGTACAACGTAAATGATCTTTGTACACCGAAATGCAGTTAGCAGTTGGTTTTTCAATAAAGGATAAAAGGATATACTTACTTACTTACTTAAATGACTTTAAATGTTCCTGCTATTAAAATGGTATTTTACCTTACTTGAAATCCCGTAGCATAATTTTATAGAATTTAGCCGGTGGGAGATGAGTTAGGTGAATCTTGTAGTTAATCTTCAGGCCATCCTTTCTGAATCTGTTACTTCTTAGTATTGTATTAGATTGCACTGACTCACTAGAGGATGATAATTTTATTTTATTAGATTGCTAGTTTTATACGTTTGCATATCAGTGTTACACTCAGAGAATTTTTGTACCAATTTATTGCATAAATCAAACAGCTAATTGCTTAAATGAAACAGCTAATTGCTTAAATGAAACAGCTAATTGCTTAAATCAAACAGCTAATTGCTTTTAAATCAAACAGCTAATTGCTTAAATCAAACAGAAATTGTGTAAATCAAACAGAAATTGTGTAAATCAAACAGCTAAACAGCAGAGCTGTACTGATATACTCTATCAGTCTTTTATCCATGATTTGTTAATTAATTTAGGACTTCCGTCGACTGGCAAGGGAAGTGTTGCCGAGTCTGCTGGTCCTTCGAAACAGGCGGTTCTTGATGGAGCTGATGCTGACCTCGAAGCCCGGCTGGAAAACTTGCGGCGACAGTAAACGCAAGACACCGTGACGGAAGCAACCGTTGCTTTCTGTAACATTGATTCTGGCTTAGTTATGCTGATGTTGCATCATATCTGGTGTGAATGCTGCCTCTGCGTTTTCCACTTTCTGTGGAGCATCGTGGAACTGCATTAAATAAATGTCCGTTCTCAACACATTTTTTTGATAAAGCGACTAGCCATTTAAACTTATATGACTTCTGTAGTGCAGGTTTTTGTAACTAGGTTCAGTCTGTCTTGTTGCCATTGTGCTGCTTGATTACGGATGATATAAGTAATTATCATTGGAACGTGGGAGGCAGTGCGTGCAAGAATGAATTAGCATGGGAAATTAGGTTTTTTGCTTATTTGGACTTGTAAATATCTTTGGGGTGGGGAGTAGCCATGTACGTGTATAGCATTGCAGCTGTGTTTAACTGTTTTGTATGGGGTTAAAATCATAGATTTTTGAAATATTTAGATGTACATCTTTTGTTTGTAAGGAAAGGTTTCAGTTGTCACTATTACTGTTGCTACCATTCAGCCATGAAATCTAACAGCCTCAGTGTTGTGAATTCGAGAACTACAATGATTAAGGTGTGCCTAGCATGAGTTTTGTTGGGCTTGGCTATAACCACTTGTTGGTACATATTATATTGAAAACTAAAATTTAAGGATGGGCTGTTTAAATCTCAGAATTGTCTTGCAAATATGGCAGTGGGTTTCAAACTTGTAAGCCTCTGATAAGTAATCAAGGCTTAACTTTTTGAATGCAAGTTGTAGATATTAATTTCTTTTACTTATTTTCGTATTGAATAAAATTGCCGTTATATATTGTGATTTTACTGCCAACTAATCAATAAAGTGGTGTACGTGAAATCTGTGTTATATGTGGTTGTGTCAATATGGGTTAAGTGTTTAAAAAAAATAAAATCCTCATTTCAGTCTTTCTTTGGTTTAGCACAATGAGGATGCAATGCATTAGTGATGAAGACTCAGAATACCCAGTGATATTGAATTGAATTTGTTTTATTGCGCAGAACCGGTTTTAGGTTACAAAGTCAATAAGTGTGCACCATTTGCAATTTCATAATAATAATATTATGTACTTGACCTGCACGTGGGGCTGACCGCTTGGTATTGTACGTGAAGTAACGGTTTGTTCATTTATTGGCATAGGTTTTCTGGAAATATGTTGCAAGAACCCAGGGGTGCAAAAAACCAAACTTTTCAAAATGAAAAGTTGGTTTTTGTTTTTTTTTGTTTTTGAGATTTTCCTATTTTGGACCATAAAACTAATAAAAAATGGCATAATGCCATTCAAATTTATCAGATGCATGTAAATGAAATTAACTAGAACAGTAGAACCGTTAGAATGTCATAAAATGAAGTGAACAAAGACCAGACAACAACTAAAGAGAGTTGTTGAGACTCCATTTTTGGCATTTATAATTTCTAAATTTGTAAAAAAACAAAAACTAAAATTTGCGATTTTCTGCTTTTTTTTAAACAAAAAAACCCCCCCATAAAACCAAGCCTATAACAGCCCTGTATAAGTGTATAGAAGGAACCACATGTCAAATATTCAGTTACCAGATGGTGCTCTGGTATGTTGTGTGTGTGGTTTCGCGTAATACAATATCACGGTTTCCAGCGGCAACCAGTGACAACCACAGACAGGTGTTTACGTATATAGTATGAAACTTTATATCAACTTTAAAAGTTATTTAAACTAAAATATTAGCATAGTAAGTTTGTCAAGTTATTCTTTATGGAGGATTTTTCATATTCGGAATAATCTGACAATGTTCAGTGTTGTAAGCGTTCTCTGATTGATGACCGACGCTATAATAACAAAATAATATGGAAGGCATCTCCGAGGTTTACCAAAGGACTCTGGGACCCCTCAGCCTTTTCAAAGACCCCGTCGACGATCAATCGAAGCAGACAGTCTATCTGGAAAGACCTCCCACGCCTATCAATGATGAGATCAAACGAGCGCCGACCGTGTTCAGTAAACTGGCCAACTACGTTCGTCGACGTATAAAGCTGGATGATGACGAGCTGTTCATGGACATAGAAGACCAAGAGAGTCTAGTGGCAGTTCTCCTGTCAGAGGTCAGTTACATCTGGCCAGATCTACGCACACAACCGGACGATCCTTTTCTGACAGAAGCACAGAACAGGGAACTACAGCGGCGTATCATCGTTCACGTCGTTTCAACCTGTCAGATACTGTTCCAGAACTACATTCGAAAGCTGGATGTCCTAAACAAGAGAGGCGTTTTCACCACCCCAGCTAACATTATTCGGCTGAAAGCTCAGCTGGCCAGTGATGCCAATAGATTCTTAGATGTGCAGACCGTCCGACGACACATTTTGGCTGAAATAAAACGCAGCCAATCTGACGTTTGTGATGATGCTTCAGTGTACAGTCTGACATTCGTAGAAATGAAAGAGCCAAATCTGGAACTGAAACCCTGTCTTTCGGTTGTGGATCTGATAGATGCAAGTCGACCGCGAGTTCTGTCGAAGAAGAAGCAGTGCACACTTCTTTCAGAAGCTGTTCCGATGATGATGTCTGAAATGCCCAAACTTGACCTGGAGAAGTTGAGAAGAATTACAGATGTTCTACCAACAGCTGGGACAAAGGCCAGTCTGCTGGAAATGAAGCAACAGGAACGAGTAGAGAATGGAAATTCATCCACAAATGACTGTCCAAGGGATAGAAGTAAAAAGACATCTCAAGATGAAAGTTTGGAGAAGGTGAGGCTAAAAAGATCCAAGTCTTTGGTGGAATTACTACAGATGGATGGGCACGTAGATGAATGGGGAGATGGCTGCAAAACAAGTCGACCCGAACGCATGGGTTTGTGGCATGGAGAGTGTCGAAGTAAAATAAGTCAACATGGCGACAGTTTAAAATCTGATTGTACAAAGGATTCCAAACAGAGCATTAATGATGACTTGAAAAAACTTTTGCTGTGTGAAAATGAAATCACTTCGGAAGATGATATCCCTCCGCTGCTGCTGTTTTTGCGTTCAAACACGAAGACAGAACGCAGAAAGGAAGAGTTAGAAGAACAGCTGAGAAAACTAGAAGAAAGGGAAAAAGCACGGAAGGAAAGAGAGAAGGTGGTTCTAGCAAAACATCTGCACGCACAACCGTCTTACGTTACAAAAAAGATGCAAAGAAAATTTACAGTGAGAACTTCTGACACTCGACTATCAAACAGGAACAGTCTATCATCTCTGACGCTTTCCAAACATGGAACCATCTATAATCACCTCTCCAATGAAATAGGAGCTGACACACTGAAAAAGCTAGATGCTAACCTCTTTCTTAAGGAAGAAATGACAGATGTCTTTGAGGAGATCATGAAGACAATGCCAACCGATCATCTTCAACTGGATGCTGATGTTCAGGTGGAATCTGGGCCACCAAGTGGCACAATGTTAATGTCTGTCTCATCGTCAATTTTTAATGGCAGAAAGAACCAGAGAATCTGTAACAAGAACTTGCAACAGAATTTGAAATTTGGAAGACTGTCTGATCTTCAAACTGATGCTCTGTGCCACAGCAGTGTGGACATACATGGAAGTGAACAAGCCAACCGTGACCTGGTGTCTAAGTCATTTGGATCATGGTTGACTTGGTGGAAGAGTACGGTCAACAGTGATGATTACATGAAGTATCTTTCAACACAGGAGACGGACTATTTGGGGGCTATTTTCCATTTCTACAACTCGGACGATGGGGAAGAGGATGCTGAGAAAGTCAAGATGGAAAGGGATAGGATGTTGGCAGATGAACAGAAACTGATGGCTTTATTGTCACAGAAGACTGAGTTCCAGCCTGGTCTGTGGAATGTAAATTCAGTGTTGCTGGGTGGACTTGGTCAAAATCCAACAATTGACCCAGACAGCAACTGTTTCCCAACAGTGTCATCTACATCTGACAAGAGTGGAGAGATGGCAGTGAAATCACGCTCATTCATTCGGCCAAAATCCCAACTTAATGCGTCGAAGAGTGACAGTTCTGAACAGAAGTCTGATACGAATACTGTGTTACAGGACAGAGCTTTCATCTCAGAAGCACAGCAACGGTTGGAAAACGTCTGGACAATGCTACAAATGCCAGAGTCTCAGAAGCTGGATATGACTGTGAAATACAGCTTTGATGGTTACTATCAGAAGCTCAGAGATGCCATCAATGACTGGGAGACAGTTGCCGACCTGATAGTGCAACGAGAGGCAGTTATTTTACAGCTGGAGAAGTTTGAACGCCTAGCTTCAGATCCAGTGCGGCTTCTGGGTAGAGGGTCTCGTGGCTCTAAGCAGCTGAGTGAGGAACGCCACAGAGAGGCCCACAATCAGAAGATTTCTGCTATAGAAGTAAGGCTCAAGGCACTTCTGGACAAGATAGAAAAACTTTATCAGGACATTGTAACATACCAAGGTCGACCATATAGAGACAAGATGGCGTGCGATAGAGTGGAGATGTTGTTCTGGTTGCAAGAGGAAAGGAAAACTAAATTACTGGACCACGACTCCAAGTTGAAAAACCTTCCACCTCTTCCAGAGTCACTCGTATCCCTCCGTCCTATCACCGTTGGTGACCACTGTACTCCACTCGAACTTGAGTGCATGGAAAATATCTGAACACTGTACTCTGTTACTTGGTAAACTGAACTATTTGTTTGAAAAACCTGCACTCAACATTCATATTGTATTACAAGTCATCAGCTAGGTGTCAAAAAGTTATGGCAGTGGTGTGACAGAAAATAATCATGAGGCATCATAACTTGATGCTCTTTAGCTGAAAACTAGAACTAGTTACATGTATGATCATTTGAATTATCTTCTGTAACTTAATGGAATCATATACAATTATACATGTATATTAATCCTTTTTAATAAACATCAAATGCAGGTTTTATGGAAGCGGTGGTCACACAATCAACCGTTTCAAGGGCTTTTGAAAGGATTAAATGAGACTGTGTAAGCATCATGATTAGCACTGAATTGTATTGTAAATTATTATTGTCTTGGATTGTGCTTGAAAGCCGAGTTACAAATCGGTTCATTTAGAAAATCTTCAGTATGACAGTCAATTTTAGGCAAGACTTATACCTGATTTTGAGGATGTATATTTTTCTCTTCTTTCACACTCTTGCTGTCTTTGACTGATGGGAGGAATAGAAGATGAACAGTGCCGTCAAAATATTTACTGCATAGCATACATGGCATACCAACATGCTCAGCAAAGATTGTGTAAATATTATAATTTCGAGTTAGTATAGGCCTACTATCCTCGAGTCTGTATAGTTGACCTTGTCTGCACTTAACCTAGTTTTTGTTCGTGCAGTTTGCTGTGTTAAAGGATTATATAGGGCTCTAAACCAGATGAGTTTATAACATGTATAGGTACAATTTAGGATTAAAGTTCTTGACCTTATTTAAGGCAGTGTTCGTCATTATCAAATTCAAAGGATGCAACCTGGGACTATTATTACAATAATAGTCCCAGATGCAACTGTGATAATTGTCTGCTTTATTTATTTTTATTTTACTGATGTGGTTGTGCAACGTACATGGTTGTGTGATTTAGATTTTAGAGTATCTTTGAAGTGCAATCTTTTATGGCCTATAATAAGTGAAACATGCAGCCCCAAACAGGTAGACATTTGTTGTTTCTTGTCTTGTCAAAGATGACTTTATAATAAGTTCTTAACACTGTCCCATCTTTCTGTCGTGCCCTGCCTATCTGTGAGTTTGCTAAGTATATAGCAAGAACTTTTAGGAGGACATTTCGACATAATAGCGTCGACTAGCCTACAGGAACAACTATAGCCACGTAACGGCCGCTATTATCGGCAACTGTTGAATTTGCTGTTTGGTCTACTGTCTGGCTGCTCTGGCATATATAGACCTACGAAAGTACGGTTTACAGCTGAAACCACACACTTGCATTTATGTACGTTGGAAGTTTTAAAGCAAATTGGGAAGTAATTTAACTAAATTAAAACAATTCCATAGGTTTCGGTTTCTGCACGTGCCGCTCATTCATGCATAGCCTATCGGTTAGGGTGCTTGGATCGGGTTCTGCGCACGACGGCACGCCTTACATGGCCGAACCCAAGGTTCGGCCATGTTTCTGAACACATGGGGGGCCCAGAGGGCGTCTTCATTGGCTCTCCTTCCCTCGGCGGATCACATAGGGTCGAGATCTCTACATTGCGCATAGAGTGATCAGCTCCTCATACCTGCTAGCTCTTTTGTTCTACCTTATTGGATGTCCAACGCCGCTCGAGGCTCCATTCATTCATTAGAGGCCGAGCTTCTAATATTGTCCTTCGCTCGCGGAACTCCACAAGGCAGCGCCGATCGCCTGCTCGGCAAAAATGTACTTTTAAAATAAAATATTTAAATCATCCACCGCAGCGTGTCCATTTCTACCTTCTGACCTTGGAATTTGGATGCTTGACCATACTGTCTGATATACCAAATTCGTTTTTATTATTCTAAATCCGTTTAACTCAATAGTTATCTTACAATTTTGCTTTATTCAGCTTGTGCATAATTTGACGATAATTTATTTTGTGACTTTCACGATCGCGTTGGGGTCGTAGGTGATTGCGCTATGTAAATAGTTGGCTAGTGGTAGCGAATGGCGCATACCTCTATCCGTAATGTTATGTCGCGTAAGAGTGTTGTTTATACTGAAATCCTTTTCAAAGTCGCAATAAAACTACAATAAATTTATGTCAAGTGCTAAACCAGACTTAGCGATATTTTACATCAGCGTCGGCGCATTTTCTTGGAATAGTCTTGTTTTTACGGTTGACTGGAGGCGGCAGATGCAGCATTTGTTGTAATAATGGCGAATTCGACGACAGCAGGTGACGATTCACAGCGTATCTCGTTTAAAGTCGTGCTTTTGGGGGAAGGAGCCGTCGGCAAAACATCCCTCGTCCTTCGCTACGTCGAAAATAAATTCAACGACAAACACGTATCGACACTACAGGTATTCGTGAATGTGATTTCCATGCCGATAGCGGTTGATGTGTTTTAATGGGGGGTGTGGCTCATTGAGCGGCTTTCGATTTGGGCAACGTTGTGTCAGATAATTCGTTAAACGACCACAAGCTAACTGTGTAATTTATGTAGCGCTACATTTTAAGAGACATTGTGACTTTATGGGCAAAAAGATTATTTTCTATGAGACTTCTCACCTACAGCAGGTTATATTATTTTGGTATGCATACAATTTAGTCGGCAAACTTATAGTATCAGGGGCTGAAGGATTATACAGTATCTTTGGGCATGCTGCGCGGACGCCGGATGGTACCAGGTTTTCTAATGACGACACTAACCCTGACCCTAACCGACCCTCATGACGCCTAACCTGACCCTAACCGACGCTCACGACGCCAGTAAACTTACGCACTATATCCTTCAATCCCCGATTCTCTAAGCTTGCCATTTAGTCTGCAGAAGATTTATAGGTATGCTGAAGGCATTTTAAAACATATGCCTAAGTTTAAATACCTATGTGCTTGAGATAACTGTTCTTTAGACTGCTGCGTGAATCTGTGCTAAATTAAATGTTTTAAAAGCTTGTTTCCATTTGGCATGTGATGTTTGTTTGTTTGTTGTCTATTGATGTATCTTGTCTACTGGTTAGGCTTCATTTCTGACGAAGCGGCTGAATATTGCCGGTCGCCGGGTTAACCTTGCCTTGTGGGACACTGCGGGCCAGGAGCGGTTTCATGCCCTTGGGCCAATCTACTACCGTGACAGTAATGGAGCTCTGCTTGTTTATGACATAACAGACGAAGACTCATTTAAAAAGGTCTGTCTGAATAAACAGTCAATAGAACTAGTAAACTTTAACATGAATTTGGATTCTTATGTTTATTTGATTAAATCAGTAATGAAAGAAAGCCGATTGTATAATATTGGTGAGCTGCACAACACATTTTGTCACAAATTGGAGGATCTGAGCAAAGTGCTATGGGAAAATGTACCATTATGCTCAAATGTGTTTTTAGGTATTTATTGCATTTTACAGTTTGTCAAAATGAAGGGCTTGATTAACAACACAAAGTTCTGTGCAACTGAATTGTTTTAAAAAGTAAATATAAAAATATATAAAACATGATGTAAAAATAACAAGTAAAATGTAGTTAAGAAAGTAATGTTTCATTATGGGTAATTGTGATTATTTATTTGCAGGTTAAAACATGGGTCAAAGAACTTAGGAAAATGTTAGGAGACGATATTTGCCTAAGAATTGTTGGAAACAAAACAGACATGGACAAAGATAGGCATGTCTCTGTTGAGGAGGCAGAAAGGTAACTAACTCTCAGTGATTTTCAACTAACCCTCAGTTATTTTCAGTCAGTTGTGCATTATATAGAGTAACTAGGCCTGCGCTGGTTATATTCAGTCATTAGACATTCAGGTTTTCCTAGTTGAAAACTACAGCCGGTATGCAGTAGATAAGTTAATGCAGCTGGACTAGCTAATAACAGATATATGACACTTGACATGGCAGACGGTTCACAAGAGCACTTGTTTGATGTGAGGTGACTGTACCTTCTATGCCAAGTGGCTTAACAGCAGTATTTTGAGGCTCAATGCATTGCAAAAACTGTTCAAACCTTTTTTTTAAATCTTCCCATGCAACAAGTATGCCTGTCAGCATGCACCCATACAGCAGTTGAGCTCAGGCTGGAGTTGCCACAGACTCACTAGTGTCTGGTTAGACTAGCTGAGAATGTGACATTCAGGGGCTCTTTACTGTAATTTATTTTAGTTATTGAATCAGGTCTGATCCTTTCATCACATCTGGGGCTTTCATTTTATAGCCACAGTAAGTTCATTTGTAACCACTGAATAGTTACTGTTGCTGCATACTCAGACACTCTGGTGTGTAGTTGATGCTGTGTACAGATTATGTAGATTAGAATCTGCAGCAGATGGTGATAACAATTTATAAGTAGTTTGCAAACTTTAAAGGATGTTGCACAGGAATGTTTTACTTCAGCTCTTGCTGTGTCATTTTGTGTTTAACTGCCTCCAGCTGGCACCGTGAATGAATTCTTTATAAAATAATTTGTCTTGAAATTGCACTTTCTTCGATATGTTGATGGTTTGTTGATGGTGTCATTGTATTGTTAGCAATCCCACCCAAATTAACCAAGGCACCAAATATAGAGAGATACTGTACATAGTGCCACAGTTAAAGTATGCAAGTTTTGTAGACAAAATTGGTTAAGTTGTCGTGTATGAGACTTGTTATTCTGGCTTTAATTTATTACAGTATTCTGCTTGTTTTTGCATATTTGTTTCTGTGCTTGTTTTCGACTTGATGCTAATAGCAAACAACTGATGATGAATATAAAATTGTACTGAATAAAATTTACAGAGATTTACTGATACGGCTAGAAAATAGTTAAAAAGAGACGCCCAATCTAGCTCTGGCATCAATATTCATTGTTGATTCTGTTGATTATTCCCTTCACTGATTTTCAATCAATCCAGCAAAATTCATTTATTTTCAATTCCAGAATGACAGACACATTTCTGCTTACAATTCAATAGATTTTGAATTTAAGCTACATGAATATGAAAGTTACTGACAATGATTTAGTGCAGAGGTGGTGAACCTTTTTTAAGGCGCATGCCAAAATGTCGCTAAATCATTTTTTTAAATAACGTAGCGTGCCACTCGGAATTTTGCACAGTGTATCATTATTTTTCTCATATAGGTTTTAATTAACAAAGTTTAGAATAAAAAGAACCAATAGTAAAAACAAAGTTTTTTACTATATCCATCTAGTATCCTATAATCCGTCATATTAAGCAGTTACCTCTACAAATATATAGCATTTTACAACATAGCGTCCGCTTAATCAAGCACCGCACCCGTTTCTGTTGCAGCGAATGGCAACGCTGGCCAATCACAACGCTCCGTGTCGGAAAAGGGGATTCCCCGATTCGAAAAGTTTAGTCCCCGATTCTATAAGCTAGCCTTTTTGGGGGCTGAAATTTTGATAGAATGAAGTGTGTGCGAGGGCGAGTCTGTGTGCCAAGTTTCATGACGATTGAATGATTGTAAGTGATCGAATTAGTCGTCGCAAGATTTGACTATTTAGCCTGTGACTCAAGCAAGCAAACATTCAAGCAAGCAAACATTCAAGCAAGCAAGATTCCCGCAAGTTAAACTAGATGGATATAATAAAAATACAGCCAATAGTAAAAACAAAGTTTTTTACTATATCCATCTAGTATCCCATAATGCGTCTTATGAAGCAGTCACCTCTACAAATATATAGTCCGCGTTCATTACGTCGCCCGATATCTATATTTAGAACGTTCTAAATATAGATATCGATGGGAAAAGGTGATTCCCCGATTCGAAAAGTTGAGTCCCCGATTCTATAAGCTAGCCTTTTTTGGGGAGCTGAAATTTTGATAGAATGAAGTGTGTGCGAGGGCGAGTCTGTCTGCCAAGTTTCACGACGATTGAATGATTGTAAGTGATCGAACTAGTCGTCGCAAGATTTGACTTTTTAGCTGTGGCTCAATCAAGCAAACATTCAAGCAAGCAAGCAAACATTCAAGCAAGCAAGCAAACATTCAAGCAAGATTGCAAGATTCCCGCAAGTTAAACTAGATGGATAAAAAAAGAACCAATAGTAAAAACAAAGTTTTTTACTATATCCATCTAGTATCCTATAATCCGTCATATTAAGCAGTTACCTCTACAAATATATAGCATTTTACAACATAGCGTCCGTGTAATCAGGCACCGCACCCGTTTCTGTTGCAGCCAATGGCAACGCTGGCCAATCACAACGCTCCGTATCGGAAAATGGGATTCCCCGATTCGAAAAGTTTAGTCCCCGATTCTATAAGCTAGCCTCTTTTGGGGGAGCTGAAATTTTGATAGAATGAAGTGTGTGCGCGGGCGAGTCTGTCTGCCAAGTTTCACGACGATTGAATGATTGTAAGTGATCGAACTAGTCGTCGCAAGATTTGACTTTTTAGCCTGTGACTCAAGCAAACATTCAAGCAAGCAATCAATCAATCAAGCAAGATTCCCGCAAGTTAAACTAGATGGATAAAAAAGTGATATAATTTACATTGTTTCAAAGATGGTTTTAGGTATTATTAAAATAAAGTCCTTCGTAAACGAAGATGTAGATTCCCAGAGTGATTTTATATTTCTAAGTTTGAAATTTTTGGGGAGGCTCCGAATTCCGCATGCCCAAAAAATTTGAGAGCGTGCTACTTTGGGCACGCATGCCATAGGTTCGCCATCCCCTATTTAATATGATTGTCTACCATTAAATATCTTAGTCTGTCATTGTCTATCATTACCATTATTATTAATCAGCAACCTTGATAGCGCCAATGTCTAGTGGAAAACGGTGCAGCTTTGCCTACCTCTGCATTCAAGATATCATTGGTGGGGTAGAAATATAAGACCTCTTTCAAATGCACTGAAATTTGGTTTTCTAATGGATGGCGCATGGTATTGTAATGTAATTTGTATCTATAAATTTATATAGCGCCTCTCACAGTGCACACCAATCAGAGGTGCTCCCAGTGCAAGAGACCCAGAAAAAGAAAGTGGTCTTGAGACAACGAAAAAAAAACACTTGACCCACCAGGTAATAAGGATGAACATGTCAAAGGAGGGAGCTGGTTCCATAGTGCAGGACCAGTTAAGGCAGAGGCTCGTGTTTTAGCCCTAGCAGTTCTTGCTCGCGGGGCAGAGATCATGCTGGTCAAGTGAGCATAGCGGGCGAAGAAAAGTGGCTGAGGTCGGCAGGCAGATGAGGTCATGTAGATCAGAGGTTCTTAACCTTTTATGGCACACGACACACCTAAACTTCCAACAAAATTTGGCGACACACCATGCAATCGTCAATAATTGTCATTATGTGAATATTGTTAAAATAAAAAAATTGTTAAGTTAAACTAGTTTATTTATTTAAAACTTTAAACTGTTAACAACTTAACATTTTTAAGAAATGAAAATGTTCACGTTCAGTGCTTTCTACTAGTCAGTCGTTACGCTTGCAGATTTCTTCTTTCTCACGCTCTTCTTGGTTGGTTTATGGCAACTTTAGGCCTACTAAAACTATCAGTGGCAGCAGCATCGTTTTCGTATGAACTACTGTTAGTGCTAGAATTCGTCTCATTGCTACCAAAATCTGATTCCACGTGATCAGTTGTAGATTCGTAAAATTTTCGTTTCCTTATGATAAATTTGTCCATTTGGAATGCTACAGTTTGTTATATTAGTAGGCCCTACTTTCCATAATGTGTAAAAGTTTTCACCGGCGCGGTTGCAAGCGTGCATACTGTGTAGGCCTATGTATAAATAAGATAAACATCGTGTCCGCCTCAGATTGTGATAAATAGAATACAGAACCTATAGATAAATAGAGTGCTACGAATTCTCACAGCCTACGTCCTCTAAACTCGCGGCTAAAGTGCTAAAGTATAGGCCTAAGAAAGTCAGTGTAATGCAAGAATGACGGACGTATGCTGGGAGAATTCCTGACACACCAATTTTTCGCGAGCACACCATGTTTACGCGACACACTGCCGGTCAATTCGAGACACACTAGTGTGTCGCGACACACCAGTTAAGAACCTCTGATGTAGATACTTCTGAGCTTGACCAGTAGGGTGTTATTTCAGATTAGTTAAGGTCTTACATGTACCAAGGGTAGTTAAGATTATTTAAAAATGTTTCTTCAACTGCTTCTGGTGGTAAAGTTTTGATTTTCAGTGCAATGTTGTGTAAAACAATCCAATGCACAAGAAGGCACCATTTGCTCAGCTCACAGATCTGTTCAGTTGGTCTCAACTTGCAGAATAAAGTGGTTGTTGACCCGTGTAGTTGAAAACAGGATCACAAAACATCTTTGTTTTCTATGGCTTGCTTAAGCTTTGAACTTAATCTGTTGCATGTAGCCACTGGCTAATAATCACACTGTATGAATGTAGCCAGTGTGTTACTGCTCAATAAACAATTTTTATTGGTTGATTCCTAAGCCATTAGTCGGAAGTTGTTATCAAAAGGGCATTTCTTCTTGTTACAGTTATGCAGAATCTGTTGGGGCAAAACATTTCCATACATCGGCCAAATTGAACAAAGGAATTGAGGAGCTGTTTCTTGATCTGAGCAAAGGTTCGTCCTCATCCACACTTCTCTGCTTATGTTTTTATCGTTTTTAGGTATTATTAGACTTTCTTGCATTTTGGGATTTCTAAATGAGCGTTCATAAATTCATCCTTTGGCAATGAGCAGATGACTTCTATAGCACCAGTGCAAATATCAAGTTCTAAAATAAGGTCATCAAACCAGATAATGGAAATGATTGCAGATAATCTTTAAATTATCTGTAGATACATGCATAGCAGAGTTTTGATTTGTTAGGCTTTTAAAGCCTGCCATAGCAAATGTGGTCGATTTAGACTGCATGATGAACACAAGTTTCCTTTGCGCACAGTAGGCTTATATTTATAGTTATATCTTCAGTTAGCTAGTAAGAACATTGTACATGCAGAACAGTTCCCTTAGTGGGTTTTACAATGGTTTTGCAGTTATCTTCCTCCAGGTTCGGGACTGGTACCATCAGGCATGAATAAAACTTTAAATGATATTCGTGGCCAGTTAACATTTAGTCACGTCCTCTTTTTTGTCATCAGCCGCTTCTCTGTTGCCAAATGGTTTCAAATGGTTTTTACTCATCAGTAAGTTCCAAAAAATAAATTATGTCATTCAGCCATTATTTCAATGGATCTTGTAGCAGCTACCATTTATGACTATTTGGAGTTTCAGAATTTGGAGGCAGCGACGAATGTTAGTGAAATTTTGTAGGATTTTTAAATTTGTAATTTGAATTTACAAAATTTCATCAATTTTGAGGTAAAGACATGACTGGTCAACTTTTCATGACACAATATTTGTTGAGCAAGAAAAGACAAAGAAAATGATATATGATCTGTCTAAATTTTTTAAGATTTATATGTTTGCTTTCATATGAACTAAGACTTTATATGCTTGCTTTCAAATGAACTAATAAGATTTTATATGCTTGCTTTCATATGATTTGATAATGGTCAAATTTGTCAAAAACAACATACATGTAGCTGGCAAGGAGTTTAAAATAACCTTTACATGGTTTAAAATAATGCACAGAACATATCCAGTCAAGAATCTATAGTTTTCCTAATTTTGGATGACTTGTAGCAATGCTTGAGAAGTTGGACGAGGATTCAAAGTCGCGGCCAAGTGGAACAAATCGCACGACAAGTGGACTTCGGAATGTAGTGACGATTGTTGATGATGATGCGGGTCAGAACAGCAGCAGAAGAGGCGGCTGCTGCGGTGGAGGCGGGAACGGGTCTTGAACGAGATGAAAACATCTTAAATGGCGCTTGCAGAAGAAACCCCACGTCCCAAACTCTGTTCCCAAGTACTGCATTTCGTAACTTTCTGATCAAAACTTATTTAATTCATTCAAGAATGCTTCGAAGACTTAGGCTTGTCTTACATTAAGATGCAAGCCAAAGGATCAAGCCAAAAGCCAGCTGTTAATTTTTAAATTTTATTTGAATAATCTGATTAAATGAGAATCAAGTGTCCACTCTCACGTTTCCTTCCTTGAAGAAAGGTAGTTTTGTTTACATATTTCTCATTAAATTTGGTATTAATTAGTCAACTAGTACGTGCTAGGATCATATATCTATTTCCTGTCCTGTCTAGTATTTGAACTTTTATGTTTATGGGGTGTGCTATGTTCTTAGTTACTGTGCCATAATTTGTGATCTAGTTTAGGTAACAAAATGGTCAACTGGTTCCAGTATGAAGAAAAATGTCGTGGCCATTGGCGTGTGGAAACTTCTTGTATTTGCATTGGATATATATATTATTGCCTTTTAAAAACCTTTGTTGAGACTTGCATTATCCACATTACATCTCGCACACAAGTTGTAAATTAATATAGGCCTTGTACTGACAATCACAAATATTCCAATTGTACATATACAGAACCCAAGAATAGAGTTCCAAGTTTTCAGATGTGACTGTACTTTTATTCCAGTCAACATAACTATTATTGTCTCATAGATTTGTGTTCGACTTCCAACTAGTGTTGGAATTAGTCTTTATGCTGTAGCCTACAGATTTTGGCATAATTGGAGTATTTATTGTCTGTCAAAATTGAGAGAGGGGTCGTCCATAAGTATTGTTTGCAAAAATGACGTACTTTGGACCCCTGCCATGTTTCCTGTTTTCCACATATGGCATTCTCCTTCCTCACCTGCCATTGTGGAGGTCGGCCTGCAGTAAAGTACTCGGGCCTAGATAAGGCTAACATTGAGCTTTCAGGGCTAATTGCTATCAAGGGGTTCTTGATACAGTCACGTCCAGCAGTCTCTTTAAGTAGATCCAACAGAGTACCCGCTGTCTGCCGAAGTTGGCATTTAATCCTTCAATGGCAAGCTGCATTGGTTTCCCAGTTGCTCTTAGCACACAAGAATCATTAAAGGGTTAAACGGCGGAGGGTGTACTGAAGTAACTCTACCAAATTTAGTTTTCAAGCTCTCAATACATGCACGATCAAATGTGCTCCACCTTGAGGCTGCTTTCTGTAACTGATAGAGAATAAGTCTACTTGTTTTTATGGACACTCCAAACCACAGCATGAAACTGTGAGAAGATATACAAATGCTAGGATAAATGCACTTTTGATTCAGATTTTCTGAGTTTGCACATGTAATTAGTGCTTTAAATAAAAAGTCAGTGATGCACGATTGTGGCAGTATGTGTACTGCAACTTATTTCACAAGAGAAAACATTCCGTAACAAACCAAAGGAAGTTGCTCATGTTATATGAAACTGAAAATTAAGAGTTCCAAGGTCATGCAAAATATCTGCCATGCAAAATATCTACAATACAAGTGACTAGATGTAGAAAACAAAATAGTAAAACTGTCAAAACTCATCAAAAAGAGCAACACCGAGATTCAAAACAGAAGCTTGGCATTGTTGTCGTTAGCTTGACAGATTTTCTAACTACATACCATTTTTCAATAATAAACTAGATATGCAACTAAAGGTACCGGCAATTTTAAGTGTTGCATATCCTTAAAACATAAAGATTATGCTACATGGTGTAACTCTAGGTTGAAAATATGGTTTAACTCTAGGTTGAAAACAGCAGGTGTGCTTGGCATTGTCACTATTGGCACAGGTTGGAAGTTGAGAGCCTTTGGCTGCGTGCAGATATCAATTTTGAAGCAAAATGTGTTACAACATCGATTCGATTACTGCCTTTGACGGTAGGTTGCAATTTGCTCTTGTAGCCTAAAATACAGTAAAAATAGCTTATTCAATTACTCATGTTCAACAATAGGCTCATGTAAAGATGATACGTGTCACAAAATATATTAAATTGAGTACGAACAAGAGAGCACAGATAATTGCCAAATTAAATTAAAAATGCTCGACTTCTTCAGACTTTCTCTTGGAAGGTAATGACACTTGATCACTGCCTCACCTGTTAAATGCCTGGCTAAGCCGCCGTTCAGCTGAAATAGTAAACTCATCCACTGGAACCTAAAAATAAAATACCCGTTTTTAATTATTATTATTACAAACATTTTAAGGCATGCAGGATCAATCAGAAATGTGAATCAGAAACACAGAGAAATGCGAATCAGAGGCGTGGAGCAATAAAATGTCTAGTTCTTGCCAAAGGAACATCGAGATTGAAATACATACAATGTCCTGAAGTTTACTGGTTAAGGAAATTGACTTACATGTACGCTGCCAATTTCCTTAAGAAATAAACTATCTTCAAAGTCTCATCATTTATTAGGCATTGCAGATGAACTGCCATATGATTAATGTTAATGTCCGTATAATAATAATAATTTGTATATTGCCACAGCACAGCTGAGGCTGAAGGAAAAGGCACTGTATAGGAGTTCAAAAAGTTGACGAGTCATATGATTGTTTAAAAAGATAAGTAAATAAATATTCATATTTTGTTAACTCATAAAGACTGAGGAATTAAATTTCTATGCAAAACCTAGTTACAACAGACCTTTGATAACACGCACAGAACTGCTGTTAACCTAAATGGATTCTCAAAGAACACAATGCAGAACAAATCCATATTATTGTGCCTCAGTGCCTGTACTGACCTTGTACTTCTGATAAAATTTTGGCAGAGTAAAGAATCCAACAGTACCTACAAAAACAATAACCTTACTCAAAATAAAGCAGTCTCAACAGTATTGGTATCATCTTTGCATAAAGTAAGCAAAATAAATTACATCACATGTACAGAATTAAATCATGTTACCTCTGGTTTTCACATAAGGGTAACTCTAGCTGACAGTACATCTGCATTAAACAAGCAGTTTCACCAAGACCTTGTTACAGAATGTATTTTGTTATAGCACAGATCTTTTGGCATCTGTCTGGCTGCATATTTTCGCAGTTAGGAAGTTTGTTACACGATGACAAGAGTACAAATAAGTATTGCAGTAACGTTTATTACAGCAAATATCTATTATGGTAAATGCTGATTTGAATATGTAGTGCAAAGTGCAGAAACATCTTCCAACTACTGATCTACTAATCTACATCGAATGGACCTACCTACATACAGGGTTTTAACCTGTCGTTATATCAACACATGTTTAGGCAACAGTAACACAAAGCAAAATAAATGATCCCAGGTACTACTGTATTGGGCTAATAACCCCTGGGCAATAAGGCCCCTCCCCACCAGTAAATAACATCTCATTTCCAGATGTAATTATGACCGATTGAGTAAAAATATGTTAACTATTTTCTTCATTACTTGTAAATATTTTGGTTAATGACCAAGGGGTTTTATTGGGGTAATTTTCTGTGTTAATTTTCCTGTGGGCTGTACCCTAGAACTATGGTACAGTGCAGATGGGTTTTGGTGTACGTTAGAACCAGACCCTGAAGTACATAAAATGTATTATGTAGGCTTACAGATCAGAGCAAGGCACATGTTGCTGAACCAGATTCCAATGGGTACCAAGAGCCACAACAAAACGTAGAACTGAAACAGCAAACGAACAAACTTTACAACTAGACAACCCAAGTAAATCAATTAACAAATGCTAATCAAACATCACATGATGATATTTTATTTGCAAAGACCCATTAGCTGAGCTACAGATTATTTTTCTACATGAAGTTGAAGTATAACAGCAATTGGATATGCTCTCTTTATGTGGCTGGAAACTGATTTATGTTGTAACCCAATAGATAATCTTCTACCAGGAGGTAATTCTTGAAAACAGCTGGGATAAAGTATTGGTTTACAAATCAAAGACCAGAAGAGATTCTGACTATCAGATCACAACCAAAAGAGATAAATCAATCAGACTGACCTTGAGTGAGGACTTCAGATCTTTGAGGAAGATCAGTTGCTTGAAGGTCATAAGAATTGAGGAGACCGATATCACGACATAATCTATCAAGCTATACATATCGTCTTGGGATATGATGATATCTCGCTTCAAGTATTTCCTGCAAAGTATATAACATCCTGTTATAAATGAAAAGCAAAAGTCACAAATTTCATTTACTGTCTGGAAAAGTTCTCCAGTATTTTGCCTCCTTGCACTGCTCTATGCCTCCAGGCCCTCTCCTCCAGCCACTGTTCTTTGTGTTTTTATTGCCTCTGTCAGTCTTCTCTGGTCACTCAGCTTCAGCACTTCCTGTGAAATCCATGGTGCTTTCATTTGTTTTTTGCTAAACCATAACACCAATACCTCTTATGCTACTTAGCGCTCAGCACTCGTGAATAAGCTGGTGCCCTGCACTTGGCTTTTGAGTGGCGCTTTAGAAGTTTGGAGATTACGATTACTTATTAAACAAAATATACGCAGCACAGAAGCAGCAATCAAAGTACCTGAAAGGATGCAGTTGATTTGTATTTCTCAGAATCCCAGCAAAACCGTAGCAACAGCAGAAAGTGAAGTTGATGGTTAGGATGGACAAAGCAAGGTAGGCAGCAACGGTTAATGTCGGATAGAGCACCAGTGTCAACTGAAGGAGAAACAGACACAAGAAGATGGCTGCAGACAGACTGACGTCATGCCAGTAGATAAGACACAGACCTACAAAAATCCAGAACCATTTAATAATAATATTCTTTATTGAAACAATCCGGTTGACAAACCGCAACCGGTTACAGTGTACAGTTATGCAATTAAAACAATTCACAAGAACACAAATGACAGAAGACATAAATCTTAACTACTAACAGAACAGACAGCCTGCAATACACGGCGCTAATAGCAGCCTACAAAGCATGTCCGCCTACGGACTCGATCTCGGTACCTCTTGCTCTCTATGCCAGTGTGTTATCAGATGCGCTATCGGGCCCCTGTATTTACTCACAATACTTTTATAACAAGGCTCAGTCTTAAGTTCAATTCTGAAAAGTCTCTTAAAATTGAAACAGTGCAATTATTGTGAGAAATGTATGTTCGTGGTGGTATAAATGTATGAACAGTAATATGACTATGTTTTCATCAGTTCTCATTCATACTGGACTAGAAATTGTGAGCACTTTCATTAATTGACTTACTGGTAGACACAAGGTCTGTTCGTGGATAGCATTCTGAACCAGTGCATCTCTTCGAAGATGCTGGTTCCTTGGTGACCGGAACTTCAATAAAATTTTCAGAATGCAGTGACTGGACTAGAGCTTTACCACTCAACATGTTACCTGCAGCAAAAGTAAACAAAGCATAAGAGCATAATTATAACAATGCAATCCAGTGTCAGTTACCCGTGTATTAGAAAAGTAAGGTTAAAGATCACTTACTAATACACCTCTCATGAAGCTCCTCAGAATCATGCGCCTGAGTTCAATATATAAATATTGCCCAAGGAGCAAAAATGACCACAGCAATTCAACAATTGTGACACTCCTGAAAACCATGTTCATTGAGCCTGCATTGTAACTATAAGTGCATAATTGCATAGCGCCTCTTCAACATGGCTCATCATTGGTGCTCCCAACTTTACAAGACCACGATCGAGTAAAATGGTCTTCAAAATAGAAACCTAGAAGTTAGAAATTCATTGCGCAGGTTGCATGGAAGCCTGTTCAGAATGAGTGCCTGACCATGATGAAGCTTCATGTTGTATTGTGGTAGCACAGGACAGAGAAACAATATGATCACCCTGTGTTGCAAAACGAAGAGATCTGCGGACAGGAGGGATTTAGGGCAACGGTAACACTGGCACGAAGAGTAGAAGATCAGCACGGACGCGGGATCGCTTCCCGCTACCCTCCCAAAGGTTGACTCAACCTTTCATTCGCCATATGGTGTTGGTAAAATGAGCAGTAGGATGTCATGGGTGCCTTGCATTGTAGCCATACACTTAAATTCGACTCCTGTAATAACTTGTGATCATGCATTCATACTATGAATTATAATCATACTGTGGTATGACCTGACACTGGTGTGTCAGTTTGAAATAATAAAGATGATTATAGGCAAGAATAATACTTAATTATATAATATATAATTATATATATATATAATATATATATATATATATATATATAGGGGCGATCTTTATGAGGGAGGGGGCCAAAATGGTCGTCCGAAGGGTTGATCGCTGCGCGCAGCAGAGCAGGAGCAGGGGAGGGTCTGTGCCCCCCCCCTCCCCACTTTAAAATTTTTGAATTTCCACAATGCAATGGTTGCATTTTAGGCTGTCATGATGAACAAATTGCTCTATTATTTCAAAACTTATAGGAATCAGATGTCACTCGTAGCTACGATGTTGTTAAGTCGTGTTTGAGTTTGACTACAGACAGTAGTAGGAAACCAGACATTTTTTGAAATTAATATAAAACCTAGAAAATACGTTCAATTTTCAAGAATGCCATATTAAAGCCTTAAGATAAAAGAATTGCTTACCAGGACTCGGCACAAATAGTTAACACAAACCAAGCAAGAAGGATTCAGCTACCTTATCGGGAATCCTGTACTAATGATGTAGTTTTACTAAATGTTCAAGGAACACAACATTTTAAAATTTGGTATTTTGAAATCTGAGAGACAACACTTGAGAGAAGCTATATATTTAGTTGCACAGATATAATATTTTTTATTTATATATCCTCATTTTCTTTTCTTCACGAAAGATCACGAAGCGAACATAGTCTACTTGGCGATTCATCCTGTTTAAATTTCAAATGGGGGGCCAGGCACACCCACCTAATACTGTATGTCAGGCATTATGCATCAGCATAAGGATCTTGTGTTAAATGGGTTTTCACCCACCAGTGCAGCTCATCCCACATGTAGTTAGACACATGACCAACCATTGGAATCCTACCAATTAGGCATGCTGCAGTGTTTAAAACCCATTCAAGTTCATTATTCTGAGAGGCACACCCATCTATACTGTATGGCATTACCATAGGTCACCCTAGTGCACATGAATGCACCTGTTTGGATAGAAGCTTTGGTAGACAGCAAGTGGCGTATAGTGTGGACCTGTGCAGATGATGATGATGATGTTTGACACACTATGCTGTCTTCACATGCTTGGAGGTCAATTACTGTTCCAGTCACACCTAGGTTACATGGGCTAAAACTAACTAAGAGCTAATTTAGTCATTTTTGGACTGATTTTAAAAAGTCTGATCGAACTTCGATTTTGGACCTATACACTTTTGGGGGGCACCCCATACTATTTTGGCACAAAGTTTACCCCACCCCTCTTGTCATAGCATAGGGACCGTCCATAAATGACTCCACACAATTTTGGCCGATTTTCAAATCCCCCTCAAACACTTCGTCTAAAAGTAACACCCCCACAAAAATAACGTCACAAAGCTCTGACCCCAAAACCAAATTTTCGATAGCCTAAAATCTCTGTCATGGAACAAATAGGGAAAGTATGAATATTTTAAAATCTAACTGTGACAAAATATTGAAATAATAACAAAATATTGAAAATTTAATACTCAAAATTAGTGCTGTTATTATTAAAATTAAATTGTTATTTGTTAAATTTAATTACATAAACCTGATGTGACGTCACATTTCTCTGACCCCACCCCACCCCATGTCACACATCGTCACAAATTTCCCACCCCCGACCATTGCCTTCTAGATACTACAATGCCCCGACCCCCAGGTGCGTGACGTCATTTATGGACGGCCCCATGAGCATTACGCACTAATTAGTTCACTGCTGCATAATCAAATGGCGTCAAACAAGTCTAACCCCTCCCCATCTGGATGTGACGTCATCTGTGGACGGACCCTTTACGATATCCTATCTCTGACTGCATCCTAATGCGCAACAGTGATGTCCAGTCGCTTTAAAGCCTAATACAAATTTCGTTCGCTCACTAGATTCCATTATTTAAACTGCAATTTAATAAATTTATTGACAACTGTCTATATGTTTACGCGGGTGCCCATGTCTACAACTGAACCGGAAGTCATTCGACCTTGTTTACAATTTTCGCCGGTAGGCGTCGCGCGTATCGTACCGAAGAGGCGAATAATTTTTAACTCACAAATGGTCAGTACTAGGCTACATACAACAGTTAGCGTACAGCGTTATTACAGTTGTATTTACACTTTTAAGTACAGCCACAACAGTCGTTGTTTGCAAAAACTACACCGATTACCTATCAGAAACTTATTTTGCAGGAAAAAAGTAAAACAAAGTACAGCACAGTAAAAAATCATATAAGATAAAACTCGAAAAGTTCTCCCTACCCAAGGACCAATAATGCACAGGAAACTAATCATCTGTGTTTAGTTTGAGCGCGTCCATCTGGCGAACAGGAAAATATCGCGTCTCGTTTACATAACAATAATGCATTCAGTTTATTATATCCATTAAGCGATAATCGACGAATAATAACAGTTTCAGTGTAAAACATTGCCTGGGAGATTTAAAGCATCATTTTTAATAACAAACATAAAAACTGTAGGGGCGACATCTGTGAGTAAGGATGCAATGGCCCCAATGGGATATTGTTGTATAGCCTAAATTATTTTTAGCGAGTTACCATCAGATATCTTTAGTTACCGTTTCTCCACATAGGCCTACAGATTCCTCGCTCCCACGCATTCTAGTCGCGTTCGAATCTTGGCAGACAAAATTTTAAACAGTGCTTTGAAAACAGAACATTTCTATTTATAGACACAAATTTGAAAATGCAAATTGTCAAAATTTCAATTTTAAGAAAAAAATACTTTGAAAACGAATTTCAATATTTAGAAAAGATGTACTTATAAAACGAAACTTGTTATTTAATGTCACCAAAGTAGGGTAGGATGGTGCAAAACGCGGCCGCGGGCAAAACGCCCCTCCCGGCCCTCTGCTCCTTGTGCCATGTAATGAAATGTTTGAATGTTCTGGGGGTTTCTTAATTGTGCCCTAATGAGATAATCGTCAGTTATTTATCTTTAGATGGTTTGCTTATTTTTGTTATGAGAAAAATTGATTTTTTCGTGTTTCCTTGTAAGAGTTGGCCGCCAATTCTGTATTATTAATGATGTCAAAATGCTAGACATAGCCAATAATAAAAATATAAGTTTAAAGTATGCCATATATCTCAAAGCCCTACCTGCACCTCACCGTGGTGAGAGGGTGAACAGCCAAGTAGGGGATAGCCTGGTGGGGCTATACCATCAGTGGTGAAGACCTTGGTCGAAGACCTTGGTTGAAGAACCACCTTGGGCGTTTCGCGAGGTGGAAAGGCTCACCAGGAACCCTGAAACAGCTGGCCAACGCAGGAGGCAGGTGTTGGAAGGACACTTCAGACCGGAAGAGGCCAGAATGGCCCAACGATCTCCTTACCCTACCAGGAGAGGACTGGTCACCGCCTGGCAAGAGACCAAGAAACTCTAACAAAATGAACACAAAAGCGGAAGCCAACTGCAGGAACTAACGACCAGGGTACACGAAAGTAGCAAAAGATTCGGGCTTAAGATCAATGGAGAGAAGACCAAAACAATGACAATTGGTAAGGAAAAAGAAAAGATAAACATCACCCTGGAAGGAGAGGAGCTGGAACAGGTAACGGAATTTGTGTACCTGGGGGGCGTAATTACGGAGGACGCAGAGTCGACAAGGGACATAAGGAAAAGAATTGGGCTGGCGTCAGCAATGTTTGGAAAGCTGAGGAAACTATGGAGATCAGGCAACATCTCAACAAGAACAAAAACCAAACTATACGAAACACTGGTGATACCGGTCCTCACGTATGGAGCAGAATCTTGGTGCATGAAAAAGGAGGACGAGAGAAGACTCCTGGTGGCGGAGATGGGATGGCTACGAGGACTACTGAATAGATCACGAAGAGAAAAGATACGGAATGAGGTGACACGAGAAGAACTGGGACAGAAGGAAACGATAGTGGAAAGAATAAAGAAACGAAGACTAACATGGTATGGACATGTGATCAGGATGGAGAACGGAAGAATGCCGGCAAAGGCGCTGCACGGAGAGGTGGAGGGAACAAGGAGCAGAGGACGTCAGAAGAAGAGATGGATAGATAACGTACTGGAGGACATAGAAGACAGAGGATGGGACTTAAGAAGGGCAATAGAACTCGCAAGAGACCGACCGAAATGGAGAAGTTTTGTTAGAGCCTCATCGTCAGCGAATACTTGACGGAGGAGAAAGAAAGATATATCGAATTATAACGGTGCACAATAAATGGGGCTTTAACATATCAATTTTTTTATTATATGGCCAATCTCACAAGGTAGCACCAAGCGGGACAAAACGCCACCTATGGAAAATGTTGACATGGGGCAAAACGCCCCCTGAATGGCCCTGATCACCTGGAGCAAAGCGCATTTTTTTAATTTAATTATTTTTGATGACATCTTTTTACAAAAATGCTAGAGATTTTTACTTCTTATATATTTATTGTTGCATCAATGCAGTGATTGCAGTTGATTATGTGCATCGACTTTTCAGGTAGCGGGGGAGGGGTCAGATCACGGAGGCGTTTTGCCCCTCACCTGGGCCCCCTTTGAAGCATTCTGTATTTTATTATTTTTAAATGTAATCTTTTGGGAATTTTATCGGACATAATTTTACTAACTGTGTTGGACGAGCTCTGCGCTGGCAGAGCTCTTGTAATGGAACTTACTCCTCCGTCAACTAGTCTACATGCGGTGCATGACAATAATTATTTTCCTGTGAGGCCAGAACATCCCAGAAGTGTTACACAAGGAAATGGAGCGAGGGACATGTGCATGATGATTGTACGACGCATCGCCCATTAATATATAGGACAACGAATCCTCTTCCGAGAAAAGACCATCATAAGGACGCTGCCCACCCGGAAATCACGGGAGAGGCAGCATTGAATCCAGAGACTTTGTAGCAATATACAGTGTTGCTTTTCGCCGCTGAAGCGGCCAATCCTGAACCTTCATTGGCAGGAACGGTCAAGATGGGCAGCGCCGCCGCAGCGGCAGTGGCGGCGCCGCGGCGCCAGATGGGGGATAAGGGGGCTTAATAGCACCCCTAACTGCGGCTCAATCCGCCTCCCAAACAAAAAGTGGGAAATCACTGCCAAAGCCAGGGAGGAGGGGAGAAAGCGAACAGTTTGGGGTTTTAGCCCCCCAAACCTGAAATCCTGGCGCCTCCACTGCGCAGCGGTAGTACGCAGCGAACCTCTTACGCCAGACGCAGAGGAGGCAGTGATGTGGGTGGTTCCAGAGACAGCTAGGTTGGAGTCACCCCCCTCGAAACTATGTCCGGAACCCGATCGTCGGACTAAATTTGAAGCTTGGTTCACAGGAAATGTCAAATTTGACCTGTAGAACGTACTCCATTGACCATTGTGCTCAATTGCATTTCGGTGCAGTTATGTAGCCGAACGCAGTGCTAAAAGCTAGGTTTACATAATTATACTGTTCTGTATCTACGTATCAGCCAAAGATACAAATAGGTCATAAAATTCTGGTACAGATGCATTTTATATCTGCTCTATTGATCCCCGGTGTATTTATTGGATTTAAAGCGAACGCTTCGAAAGAACCGTGCGTCAGTGACTAAAGCATAACAGGCAAGCAGTCTGTATACGTAGACCTGTATACAGTCCAGGCTCTGTATAAAGCTATAGCCAGCAAAGCCAGATACGCATTGACCAAGACAGGATAGTTGGTCTATTGCAACGTACGAGTGTTACGACACACTGCAGACCGAGTACAGATTTAGTTGTTTCGTTCTAAAACTCTACAGTAGTTAAAGTGATACAATTATCATACTTCGAGCAATATATCTATTAAAACGGAGCTACATAAATCGTAACGATAGATCATACTGTGTGTATCGCGTTCGGAACATTATGAACGACAATGGATTTTAAGAGCAGCGATCGACCGGCATTTGACCTCGACGATGGCGTCATCATAAAACCCGCCAATGACGTCACAACAGCGTTCTCGAACGACGTCATCACAACATCTAAGAACGTCATTTCTGTCCTCAGAAACGTCACCACTCGAGCAGACGACGACCTGACGGTGGCGGCGCATCAACGGATTGTAACATCAGATTACACTTATGAAGCGCCATCACTAAATACCGATTCTCATGACGTCACAACGTCGTCGTCATCTATTGTCATACATTTTTCGGTTGTGGCTGCGCTGTTTGTGGTCGTTCTTCTGCTGACCCTCGTCAATCTGTGGCTGAAAAAGTTCCATAAAAACTACGACGGACGGTGTGGACGGTCACCGACCGGCACAAGGGACGACAGTAGTACACGACTCCGGAGGAAGTCCTGGAATGAACGAATGACCGGGAAAGGTTACGACGTCGTATTGCCCCGCAAAACTACGCTCAAAATGAACGCCAACGCAGCTTCATTTGTGTAGACTCAGATTTCAAGAGAAAACTTCAAAGAGATGATCCGTAGTATTCGCGCTTTCACAAAAATAGATATCGTGCACGCAGAACATGTTTATAATACAGGTATATACGGAATATTATTATTATTATTATTATTATTATTATTATTATTATCAGGCCGATTATTATTAATTAATTAAATTTGTAACGCACATGGTCACACCGGAATGTGAATCTGAAGTGCGGATAGCTTCAGTCGTCTGGAGAAGATGCAGTTAGATAGCAATAAATTAAAAGCCAAGGAGAAATAGTGACTTTGAGTCCCTGTTTCAAGGAATGAAGTGACTTTTGAGCTACGAAGAGACAGTGGCAGTCGATTCCATTAACTGGGGGCAGAGGCATGGAATACACGCGAGCCCACCGTGGCTCAGCTAAAAAGACCCATAATAGGGGCCTACCTGATGATCGGTGAAATAATATTATGGTAAAAGTACATGTAGTTTTATATAGACCCTATATAATAAATTTATGAGGGTTTTAATTAAGAATTAGGCTATAAATGATAAAATACTGGTATTACAGAACATATGTTTACGATTATGAACTATATCATAAAGGGATTCTTGTTAAACTTTGTAACTGACATATAAATAATTACATGTAGGCCGACAGTCCTTAGGCCTATACATTTGTAATTATATTGCTCAATTTATGACTTTATAGGCATACGAACCATGGTCATAGGCGTAACTTTCTATTGTGACGGTGGTGTCCGGTCACCACCACTTTTAAAAGTGGTGGTGATAGTCACCACCACTTTTTGGTCCTGCAATTAAATATATTTTTTAACGTGAAAGAATTTGGCTGTCTACCATCTATAGGCTATTCATGCATACTTAACATCGCAATGGCGGCAATGCTGATTCCACAATGTGTCCACACTACCTTACTTAAATAGTCTATGTTTGGTTTCATAATTTGGTGACGCCATCAATTTCGTTTCTATAAAAGGTCAAAATTATCAAATTCATAGGGAAAATGGATCGATTCATTGTAAAGAGACCGCGAAAGGTTTTTTGTGAATGCAATGTATCAATCATGTTTCGGTGGTAGGCTGTAAGCTCTAGACCTAGCTGCAGTCTATGCCATACTCTATGGTACTTTAACGGGCAAAACCGTAGTTTGATTAAGCTGCAGTGTCCTGCGCTTAGCTAGCTTTCCAGTATAGTACGCTAAAAATTAGGAGGAGGGGATTGGTCACCACCACTTTCTGGGGCAAAGTTACGCCCTTGGTACTGAGTATGCCTATTCGACATTGTTTAGGCTTGCGCGGTAGTGTAGGGGTATGTTCGGTGCCTTGCAGCCGGAGGGTTAAAGGTTCGAATCCACCTCAAGCCGCCGCGTAGGGACCTTGAGCAAGTCCTTCGCGCACAATTGCTCTGCAGGGCCGGTTTAACCACTAGGCGAACTAGGCGGCCGCCTAGGGCGGCACGCTTCTGGGGCGGCAGAAAAGCTAAATAAAAAATAATTTAATTTAATTATTTTATTTAATCATTTAATTTAATAATTTAATTTAATTTTTTAAACATTGCCGGCGTTTTGCCACCATTCATTAATAAATGAATACGAAAATAAGAAGCGTCTTCAAACAGACCACAGACATTTCGAAATCTTAACGTCAGTCATGTGGCACGTCACGCTTAATTATGCCCTTAACTATCGCAAGTTTGAAGTTGCTTACTAGCGACATATTTCAAATGAAACTGAGACCGATCATCTGCAATGTTACCACTCCTTCGGTTTCCCTAAGATCTTGGTTTTTAATCCGAACTTCTAAACTGGGGTTTTCTGGAGACCTTGTGTTTTCACTTTGGTTTTTCTTGTTTTTGCTGAAACCCTGTTTTCATTAAAAGTTTGATCAATTTTTGTTAAAACATAATTCATGTCACAGAAAATCCAGTGCTAGTATAAACCAGACACGAAAGATAACGGTCTGGGTGATCGAGGTCAATAAATGGCGCAATATGTGTGTAAGCATTGATATACTAGATTTAAAATAGAGTTTTAAATAGTTACAAGACGCCGCATATTTATTCGATTTGACGTCTTCTTGACACTTCCAGTTTTGTGGCTAATAATGAGAGAAGCTTCTCGATGCTCAAAAGAAATATATTTGCGTAGGCTGCGTCCATGCCGCAAGAACTATTTGTTGGACTAGACCTATAGCTACATTGTCAATTATTGAACATTATAGGCCTCTTGCTGGAGACATTGAACTGATAGAACTCTTCTACATTAGGCTAAGTAAAAGCGCGAAAAATAAAATTTTGAAATTACATTATAATTATTTCTACAGACTTCGTAGAAAGTTCTACGTAGGTAGGATTATGACTTAGTACACGTAGCCGTAGGATTTCTTATAAAGTGTTCAAACGAAAAATGTGCACTGTCTCATTATTTAATAGGCCTGCATGTATTTACATTTTAAATTCCAATTAAACGTGTTACATCGTATACAGCATATAGCTAATGCAGTTTCCAGACTGTTACTGTTAGTATGGATAACTTTTTAATTAACTTAGTTAATTTAATATTAATTAGTTATCGCAGTTACCTGGGGCGCAGCGCCGCAGGTTCGCCTAGGGCGGCAAATACTCTGGCGCCGGTGTAGTAGGCTGAATAGACTCCCCTTTTAAACACTCCGGAGTCTATTTATCCCAGGATTTATTGACTCGTGGAGTTAATTCTTACTAGGAATAATTGACCGGTGGAGTGTATTGTTACTAGGACTAAAACACTCCTGTTGGTGAATAGACACTCCAGTGGAGTTGATTCTTCCTAGGACAAATTGAATGGGGAGTTAATTCTTCCTAGGACAAATTGACTGGGGAGTTAATTCTTCCTAGGACATACTGACTGGGGGAGTTAATTCTTCCTAGGACAAATTGACTGGGGAGTTAATTCTTCCTAGGACAAATTGACTGGGGGAGTTAATTCTTCCTAGGACATATTGACAGGGGAGTTAATTCTTCCTAGGACAAATTGACTGGGGAGTTAATTCTTCCTAGGACATATTGACTGGGGAGTTAATTCTTCCTAGGACAAATTGACTGGGGAGTTAATTCATCCTAGGACAAATTGACTGGGGGAGTTAATTCTTCCTAGGACATATTGACTGGGGAGTTAATTCTTCCTAAGACATATTGACTGGGGAGTTAATTCTTCCTAGGACAAATTGACTGGGGGAGTTAATTCTTCCTTGGACAAATTGACTGGGGAGTTAATTCTTCCTAGGACATACTGACTGGGGAGTTTATTCTTCCTAGGACAAATTGACTAGGGGAGTTGATTCTTCCTGAGACCAAAGGACTTGTGGAGTTGATTCTTCCTAGGGCAAATTGACTGGGGGAGTTCATTCTTCCTAAGGACAAATTGACTGAGGAGTTCATTCTTCCTAGGACAAATTGACTGGGGAGTTCATTCTTCCTAGGACCTATTGACTGGGGGAGTTCATTCTTCCTAGGACATATTGTCTGGGGGAGATAGTTCTTAATTCCTAGGACAAATTGAATGGGGAGTTAATTCTTCCTAGGATATATTGACTGGGGAGTTAATTCTTCCTGACACCACATTTCTTGTGGAGTTAATTCTTCCTAGGACAAATTGAATGGGGGAGTTGATTCTTCCTGAGACCAAATGACTTGTGGAGCTGATTCTTCCTAGGACAAATTGAGTGGCGTAGTCTTTGATAAGAAGTATCTTCGGTGTAGGACCAATTAACAACGAAGAAAACTCCTCCATACGAAAACAGTAAAATACCGGCCACACAGTGATAATGATAGTAATAATGAGTCCCCCATTCAATTTGGGTAAACATTTAGAATCGGAGTGCGTAGGTTTCGTGGGTGTCTGTTAGGGTCAGGGTTAGGCGTCGTGAGAGTCGGTTAGGGTAAGGTTAGGCGTCGTGAGAGTCGGTTATGGTCAAGGTTAGGGTTAGTGTCGTCATTAGAAAACATGGTACCTTCCTCGCAGCATGCCAAAAGATACTGTGAAACGCCAGTAAACTTATGCACCCCGATACTAAATGTTCGCCTCAATTTGTCCTAGGAAGAATCAACTTCACAAGTCAATATGACTTAGGAAGAATTAACTGCCCCAGTCAATTTGTCCTAGGAAGAATTAACTGCCCCAGTCAATTTGTCCTAGGAAGAATTAACTCCCCCAGTCAATATGACTTAGGAAGAATTAACTGCCCCAGTCAATTTGTCCTAGGAAGAATTAACTGCCCCAGTCAATTTGTCCTAGGAAGAATTAACTCCCCCAGTCAATATGACTTAGGAAGAATTAACTGCCCCAGTCAATTTGTCCTAGGAAGAATTAACTGCCCCAGTCAATTTGTCCTAGGAAGAATTAACTCCCCAGTCAATATGACTTAGAAAGAATTAACTGCCCCAGTCAATTTGTCCTAGGAAAAATTAACTCCCCAGTCAATATGTCCTAGGAAGAATTAACTCCCCCATTCAATTTGTCCTAGGAAGAATTAACTCCCCAGTCAATATGTCCTAGGAAGAATTAACTCCCCAGTCAATTTGTCCTAGGAAGAATTAACTCCCCAATCAATTTGTCCTAGGAAGAATTAACTCCCCAGTCAATATGTCCTAGGAAGAATTAACTCCCCAGTCAATTTATCCTAGGATGAATTAACTCCCCCAGTCAATATGTCCTAGGAAGAATCAACTCCCCATTCAGTTTGTCCTTGGAAGAATCAACTCCACAAGTCATTTGGTCCGATCTTAAACGAAAACACTCCCGGAGTGTTTATTCGCAGGGTGGAGTGTTTTTGTCCTAGTATGGATTAACTCTGGAGTCATTATAGACTAGGATAAAAACACCCCCGGAGTCTTTTTGTACGGGGAGTCCATTCAGCCTCCTACACCGGCCCTGTTGCTCTGCAATATAATTGCTTCTGTGCCGCCGAGGCGTGTGGCACTTCTGAGCTTCGGGCAACCTTAGTAAGAAGGGCGACATCAAAGATCACTTGTATTGTATTGTATTGCTACACAAACAGTCATCCTTCAATCTGTTAAGCTTCCTTTCACAACATAATAACACTGCGTAGGACTGTACAGGATTTTCGAGCAGTTGATTCACAGCGTACGTGCCGCAAGCATCCCTATGTATGTCGCCGTAGATCAAGACATAGCGACGTACGTTCGGGGGACGAACAACAGCAGCTACAGAAACCTGGATCGATGTCGGAAGGTCTTCAATTTCGAACGAGCTCAACAATATCATTTATTTATCGACTTCGGATTTCATCGGCGGCGGAGGCGAATGACCTGTTGCATCGGTCGGCATGCATTGGGGATGGCAACTGACAACCGACGATGCACATAACGCCGCCACTTGAGAACTGATTGCAAGATTTCTAATCAACCCATGTCGTAGGCTACACATGGAATATACGATATATATATATATATATATATATATGGCGCATGTATATACACACAGTCGTGTAGAAATGGATTATGTATGTGTATATGGCGTAAACATACATATATCTGGCGACTGGTATATGGATACACATGTGGCATAAACATATATACAGTTATATTATAAACATATATATATATATATATATATATATATATATATATATATATATATATATATATATATATAATATAAGCTTACTACATAGATGCATATACATGTATACATGGCGCACATATTACCTCTGCAATGTGGCATATATATATATATATATATATATAGCATACATACATATATGACATAATTTTATATACATATACGAGGAATATTATGGCATATATACATGTATATATATATATATTATATATATGGGTGTATATATATATATATATATATGCGCGCCGCCATCTGGAGTCCTAGGGGACAATTTTATGGTTTGTCCAGATGCTGCAACCGTCTTACTTAAAGTACGTACACCATCAATGGTGTCTGTTACGATTGTGCGTCCGTAGGCCTATAATTATTCAGATGACTCATCGATCTGACTAGGCCTAGGCTACACGACGCCCTAATACACAGGGCCTAGCCTAGGGTGAACGTGCTAATTACCGTCAGGTACCCAGTTACCGTCATAAGTGAGCGTTTTTAATAAGTTTCTTTTTTGCGATTTTCTGGATTTACATTATTTTTTTAGTCACGAGTTCCTTATTAATCGCTTGATTAAATGCTGTAAAAGTTTTATTGTTATAAGCAGTTACGATTACAGAAAAAAATATAAATCTTCCGCACGTAAAAGAGTGTGATATTTATCCGTTTTCTCGATAACGAACGACTGACAATTTTGACGCTTTTCTTTGTAATTGTTTAGTTGTGATCATCACCGCAACAAACAACGCATACCATAGACTTTTCTCTGCAACATTTTAGTATTTTACGACTAATTTAATGTTATATTCGTGAAATAATATCGATGACGCCAACTAACTTCTGAAAACAAGCAAAAATTAATTACCGTCAGGCTATGACGATAGATTTTTTAGTTACCGGCATGACGAAAGTAGACAAATTTTTAATTACCGTCAGGCTATGACGATAGATTTTTTTAGTTACCGGCATGACGAAAGTAGACAATTTTGATACCGTCAGTACACGGATATAGCACAATGATCAGTGGTGTAGTGGGGGGGGAACGTGGGGGAACGCCGTTCCCCCACTTTTTTCTCACACTATGCAAAATTCTTGCAAGATGGCACTTTTTGCTTACTTCAATATCCAGGCGTTCCCCCACTTCATTTTTTAGGACTACACTACTGACAATGATTGTGGCATGGTCAAAAAAACTTGACATTTTTCTTTGTGGTTGGCTTTTCTGAGTACCATCTTGCTAAAAATCTTTAAACTTGATATTCATGAAATGATGGTTTCATCTATTACACTCCTAAATTGTTTAATAACTTCATCATTTATGGACCAAACTTAGTGCAGTTTCTTCTAAGATAATTAAACTATACAGTTTGGTTTCATTATGCCCCATTTTATAAACCCCAAATACATCATCTAACCCATTACCCATTAAACTAAATTTATTCATATAACATCCTTATGATGAAAGTTTTCTAACCAATCTATTAGCGCTTGGGACTTCTCGGTCGTGTGCTCTTGTGACAAACTGTGAAACAAGTCTCCAATGATGAAGTCATGACAAACAGTCAAACTAATCTCCAACATAATGTCAGTGATGAAGTCATGACAACAGTGAAACAAGTTTCCAATCATGTCAATGATGAAGTCATGACAAACAGTGAAACAAGTGTGTAATGTAATGTCAGTGATGAAGTCATGACAAACAGTGAAACAAGTTTCCAATCTAATGTCAATGATGAAGTCATGACAAACAGTGAAACAAATCTCCAATCATGTCAATGATGAAGTCATGACAAACAGTGAAACAAGTGTGTAATGTAATGTCAGTGATGAAGTCATGACAAACAGTGAAACAAGTTTCCAATCTAATGTCAATGATGAAGTCATGACAAACAGTCAGACAAATCTCCAACCTAATGTCAGTGATGAAGTCATGACAAATAGTGAAACAAATCTCCAATCTAATGTCAGTGATTAAGTCGTGACAAACAGTGAAACAAGTGTGTAATGTAATGTCAGTGATGAAGTCATGACAAACAGTGAAACAAGTTTCCAATCTAATGTCAATGATGAAGTCATGACAAATAGTGAAACAAATCTCCAATCTAATGTCAGTGATTAAGTCGTGACAAACAGTGAAACAAGTGTGTAATGTAATGTCAGTGATGAAGTCATGACAAACAGTGAAACAAGTTTCCAATCTAATGTCAATGATGAAGTCATGACAAATAGTGAAACAAATCTCCAATCTAATGTCAGTGATTAAGTCGTGACAAACAGTGAAACAAGTGTGTAATGTAATGTCAGTGATGAAGATAGGCGGTAAGTCAGCAGAAAAACCACCAAGAACTCACTACAACTGTTCAACCGGCAGGTGCTGGAAAACAGAAGAACTTCGAAGAAAAACTCTGAAATGTTAAGAAGCTTAAGAAGACAGACAGTGTGAGATGTGAAACTCCTTAAATGTTCTGTCTCTTTTGTGGGGAAACGTTTGAGGAATCCTGGATACAGTGCCAAAATTGCCAAGGTTGGGTGCACAAATTCTGCACTCAACTGGATGATGGAGACTTCTACTTCTATGACAATTGTAAAAAATAGACCTAGCCTACTAACAACACAGAAAATTTCTGTGCTTTGCAATAAAGTCACCCATATAGCATAGGACCCTAGCTTAGTCGTGGCTCTTTTCTATTTTAAAATTTGTTTTTTTATCCAAAATAAACTTACTAATACTGAGGCAAAGGTGAGTTGTGTTGTTGCATAAAAAGTTGTTAATGTTGAACTGTGTTGTTGTATTAAGAGGGGCTGATACTCAGCTGAAAGCCGAAATTCAGTGTTATATTTAAAAACTGATTACATTCAGCATTAGGCTATAGATAGCAGCGTTACATTAAAAACGGTAGTTATGTCAGTGTTGAGCAGAGAGTGCTGTTAGTTATTCTGTCAAAAACTGACATAGGCTATAGGGTTCTATTAGGCTATGTAATTTCTATTAGGCCTATGTCTCCCCTGGACAGATCGTGTATTTTCTAGTCGGGCATTAATTTGTTTTGTGCTTTCGACAAGTTGTTCATTTTTAAGTTTTGAGATAGGCCTACAGCAGAATATGTGCTCTATAATTTTGTTGCTTTTGTTTGCTCACGAAATAAAGCATTTGGGAATAAAACACCCGGCGTCTATTATTGATTTTCGCCATTGTTTTGGACGATATCTAGACGTCGGCACTATGTCAGACTGACGATAACTAGATAGCGTCATCCTCTGACTGGACGATAACTAGATAGCGTCATCCTCTGACTGGACGATAACTAGATACCGTCATCCTCTGACTGGACGATAACTAGATAGCGTCATCCTCTGACTGGACGATAACTAGATAGCGTCATCCTCTGACTGGACGATAACTAGATACCGTCATCCTCTGACTGGACGATAACTAGATAGCGTCATCCTCTGACTGGACGATAACTAGATAGCGTCATCCTCTGACTGGACGATAACTAGATAACGTCACCATGGCGATAGATGAAAAATAAAGACGGAAACTGAAAATATGACAAAATTAGGATAAAACTACTTTTTGTAACGCATAAGGTGCAGTCATAAAAACACTTATATTCGTCAACTGAAGATGCGAGCGGGGTTTTAGTCACTGCAAAATTTCAGAGTCACAGGTGACATGTTTATATTTTTAAATCCTTGTCGAACGCTTAAAAAATCTCGCTTATGACGGTAAATGGCACTTTCACCCAGCCTACTTGCGTCCTTTCATTTTCACGGAAATCTCAACCTTTGCGATCGCCATGCCTTCTTTGGAGATAACCCAATCCAAATCAGGCAATATGGTTTATTTATTGTGCGATAGTCGTTAGTCAAGTGGCTATAATTATATATCCTGCAAGACTATCAATCGTGAGGTCGGTGTTCAAATCCCCTTCAGGGCACACGTTTAAACTTAGATTGCGCGACTACTTAATAGCACAGTCGATTGATCGTTGTGTGCACTGATTAATAATATTACTTAACTAGTTATGTTGAATCCAGTAATTAAGCCAAACCAGCCGCTGCATATTACGGTACTCAAAGAAAGGGTGACCCTGTTAAGCGGAACCTTGGTCCTTTTAGGGGTTTCATTCTCTGTTGTTCTCTGACATTCTTTGTCTAGCCTACTTATTGACTGTATTTCAGTTTGTTTGATGAGATCAATAAAATTTATGACTATGGTTTGTTGTCTCGATATTTCGGAACAAACTGAATGCCAGCAGCCGACTCAGATGAGTAGGCCTACACTGACCTTAGGCCTACCGTATGATTAAACTGTCAGATCAGACCACACAGCGAGGGAAAGGACGGGTCTCCTGTCCTTATATGCCGCGGCTAAGAAAAATGAAGTCATCAACACGTCATACTATGGCTGTCCTTCGACATATTTGTCGAAATATGTGTAATGTACTTTCCAGACATTCTGTTGCAAATGTTCTAGGCTGCCATTGTCTTCAACCACAATCACCAGCAAACGGTCAACACGTACGGCCATTTAAACCTGTTCTGTTAAAACAAGCCACCAGTGATGGCACTGATGGGGTCTCGAGACCGTGGTTTTGGTCTCGACGACCAGAAAAAATGCGGTCTTGGTCTTCATACTCTGGTATTGGTCTCGAGCCTTTGGTCTTTGGTCTAATCGTAATCGTAAACTCGGAACTTCTACAGCTCCCACAAAAGCGAGTCGCGGGAACCAGCTTATTCACAGGCGCTCAATCAAAACAAAATCGATAGGCAGAGGTCAAAATCCAGAGTCAGGCAGGCAGACGGCTAAGGTGGATGGTGTTCAGACGGCGAGGTAGGCAGGGAGAAGTGTTGGATTCAGGATAGAATTTGTCAAAAAGCAGCGTTTTCAGTTTCGACTTTCGAGTGAAAGACCTATGGAGTGATAGCGAGAGGTGGAGTTTTGGTGACTTCATAGCATAGGATGGGCCTTATGAAACCAGAGCCGGCCAGTTTTGTGCTATAGGCAAGGACAAAAATGGCGCCCCTTGCTCATAAATGCTGGTCAATCGGGCACTTCTGAACGGTTCACCCTATGAGAGGTGCTTTACAAATACTTAAATACGATACGAATCAATCTGAGAGAGACAGACAGACAGAAAGCCCGAGAGAGAGAGAGAGAGAGTGAGAGACAGACAGACAGAGATACGCAAGACTCAGATGTGTCCAGATGCCTGCTGACTTGAGCACAGCCGACTAAAATAGAAACGCGGGAAAAGAGGAATTTTGGGCCCACAAAACCGACTGTACAAGGTCATGTTTCACTTGGCACCCCAGCCTTGGAGCTCATACAAAGTGATGGCTGTAAGCCTGTACAACGCTGGATGAAAAATAACACAATGCCGTGAATTTCGCTATGTTTATGGTTTTGGATGCTCGGGGTCTTGAACTTAATGTGTTTTTTTATTTTGACAAGAATTATCAAGCATTACATTATATGCTGCAACAATGCATCATTTATTTGGAAAATTAAAGAATGTATAAAATCAATTTCACATGGAAACAAAAACCAGAAATGGCACTAAACCAAGAAAAGCATTCTATGTGAGGACATGACTGCATATCTTCATTAGTTAAAACAAGCAGGAGTTATATTAACAGACCACATTCACTTCGAGGTTTCTTCCAAGTACCAAGCACAGGCACAGCTTCATCACACAAAACAGCTCTTGAGCTCACAAGGGACTAAGCCTAAGGGACCCAAGTCAAACTTCAACCCTCATTACATTTTTTGTTCCATTACATTTTCTATTGTTAATTTTCACGTAGCTATGTTTCAAGAAAATAATCATAAAGTTGTCTGAAAATTCACAGAAGCAGAGAGCAAAGCATGACCGGCCAAAGAATAAAAGGCTAACTCTCATCCAAATTTATGAAAATGTATCATGCACAAGGACTCAAAATAAAAGACTTGAATAAAACTGCAAACATTTATAAAACTCTTGGACTACAGCGACGCAACAGAAAGAGCAGAGAAGATGAGGAACAGAACATTCATGATGACACAGCTTTCTCGGCTTGTTTTCGTTTAACGTCCCAGTTGTAAACACGAGCCATATCTTGACGGTGGTTAAGGCACTCATAATGCATGATAAAAACAAAAACTGTTGTTAATTGACAATGACCCTATCAACAAATTACACCCATAGTCTGTGCTACTCTCCTGCACTAATTTTACATTTGTACCTTAACTTCATTGTACTTACTTAGAAGAAGAGCAGTCCTTCGAGCTAACCTGAGAGGCAGCCATGGGAAGGAAGCGTTAGCGACTTCATTTTCTTAGCCTCAGTGTATTTGAGCGGGTGGCCAGTCTTCTCCCTCGCCGTCTCATCTTTCCACGGACAGTGTACAGTCAGCGTACTCATCATAGCTAGTTGGCTAGGGGTGCATGTGGAGCAGAAATCTCGAAACAAATTTCTACCCTGGTGGGGATTTGAACCCCCGACCTCTTGCTCGACAGTCCAGCATGCTAACCACTAGACAATTGTGCACCCCAAATGCAACAACTGACAATAGAAAGCTGCCTATTCTTAATATACAATTTACAACAAAGTTGCACAGTATTTTTCAGAGTGGCTTTCAGAAAGCACTATACAGCGACCACAGCATTATTTCTCTCCTTTGTATACATGACTATCTAATGACAGCATGAATCAATGGTGCTGAGCGATTGTTCATGAAGCACTTGCTCTAGATACACACACAGTAACCATCTCAAGGGAGGCCCAAACCCCAGCATTCCTCATTGCAAGGTCACTGCTAAAACCAATCAACTACCATATCACAAAATACAGGGCATAGAAGCTCCCCAAAAAGAAACAAATGCAAGCCAAACCAGGCATACCGTGACTCCGGTTAAAAGGATACTGACTTCAAGGGTTGTGGTCTGGTCGCGAAGAAAGCCAAGATCCTCTTCAACTTGAGCAAGGCTTTTGACAGCGGTCTCCTGATTTTTCAACAGCAATGCCTCTGCATCATCTAGCGTGTACTCGAGCATCACATTTGCCTAACACAAATCCATCAACAACAGTTAAAATAAATAATATAATTCATAGCAAAGAGAAACAGAAAAGCCTTTCGTGGCGCAAAGCTCCAGCTCGTGGTAAAATCTGGTAAACATTTCTTCCACTTCATGCTAGTATTTGAAGTAAAAACCCAGCAAAGTTCACTTTTGAACTTAGGTTTAAACAGAATATTAAGTTTAACATTTTAACGATTGTGTACTAAAATGCATGGAAAACTAATCCCTCTTGTTGTTAAAGGGTTAAAAGGCAACAAAACAGAAACACTCATAAGTGTTAGAAACTCTTACCAGCCAAATAGTTAACAGTTCTTAAATATCTCTAAGAAATAGTTCACATACATTGCAAGTTAAAGGAAAATAAATGAATTTATCTGGATGAACTTAAACGCTCCATTACAATGACTTTTACAATACTGGAATTTGATGTACATCAGCTAAAATGAACAATGCCTTTTAGAGACATCCATAAGTGGTTACTGCCAAATTCAGTGTTGTCACATCTTGCTCAACATGTGCATTCATAATTTGCAGTGCCAGCCTGATAATTATAACTGTTCAGACTACATCTGTATCCTGTAACCATTATTTTCATTTTCTCAGTTCCATCATACTGAGTGGTATAAGATACCGTTTCTCATAACTTAGTACTGAGGCAACTATGTCGAAAGAAATATCTAGCATGATTATTGATTAAACAATATACAAACACACCCAAACTAATTGTGATCTCATTGCAATGTTAGCGAAATACTAATTTCACTATAAAAAGTCTAAGTAACACCAGGGAAAATACGAAACTTGGAGAAAAAATTATAATACATTGACTCTTATTTTCCAAGCACTTTATTTACCCCCAACCAGAGGCAGACATTCTTTGAAGGTGGGACCTTTGCCTTGACATAGAGGGTGTCACATAGCTGAAAGCTGGTTTCCATTGCATCCTTTGAATCCTGGAATAAGAAGCAGAAAAGCCAGGTTTGAACATGACTGTGTCATTAGCAGGTGACATAAATAAACTACTGAATAACGTGAGGCAAAGTAATTGCAGATTTAAAAGAGACCATTTTCTCCTAACTTAGTTAGTACTTAATAAATCCACAGCGTACAATTATGACGGCTGATTAGCTAACGGAACAAAACAAAACTGGTAACAATATTTCTGCTGAAACAACTGCACAGACATCAACACAACTTTTAACCTTTAATCATCCTTTCCAGAAGGACTTACAAAGTTAAACAGTTGCTTCCCAATGATCTTTCAAACAAACTCATCAAGATGAAATTAAATGAATGAAAACATGTCACAAACCTTTATTGACTGCATATGCTTCACAATGTTTAAGGATGTCTTGATATCAGGAATTTGAGATTTTAGCCTAAAACAGAAGACAGACTTAGAGAACTAAAATTCCAAATTAATTCAGTGCATATTAAAGATGCGACTAGGAGGTTTATATATTCCTAAAGATAGCTCTCACTACTGCAGCAAATACAGCATTAGTTTGGCAGCCAATATAAACCTTTCCTGAGCCACTGGAGCAGAAAAGCCATCAACCTCCAAAGGTTCTTTTACAATGTTCAGACAAGCGCTGGCCATATATTTGAATATATATAATCACAAAGCCACACTGCTCAATCAACAATCCACAAGTAAAAAGTCAATAAATTTTTGAAACAATTACGTTATCAACCAGCAACCTATAAACTTTCTATTTCGTGTATTCATCTGTCACTTAGCTTCCACCCTCGGCTGTCCATCTCCTAAACCTCTATACGACTGACCGTGCCTCTGATTCAAGAATTGAGGTCTGGCAGGTAAATCTCATATTAGTCATTCAGATAACAACAATTAACTAATTAGTTAAACAGAGGATGAATGAATGAATCACTCCATCAGTCACTACCCAACAAGTAATCAATCAATCAGTTAATAAACTTAAAAGTCAATCAATCCTGATATTATAGTGCTTCAATACTTAACGATTTGATAATTCAAGTGTCTCGATGTGCACAAAGCAAAATAAAGTAGTTAGTGCTTTATAAATTCAATTACTAGTTCATTCTGTAATTACACGTACTACGTAAATTAAATTATATTTAATAAAAGTAAGTAATTAGCCATACCTTGTTTTCTTTGTTAACAAATTATATTCCATAAATTTATATTTGTTATACTGCTCTTCTAGTTTTTGCAGCACAACTTCCGGTGATTTATTGTCGGATCGACTCATGAATTCATCGACATCGTCCTATTAAAAACATAGAAAAATTCCTTAAGAGCAGTTATTTTAAAAAACCTTAATTTAATTGAAATCTTGCCTCTTTAGCAAGTCTAACGTGAGGCACATAACGTGGGGCGCGGTGGTGTAGGGGTATGTTCGGTGCCTTGCAGCCGGAGGGTTGTGGGTTCGAATCCACCTCAAACTGCCGCGTAGGGACCCTGGGCAAGTCCCTCACTCGCAATTGCTCATGCACTTCGGCGTGAAACTCCGATTCAGTGTCCGCGCTGTAGTAGGGAGCGCCTCTGAGTAGAAACCTTGAAGGGGCGCTATAACAAGTGCTCATATACATACATACATGAGCATAACTACGTATTTATCATTTTATTATAAGGCATTCCATTGTGACAAAATAGATCATCTGCAACGGCTGAGTTAACTTTGTGGATTCATTCTTTAACCTGCTGACATGAACTCTTCTAGCCGCTGGAAGGCTGTCCTTAAATAATCTCATATTAGTCATTAAAATGTCTCTGTCTGATCCTTTTATCAACAGTGTGCAGTATATGTACTCAGTCTGTACCCAAGTTGTTATAAAATATCTTCTGTTCCGTGAACTACACGTAACTGTTGAGTTGACAGAAGTTGAGGTTCAAATGAAAGTCTGTTCTTTTGGGCTCGGTGTCTCTCAGCAGACATAAACAAATGTTTACATTCCTACACAGAAACTGCTAACAAGCATGAACAGTAAACATTTAGAATCGGGGTGCATAGGTTATTTCCCGTCAGGTTAGGCATCGTGAGGGTCAGTTACGGTCAGGGTTAGGGTTACTGTCGTCACTAGAAAACTTCTGCGCAGCATTCCCAAAGATACCGTAAAAAGGAAAACTGATGCACCCCGATACTAAATGTTCGCCGCATGATCACCAGTCAAAGGATCATGTGTCTAAGCTGCAACTGCTAACAAAGCATGCATGCACTATGGCTTATTACGATTTGTATATTCGTTTAATTTGCAAAACAGGCTGACACACCGCAACCTGGAACATAAAGACTAGAGCTGTTTCATGGATCGATGCTAGGAATTTCACCATTATATTAAACTTGATCAATTCACAGCATATGTATCACTTGGTTTTGGAACCAATAAACTGTGCATTTCATTGCACCTACTACAATTTATGCAGTTAAACAAACTACCTAAATCACTTTATAATCTCACACCTTGATTTTAAAAACCAAGGCGCAGCATGCCCAACAATACGGGGTCAACCCGAATCCCCGAAAACACACAAAAGCCCGATTTCCCAAAAACAGTTTTCTAGAAAGCTATTCAGAGTTAGATTGTAAACATGACATAGATCTAGCGTGGCCTGGTTGTATACCGATATTCACATGTTTTTTTGTCATTTGTTCATTCGGGTCGGACTTAGAAAATCAATTTCGGGGATCCTGCCGAAATCCTTTAGGGGATTCGGGCCGCACCCAACGATACTGTATAAACCTTCAGCCCCCGATACTATAACTTTCCCTGCACCCCGATACTAAACGTTTGCCCAAATCCGTTCGAATTGCTGAGTTGTAACATTTTGTGCAAATTTTAATGCTACTCAATAGCCACGCATGGATTAGTTTGAGGCATGCGTCAACATGGGTGTATTGGCATACGGTCTTAAAGCCATATTATCTGTCGCTGGTCGTTAAAATGCGTCGATTTCGAAAACTTTAATAAACTCTGACAGACGTTATCTATAAATGCTCACCACAAATACGGCTTTCGGGATACCCGACGCATTTTGATCGGTTTCCAAAAACCCTTGTACTACAGCCATTTTGGAATCACTATGCATTCAGTCTTGCTCTCCAGTCTTGCATTGACGACAAGTGGGCAAGGAGTATTCAAGTAAGTAAGTACTCTAAAATATTAACATAGCTATTTTGCAAACGTGCTATGTATATTCGTATATTTCAGCTACTTATGGATGGGTTAATTAGTACATGTCTTTATATAACATTCTAGGAATAAAGTTCATCGACTCTTTATCGGGGAGGATGAAATCGTGTGCCCTTTGTCGGATGTTATAAAAGGTTCACGTTGCACTGGGCAGAGGCCACGGAGTACATGAAGCTAATTATTGAGTACTGTTGTATTAAGTTGTCACATCAATGCTTTTGTACACGTATTTGTCCGAAATATTAAAACAGTCAACGCATTCAGCTTAGCCTAATGGTTGACGTATGATGCGGACTACACGAAATTGTTCTGTAGAGTTATTCTTATTCGACAAATTGGCCTAATCGACCTGGTCTTACTTTGGACTCGGAGATAATAGTTTCAGTCGATCCAGCCTAACTGTTAGACGCCATGAAATTTCAGCGACTTACCGTGAAGCATCTGCTACATATTGCCAGAATTATTCACAGTGCCGGCGCCAGGATTTCAGGTTTGGGGGTTAAAGCTTCCCTTTTGTCCCTCTAGCTCCTTTGTGATTTGCAGTGATTTCCCACTTTTTAGGGGGCTGAGCCGCAGTTGGGGGGGGGGCTTAGCCCTCCCTAGCCCACCTGGCGCCGCACCTGTTTATTCATGGAAGGGACATGACATCATTAGGTCTTCAGTGGCTGGATGCAGCAAACGGGTTGTCCGTTGTCACATCAGAAAGTTGAGATATAGGTTAATTAGAGACTTAATTATTGTTCTGGCTGGTATCATTGACATTGTAGGCTAAAGTTCATAGCTGGACAAGGTTTGCCCGAGGACACTCCGAAACTGTTCGCTAATTTATTAAGCCAAACCCGCATAACGGAAATTTCCTGGGGCTTGTATCAGGGATGCAAAAAACCAAACTTTTTCAAAATGAAAAGTTATTTTTTTTGTTTTTGTTTTCTTTGCTTTCTTGTTTTTGAGATTTTTCTATTTCGGATCATAAAACTCATAGAAATGGCATAGGCCCTAATACCGTTCAAATTAATCAGATATAAATGAAATTAACTATAGAACAGTAGAACCGTTGAATGTCATAAAACGAAGTGAACAAAGCCCATACAACAATTAGGCCTATTGCTAAGAGAGTTGAAGAGACGACATTTTTAGCATTTATAATTTTTTAATTTGTAAAAACCAAAAAACCAAAATTTGCGGTTTTTTGTTTTAAAAAAAACCCCAAACCAAAAAACCAAGCCTTAATTTAACAGCCCTGGCTTGTATTGTTGATGGTTAAGTAAGATTCTGTTATAAGTTCACAATTTCACATGTCGACTATAGGCTACTGGCAAACATAGAGTCGCGAGAGGTGAAGCTTTACTTGTCAGTTTCTCAGCAAAAGGAACAGTTCAAGCGTCAACAGAATTCTTCTTATAGGCCTAGCCTACTGTGTGAATTTAATGATTCAAGCTTAGAGACAATAACCGCAACGTAGGCCTACTATTAAGCTTATGCTGTGAGCCGATGTTGCCTACAATCATTCGCCCAGAATGACCGCGACGTAGGCCTATAGCCTATAGGCCTACGTTAGCCCAACATTGTTCCAGTGTTTTAAATAACTCGGTTGAGGATCGGGCTATTTTGCGCTCGGTTACACATGCCTACTGCATGGGGCAGTGGTTGATAAAACTACGATCATTAGTCAATGTTGTTGGGCGACTGGCTGTAGGATCGCATTTCAAATGAGCTGTGTTCCGATGTCCGGACATCTATAGAGTGACCACGACGTCGAACAACACTGACTAAGTACATTGGCGGTATTTTCCGGGGGGAGGGGGTACGAGCCATTTTGGAATGGAGGTACCAAACTCACTTTTCATGCCCAGAAGAAACAAAACGTTGAAGTAAGGCCTTCATTTGAGTCCTCAAGACAAAACAATTACTGAGCATCATCATCATCAACGTGATCATCATCTTCGATGTTCTTGTTGTTATTGTTACTACTACTGCTACTGCTACTGCTACTGCTACTGCTACTGCTGCTGCTGCTGCTGCTGCTGCTGCTGCTGCTGCTGCTACTGCTACTGCTACTACTACTACTACTACTACTACTACTACTACTACTACTACTACTACTACTACTACTAAGGACTATATAGGCCTATAGTAGAGTGAAACAGACGTAATTATTGCCTAACTCCACGTGGCCTTTACTAATAGTCTACTGTACCTAAACAATCAACGAATTCACAGCCTAGCGAACAGATATGCATTGTCATTGTTTAGCTGTGTAGTATTATAATCAGAGAATTAAGCAGCATTAGTTCTTGTAGAAATCAATCGACTGAACGCGACCGGCATAATGGCCTATCCTCATCATATATATATATATATATATATATATATATATATATATATATATATAATACATATATAAAAGATATATATATGAGATGTGTTCCATGCGTCACGCGGACGCCGTATCACGAACATCAATTGATTTTAGGAGACAAGCCGTGGATGAACACCGTATAATACGCAGCAGCCTTATACTTAGTTACAGAGGCCACCTGATATTGATCTCGACAGCATACACGCAGTCAATAACTACACGGAATTCAAGGTGCAACAAATAATCGTACGATGGACTGTAGCAGAAAGAAAGACAGGCAGATAGAGAAAGACAGACAGACAGACAGATAGGGAGAGAGACAGACAGACAGACAGACAGACAGACACAGCTAGGCAGATACAGCCAGGTACAGACAGACAGACAGACAGAGGGGGAGAGAGCAACTGAAAGACATGTATGGATAGAAAGACAGGGATGACGGAAGGGAGGGAAGGAAGAAGGGAGAGAAGGAAGGAGGGAAGAATGCAAAGATCATCAGGAAGTGCGACAGAGAGATTAATAGACAGACAGATAAACATAGATAGAGAGATTGAGACAGACAGACGAACAGACAGACAGACAGACAATGAGAGAGCTCGTTCGTATCTGTGCCTTTGATCTGCAACGGTTTTTGCGGCAGCACTGAAACCGCGCCCACCAATATGTCTGCCTCCTTCGCGGCAGAGAGAGTTGCAGCAGCAGCGGCTGCACCACCATCAGCCTGTTCGCCTCGACCGTCGATCGTGGTCCATCACAATACATGTGTAGACCTTTTCGAAGACTTGACAGGCCGCGCTGTAGGAGGCGAGAGCGTGTATACATACGCGGTTTGTGCCTGGCGTGGAGTATATATGAAACGCAGTCATTGATTCCTCATCGATCATTTCTTGGCTGATGTGCACGCGCTGCTTATTGTTTGTCCGTTTACAGAATCATCCGTTTACAGAATCGTCTGTTTACAACGAGGCTCCGTCGTTGTTTTCCAACCAGAGTCATCGCATTCAGTTGTTATAATATTATTTCAATATAGGCGGAGCACAGGACTCGCTTTGTTAAGTTCCGTCGTCTGTGCAATAACATGTATACGGACGCGCAACGACCATGTCCTCACTGTTATTGACTATAATTACTGGCGCATATTTACTTAACACTTGAACGACTGGCTGTATTGGTTTCCCATTCGCTTATAGTGCACTCTCGGCGTTAAAGAGTTAATGTAAACATTTTAGTTCCGTGTTAGGCACGGCATATCGTCTATACAGTTCGCGGAATGGATTCGTGTACTCTGCGCAGACCTCTGACAATTTAATCTGTGTTAAACATGCATCCAAGACTACATGTTCATTCCGAGAAGTCTCGTTTTCTACAGCCACGGATAGGCTAGGCACGTTCGTTTTGTAGATACGTCGTAGGCCTATAATATAATAGGCCTAACATTGCGACTGGTGGAACGAGGCCTATATTCAGACTATTCAGGCTATTAGTGATCGGACTCTAAAACTGGTTCGTACATCACAGTACATGTATCAGCAGAAAATGGACAATTCGAGAGCCGTCAAAGAGGTTAGTAGGCCTATATAATGCATGCTGTGCGTAATATTATGTCTAGTCTAGTGACTCTAGTCTAATCTAATATCTATCTCATCCAATCTAATCCAATTTAATCTATATCCAATCTAATATAAGTCAATCCAAAGTTCCAAACTAATTTAATCAGACAGTCATTCTGATACGTATAGGCTATTTAAGCATAATGAATCAACTGCATTTCCCGTTTTTGACAAGTATACGCCTCTATAAATAATTATAGCCTTTTAAATTTCGCATCGATGGCGCTTAACTCACTAATTAGCCTGTTTACCTTCTTCTGTCAACAGCCATGCAGTACTTTATTAGCCTTAGTCAATCATTTGCAGATTTTAGTAGGTTTTTGAGCAGTTTTATATGAGATAATCAATGTAATGAGGGAAGAATGGAGGATAAGAAGACAAGAGGAAGACCGAGAGTGATGCTGTTGGAGTACGTGCACGGATGATGGAGGAGAATTACAGCAAGTTGAAGGATAGAGCCAGAACGTGACGAATGGCGACATCGGACGTACGAACCTGCTTAGGAAGGCAGATAACCAAAAGAAGAAGAAGAATCAATGTAACGTTGAAAGACGAAAGACCTGCATATCGCATACCCTATACACCGTTCTCTCGCTATCCACATTCACATGAATTTACATAGCTTCAAGAAGCCTCACAGTTCATTCAATGAACTTCATTTCATTTCATGAATTTAACTTCAATCGCGCCCCTTCAATCGTCAAGCCTACTAACTTCAATCAGATTCTAACCACGGTCATACAAATAAGTTTTAAGGAACCTGTAGAACGTAGATGAATTATATTCTAACTTCACCCATCAACAGGCCTATCGTCAGTACTCTAACTTCAATCGTCAATAGTCTAACTTCTGTCACAATTAAGCGAATTTTTAATAATTATTGTAATCTAAAACCAAGACCTGTCCAAACTGTGCATCTGTTTTCTTTTGGCTGCTGTACGTGTAGCTGTTGAGTCGTCACAGTCAGCTGGAGCAGTCTGGAACGAAGGCCCAGCTGTCGCTCATAACGATCCTCTCCCTCACACAGATCACCGAACTGAAGCTGTTGCTGGACATCGGTCGTCATGGCAACCGTTTCTACGACATGATCCTTTCGATGCTCGTCGTCTCCATCTGTCTCGAGGTCTTCATCGGCGTCATCGTCATCTACATCGGAAACCTACACTACTACCAACCGTCAGATGGCAGCACCGGCGTCTGCCGACGGATGTTCCACTGCCTCTTCCGCTGCCGCCGCCAAGGCACCACCTCCCCAACAACCTCCACCGCCATGACCACCCTCTCGACCACCAGCAAGACTTACCAGTCGCTTGGCGGAAGGAGGAGCGGTCGGACCCACCACCAGCGCGGTCAGATCTCCCGCCAGGTGGACGCGGGTCTGTTGGGAGTGCAGGGAACTGATCAGCGGATGGCGGCCGAAGTGCGTCCGGAAGAGCAGCAGACGATGATGACTTCCGGTCTGTTCCAGCCGGGTTCTGCGTTCGAGTGCCTCGTCGAACTGGATCGGGCGGACTTCAGCGCAAAGGATGCGAGGATGCGGAGCGCCGACGCCTGCCTCAGCATCTCAACGGCCGCCGGGTACGTCAAGGCCGTCGAGGAGGCAACGAAGAGATGCCCCGGAAGCAGCGAACTGCGCGAGGAACTGGCCAGGGCGCAGAAGGCCCTCAGTTCCGCCCTGCAGGACAAGGCGAGCGCCGAGGCCGACGAGAGACTCTTCGAAGCGCAGCTGAACCGTGCCTTCTGCCTCAAGGAAATCTTCGAGGACCAGCAGGAGAAGAAGACCTTCCGGAAACTGTCGTTCTGGCAGCACCTCGCTACCTATCTTCTCTACTTCGTCATGCTGCTCAATATCTTCATCGCGACCTTCGGCATCTCGAGTGGGGCGGTCGTTGTCAATGGCGACGAGGGGGTAGCTGCACCAATTGGCGTATCTCCGGGGTACTACACGGCCGCACAGATCAAAGAGAATATGACTGCCGTGCAAATTAACTAATGGCTGGCTGCCTGTTCAAATAAGACCGTCTGGCAGTAAGAAACTTATATGGGGTCTCCGATATTATGGAGTAGGAGCTTTCAACAACTTTGAGTCCATGAAAATTCCGTCAACACATGAAATATAAAGTGACCTTGGGGACCATGTGTTGAGACACGAAGTTTCATTCGGTCGGCGCGCGAAGTCTGTTATCTGATTGTTGCGGGTTCCAGCAACGGCCATGGACAAGCTGTTAGTTCACCATTGTCTCTGACATAAGTAATACTTTGGCACCAGCCTTAGCTGGGAAGTAAACTGGAAGACCTGTCATGCACTGGTTTCGCATACTGCAGGACCTTGGGATTTCATTGCCGCCTCAGAGAAACGAAAATTTTATTTATATATATATATATTTATATATATATATATATATATATATATATATATATATATATATATATATATATATATATATATATATATATAGACATACGGGAGGTTTACATAACTTTAAAGGACCTGTGGCCAAGGGTTCAAGTGGGAAGGCACCAGAGGCGGCGCCAGACTTTTTAACCAGGGCATAGCCATGCAGTGCAGGGCAGTCATACCAGTAACCAGTGCAGGGAAGGGGGTGATCTATGCTCCAAATAAATTTCTCGGCCGGGCAAAAACTCTGGCAGCCTATTGTGGCAGAGCAACGACCACGACAATTGCACTGGCTTGCCCTGCTATAGTGGCATAGTGCCGCCATTGGGAGGCACGTGCCAAGGTCTCCCTTGCAGAACTTCTGTTTCTGGGGCTCGACTTCTGAAACCAATGAAATCGTTGATAAACTGATGTGCAGTGGGTACGCCCTGCAGGACACAAGCTCCACTGTGTACTTCACCTTCGGCAGGGCCTCGTCTTCAACACGACTTTAAGGCGAAACTGTTTATTAGCAATGTGTGTGTGACTTGATTTTATCTGTAGTGTGTTTAATACCTCATGCATGCTATATGAATAAGTGTTCTAGCTCTACTTTATGAGACATGACTCAGCTATACAAAGCCATAAAGATTGTCTAATATAATTATTACACCTTCCTACAGTAATAGGTTTATGTATAAAATTATATCAAAGTATATAAAAGGACTTCTATACACTTTGTGTATACAATTACACAATGCATGAATGTATGTATGTACGTAAGCATGTATGCATGAATGTAAACTTCTCTTGACCCATGCTCATTTTTCAATAAATTGATCGGGTGAGATCCTTAACCACCGCTGCCGTTTGAACAGGTTCCATGCCATTTTATGGCCCAGTTAGCTACTCGGGGCAGCCGTACGGGGTGAAGGATATCTCACCCGATCAAGTCCTGGGATTATTACTGATTCAGTAACAATTATTAATGGTCCCAGATCAGTGGCGTAACGAAGGGTTTCAGCGCCCATGGGCAAGATTAATGACTGCGTCCCTTTTTAATTTTCTAGTTGACTTTCAATCGTTCATCTCATATTACTGTATAACATTGTGACATTAATTTAATACAATTACAAATATGACCATTGTATATCGAATTATTGAACTTAATAATTCATTAAATTTTCTGTCGCGTAGTACGTATACCACTGAAAGCTAATTTTGGGCCCCCTTGTGGTGCGTCTGGCCAGGGCGGTCTCTCCCTCTGCGGCTCTGCCCCAGTGGTTAAGTTCAGCCGGGTCTCGCCGGGTCTGAGATCCGGAACCTCGGATTTCAGACCCAGCACCTCTGATTTGAGACCCCCACCTGCATTGTGAGACCCGCCACCCGAATTATGAGATCCGCCACCTAAAAAAGGAGACCCGCCATCCAAAATCAGCTTCACAGTGCGTTTCAATATTCACTAAAATCATAGGAAACTACTTAGCCTACGTGTTTACTTAAGTCACCCGCTCTCTTTCCCTCTCTGTCTGTCTGTCTGCCTCTCCGTCGACTTCAAATTAATGTTTTATATTCGCCGACAGCGGGTATCGTGTTTCTGATTCCCGCTGTCTCTGTATACAGTGTAGGCCTACAAGGATGTCACAGTAGTTTTCTTCATTAAATTCCATTAATGACTCATTTGCGGAAGACTTAGCTGGAATCGGTGTATAAATCTGAATTAGGTTAGTAGGCTAGCACGTCCTTGATTAGTTATAGTCATCGCGCCTCTATATAATGCTACCACTGTTACCGTCACTCCGTCAGAAGTAGCACAACGAAAGCGGAAAGATTTCTTTGCACGCAAAAGGCCCTGCAAGAGGTGAGTTTTGTGTTTTGCGGTTAGCAAGGAATTGAGGCGCAACCCAATTCTGTGATGAACTGATTATGAGTTAGATGAAGTCCAGGTGCCAGGCAACCTAAGGCGCCAAAGTCGCAGATGCTGACAAAAGTTTTGCGTTGTGGCGCCGAGGTGCGAGTATGCTCACAGAACGTTTTTGGTTACATTAATACAATAAAAAGTATAAATTGCACGCTAAATTTTAAAAGTGATTCATCATCATCATAATCCGATCCTTACGCCAACCATTTGGCGACCATGGGTACGCATAAATGATCGCCATTCTCCGTATGCAAGCAGCAGTAAATATAGGCCCATATGCATAGCAACCAGGCCACCATGTGTAGGCCTACATAATTGTGAACAGTCATCAGATCTTGGACCTTGTGTATTTTCACATTTTCTAAGTAATTTTTAAATCTAACATACTTTGTGGGATACTAGGATGATAATGTACTCTTGGAGGCCCCGTTGCGGCTGGGGCCAGGGAAGCTTACGACGCTCCGCCAGAGTGACCAGACCCTAATAGCCACAAATCGTTGGGGCTCGCGCCTTGTCCAGAAATTTCATAATCTAAAGTTGGCAACCCTAGTTAGACAGCGTCGAGCCTTTTCAGTTGTGGGTCTCTCCATCTGAAATGGAATGGCCTCCCACTAGACGCGATTGATGCCTAGGTTCAACCATAGAGATGTATAATATAATAGTTAAGCCAGATGTATAATATAATAGTTAAGCCAGTTATTCTAAATTTTTTTTGACAATGCTATTTGTGTAAACTATACTCAACTGTCATCCCTCTGCTAACATGGTACACGGGTATCCCTAACTTAGCGGGACTTCAGTCCCTTCTGGGAACCCGATTGTTTCCCTCAAACGTTAATTAGATAATCATGTGATCTGTCTGTTTTAATTTCCAAACTTATGATTGTTGATTATGTTTATTCTGGATCACTACTTGTAAACTATTCTATGGAAACAATAAAAGGATTGATTGATTGATTGAATATATAAATATATCACTAGAGCCCGCATCTACCATCTATGGTGAAGCCGTGACCCTTAAGCTAGACAAGCTAGGCATAGAGATGTATAATATAAATCGACGTCATCATCGACGTGAAATGCCTGGCCAACTGCCATGGCCATGTCACCAGTTATGTTAATGAGCGCTGGCTAAATTGTGTAGTGTGTGGATGTAGCAACTTATTAAAGCCCGAAAACGTCGCCGTTAGAATATTATTTAATGGATAAGTTGTTATTTTGTGTCTTTTGATTTTTTTAAGGCGTAATCTTCGAAAAGAAATTAAAGTCTCGCTTAACCCTTGAACGGTAACCTGGGGGTAATTTCTACCCCCAGACTGTTATCACTGCTGCTATTAAAGGAAGTACTAGAAATTTTTACAATCGCTTTGGTGACTTTTCCTGACATTGACCATGCTTCAAGTTATTTAAAAAACATTGTGCATACTGTCACCATATTTAACATATTTTCAATATGGCGGCGAAAAACGAGATGTTATGAAGAAAAATAATTGCATAATACTATTTCAAGCAAAGGAGAATCTGAAATTCGTTAGTCCACATCCAAACAAATAACATAATGCTAGGCCTATCTATAAACCTATAACATACGAAATAAAAGCTTAGGTAATGTTATCTTTTATGTACACTACATGTCAGCAACCATAAATGTAACAGCATGCCTTTCATCTTCTACTGACTGTCTTCTAAGACGTCTTCAATTGTAGGCCTACATCTCTTACATATTAGCTTCTTGTCAGCATGCTGCTGACAAACAAATTGTTCACATTCAGTGCATTGGTTTTGTGGCGTTTTTGCCAGGGACCACCCTCGGTTTTGGGACCACCCTCGGTTTTTGGGACCACCCTCGGTTTTTGGGATCACCCTCGGTTTTTGGGACCACCCTCGGTTTTTGGACACCCCCGTGGTTGCTGCACCTGGGTTGTGGTCTTCTGCCTTGGTCGCCGCCTTAGGCTTGGTTCCTAGGCTTGGCTCCCGTAGGCTTGGTTCCTTAGGCTTGGTTCCTTGCTAGCCTTGGTTCTGTAGGCTTGGCTCCCGTAGGCTTGGTTCCTTAGGCTTGGTTCCTTAGGCTTGGCTCCCGTAGGCTTGGTTCCAGGTAGGCTTGGCTCCCTTAGGCTTGGTTCTGTAGCCTTGGTTCCTTAGGCTTGGCTCCCGTAGGCTTGGTTCCTTGCTAGGCTTGGTTCCTTAGGCTTGGTTCCTTAGGCTTGGTTCCTTAGGCTTGGTTCTGTAGGCTTGGTTCCTAGGCTTGGTTCCTTGCTAGGCTTGGTTCCTAGGCTTGGTTCCTTGGTAGGCCTGGTGTCCAGCCCTTGGCGTCCTGCTGGGTATATATAGAGGGCGCTCTTGTGTAGAGTTTTAGGTAGAGAGGTAAAGAGTTGTATGTTGTGGATCTGAAGCTTGATTACTCGTCTTCTCATGGTGTGTGAATAAAGATCGTCTTCGAACTCTGGTGTTTGATTCCTTCGGTGGGTGACATTGCTCGTCGACTGGCAGATGCTGAAGTCCTTCGATAGACGACGGAGGCCTTACTTACGCTCCCATCC